>QAOC01013891.1:0-18006 GCA_003255005.1 Begonia fuchsioides
CCACTCCAAGAGAGAATGGTTCAACCCGAACCACCCCCGTAAATTGGTCCAAACTGAACCAAAATGTTTACATAAAAAAAAATCCCAAATAACTTAGTATTTTACAAACACAAAAAAATCAAACATCACTTGGCCATTCATTGGAAGCCTTCAACAAACATATTAGCTAAAAGTCTTGCACGGCTTCGAGTTGTTGCTCCTTCCGGTTGATGATGAGTCCCAGGCACATCATAAGTGTGACCGAAACTAAGGCCCATGGGCGAGCACTCGATCCATAAGATTTGGACCGTGCGTTCTCTCATGTCGGTCACTTATTCTCTTGGGCCAAAGCCCTAGTGGACTTCGGCTAGGCCGACAACCGAGGCTTGTGACATGCTCGGGGTTATGAGAAGTGTTGGGAGAAAGAAGACACAAAGGTAATCTGCCAAGGAGAAAGTCCAAGACAGAAACAGTGAGGTGTAACGGTTAATGTTCCAAATGCATACAGGATTAAATCAAATAAACTTAGCCAAATGAAACTTTAGGAAGTGGACTAAGCTGGGCCAAATTTGCAGCTTGAAAACACGTGAGGACTTAAAATGGCACGGGAATACTTTTGAGTGTACAAACAGACACAAAACAGAAAACAGTGATGTGGAGGGGTAAAGATTTCTGCACAACTTCAAATGCAGGTAACCTGGGAATGTAAAAATTGGCAGAAAAGAACTTCAATAAAAGGGAAAGAAAATGCAAGTGGTTTGATGAAAAAAGACATGGTAGGTTAGGAGATATGTAGGTTGGAAAATGGATGGACAGAAACTGTTTGATTTCGAGAACTCGGGCAGAATAAGGGGGAAATTGTAAGTACAACTTTTGATGGGCGAAGGGTTTTGGTAAAAGGAAAGAACAGAAATTTCAGGCCATGAAAGAAGAATTCACAACCAAAAATTTAGGGTTTTTACTCACGAAAAATAGAAAATGACACAGAGTGGACTTTTAGTGCACGAAATCCACTCGGGAAGAAATAAAAACAGCAACCAACACACAAGCAACAACACAATCACAATAACAAACGGAAGGTTAGCTATGGGACTTCCAAACTCGCCTTTGATCCTAAACAAGTGAGGAAGGGAGATTTGAATAGGGCTTAGTGGCTCTAGCAAGGCACCAACACCGTTACAAACCAAAGATCAAGGATATTACTCACCTTGAATTTGCTTTGCCGTGAGAGAAAATGGGGAGAGCTTCACGCTTCAACATTTTCTACTCTGCAAAATGCTGAGAAAGGGAGGTTAAAACCCTCCTTCCCACGAGCTACAAAGGGGCATAATGGCCTCCTACAAACCTAAGCAAATCACCATTAAAGAGGGATGGCAAGTGGGGGCCACAAAGACTTCTCCACCAAAAGAGAGGCATGGGCAGCTAAAACATGGCTGCAACCCATCCTAATACAACCTAACCTCCCACTTGCAGCCACTACACTAAACAACAAACATCAAAGAAATAAACAACACATTCTTGCATGGTTTTCACGTAAACCATGCAAGGCAAAAAAATACAATCGGGTTTTCAAAAAAAAACAAGAAATTTATAAACCCGAGACTTCCTTCATGCTCGTTGTTCGAAATTGACCTTTTTCCTTGATGATTCAGGAACTCCTTGGAAGGCTTCTTCTTTTAAGATTGGCGTTGGATAATCGGTTTTCTCCATGCATGGTGCCAGGTATGGCTTTGACATCAATTGGTGTTCTCGGCCGTCGGTTTGTTCTACTCCAAACTCCCATTGTAAGCAATGTTTGGGGAGTTTTTGATCCAGGTGTGAAGGAGCATCAAAACAACGAGCATGAAGGGAAAGAAGTACCTGGAAAATCAACAAACAAGTTAGAAAAATATCTTGCACGGCTCCGAGTAATTGCCCCCTTCGGTTGTTGGTGAATCCCGGGCATATCAGCTTGGGTGGTCGTGATGTACAATGGGACTCCTCCCCATTGGGCCGAGAGTTTTATGCTAACTTAGTTGTTTGTTTTGTAGGAAACATAACTTCGGAGTCACCCACGGAGAACGACCAAGAAAAGCCCAAGACGTCCATCACATGGCTGGACACAACCGTGACCGCACATGCCAGGACGGACATAGCGGCCCATGATGCAGGGCGCGCGACCTTGACCGTGATGTACAATGGGACTCCTCCCCATTGGGCCGAGAGTTTTATGCTAACTTAGTTGTTTGTTTTGTAGGAAACATAACCTCGGAGTCACCCACGGAGAACAACCAAGAAAAGCCCAAGACGTCCATCACATGGCTGGACACAACCGTGACCGCACACGCCAGGCCGGACATAGCGGCCCATGATGCGGGGCGCGCGACCTTGACCGTGATGTACAATGGGACTCCTCCCCATTGGGCCGAGAGTTTTATGCTAACTTAGTTGTTTGTTTTGTAGGAAACATAACCTCGGAACGACCCTGGAAGTTTTTCAATATGTGGGCCTCCAATGTAGATTTCCATGATGCGGTCGCCTTGGGTTGGCAAGTCAGCCCACTCGGCACAAATCAGTTTATACTCTCATCCAAGCTCCGGGCCCTCAAGGATGTCTTCCTCAAATTCAACTCGGCACATTTCTCCCACATTTCGGCCTGTGCCAAGTCTGCCCGCCAAGCTTGGAAGTCCTGCCAATCAGCCCTCCTCTCTAAGGTCGGCCCTCGCCCGGACAGTGACGAGCTTTCCTCTCTCAAGCTCAAGGCCGAGTTCCTCAGCAAGGCCGAAAAATCCTTTCTCCAACAGCGGGCTAAATCCAAATACCTCATCAATGCGGACAAACCGACTCGATTTTTCCATGCCTTGATTAAGAAGAATGCAAAGCGGAACCACATTGGGGCAATCACCAAGGAGGATGGATACATTGCCTCCTGCCCTGTCGAAATTCAAACTGAATTCGTTGGTTACTTCAGCAAGCTCTTGGGCGGCCAGCAACTCTCCACCCCTATCGACTCTGCTGCTGTATCGGCGGGTCCGTGCCTCACGGCTGAAGCAAGTGCGGCACTCATTAGAGGCATCTCCCCGGATGAAATCAAGGATGCCCTGGACTCGATAGCAGATAATAAGGCTCCAGGTCCAGATGGTTACTCATCCAAATTCTTCAAGTTCGCATGGAATGTTGTTGGGCCGGACCTTACAAGAGCCGTCTTGGAGTTTTTCTCCTCGGGCCGGCTACTACGGCAGTGGAATCACGCTTACATCGCCTTGATCCCCAAGTCATCTCATGCTTCCAAGCCTTCCGATTACAGGCACATCTCCTGCTGCAACACCGCATACAAGATCATATCCAAAATCTTGGCAAATAGGCTCTCAGCCTCCCTCCTGGATATCATCGACCAAGCACAGTCGGCGTTCATCAAAGGCCGATCAATGAGTGACAACATTCATCTCATGCAGGAGCTCATCAGAAAATATATCTCGAAGAAGTCTTCACCAAGATGCTTCATCAAAGTGGACCTTCGTAAGGCCTTTGATTCGGTTTCCTGGGACTTCATCAACAAAATGCTGGCAGCCCTCGGTTTCCCAAGTATCTTCACCAAATGGATCATGGAGTGCATATCCACCGCCTCCTACTCAGTCGCCATCAATGGCCGACTCCATGGACATTTCAAAGGCACCAAAGGTATCCGTCAAGGCGACCCCACCTCGCTTTATATATTTGTTATCGCGATGGAATACCTCTCACGGATCATTAGCACTCGTCTCCCCTCTGCGGGGTACAACCATCATCCCTTGTGCCAACCACTCGGGATCTCGCACCTTGCATACACCGATGACTTGATCCTCCTTGCAAGAGGTGATCTAGTCTCGATCAAAAGCATACTCGATTGCTTAAATGAGTTCAGTGCCTCTTCCGGCCTATATATGAACTCCGCCAAGTCGTCATTCTTCGCTGTCGGGATCCCTCAAGCGGATCTTGAAGATATAAAATCAGCCATACCCTTGGCTGCCGGGACGTTCCCGACTAGATTTCTTGGCATACCTCTCAGGCCGAAATGTCTTGGGGTGCCAGACTATGACCCCTTAGTCGAAAAAATGAGGTTATACCTCCAAATTTGGAACGTAAAGAGCCTCTCCCTTGCTGGAAGGATCGAGCTCATCAAATCAATCTTCCAAGGAGTTGAATGTTTTTGGCTCTCCATCTTTGCACTACCGGCTGCGGTTCGGGCCAAGCTCATAGCCATATGCAGATCCTTCTTATGGGGGAAGCGATTTGCTAACATTGCTTGGCCAACATGCTGCTTGCCCAAAGCCGAGGGCGGTCTCGGCTTCAAAGATCTCTATGCGTGGAACATGGCCTTACTCGCCAAAAACCTATGGGCCATTCACCAGAAAAAAGATTCGTTATGGGTCCGATAGATCCATCACTTCTATATTAAAGGAGACACATTTTGGTCCTGGTCCTCCGGGTACCGGGGCTCGCCGCTCATTAAATCACTGATTAGCATCCGCTCGGCCATTCTGGACAAAGCCGGGTCCGAGACCATGGCCGAGAGCCAACTTGTGCTATGGGCCACGTCCAAGAAGTCATCTGAAATCTATGACTTCTTCCGGCCCTCAAACCAGCCCAAACCCGGCTTCAAAGCGATTTGGAAGCATAACTATGTTCCCAAGCTTATCATCCCACTGTGGCTAGCTTTTCATGGCCGGCTCTCCACCAAGGATAACTTGGCCTTTATCGAATCGGATGGCATGTGCGGCCTATGCGGGAGCCACCCTGAATCGGCCAAACATATCTTCTTTGAATGTGGCTTCTCATCCGAAGTCTGGACCATCATTAAGGCACGATTCGGCATTCACCGACAGCTGACCACCGTGGCCGCTGCTCTCAAGTGGGTCATAAAAAATGGTCGAATGGACAAATTCCGCGGCAGCGTTCACAAGACCGCTCTAGCATGCACAACCTACCATCTCTTGGCGGCCCGCAATGCTCATTGTTTTGACAAGTCTTTCCAATCCTCGATCCAGCTCGCTTCAACTATTGAACGGAAAGTCTTCAAGATCCTCTTCCAAATTTTCCCCGCTCTTACGGAAGATCTGGAACTTAGCTTGACCTGATTAGTCAGTGTCTTTTGTAACTCCGGTACCAATTGGTCCGGCTTGCGTCCGTTTTTGACCGTTGGGCCAGCCCGCCTACACACGGGTCCCCCCCCCTCCCCCCCGGCCGCACTCGGACACCTCCTTTATCCTCCTTCTTTATTTTATTTAAACATACTTGGATAAAAAAAAAAAAAAAAAAGCCCAAGACGTCCATCACATGAAGGTACCGAGGAGATAGTAAGTGAAGACGAGTCTGTGAGCCCACCCGAGGACACGGCCACACCCGGCGAGGTACCCGGCCCAATTATACACGGTCAAGATGGGACTTGGCTCATGGTCCGACGGGTCCTCTCCTCCCAACCCCAACCCGAAGCATACCAATGTGAGAACCTCTTCCATAGCCGATGTTTGGTTAAGGAAAGAGTGTGCTCTCTAATTATTGATGGTGGGAGTTGCACCAACGTAGCTTCCCGAGAGCTAGTGGAGAAGCTATCCTTGCCGACCACCGACCATCCAACACCATACAAGCTCCGATGGATCACGGACAAGGAGGATGTTCGAGTATCCAAGCAAACCCGGGTCGAATTCAAGATTGACCACTACAAGGATTCGGTGCTATGTGATGTTGTGCTGATGAGTGCCACTCATCTCTTGCTTGGAAGACCATGGCAATATGATCGCCATGTAATACACGATGGGCGCGCCAATCATTACACCCTCACGATGAACGGCCGAAGAGTAATCTTGACGCCCATGACCCCGGAGCAAGTGGCCAAGGATGAGGCCATCAAAAGGGAGGCAAGGGTCAACAAGACCTTTCTTGTGAACCGAAAAGGGCTCGATCGATGCATAGCCCGGAGTGACCCGATAGTCATGCTCGTGTACCGAGAGCATGACCGAGGCGAGGAGGCACTCATTCCGGACGTGATCAAGCCCTTGCTCAAGCGGAACTCCCCTCGGAGTTGCCTCCATACCGAGGGATAGAACATCAAATTGACTTTCAACCGGGAGCCACCTTGCCTAACCGACCCCCTTATCGGCTCAACCCGGAAGAAAGCAAGGAATTACAACGCCAAGTACAAGAGCTCTCGAGAAAGGTTACATCAAGGAGTCTTTAAGCCCGTGCGCGGTTCCGGCCCTCCTTGTGCCTAAAAAGGATGGCACGCACCGCATGTGCATCGATAGCCGAGTGGTCAATGACATCATGATCAAGTATCAGTTTCCAATACCTTGGCTTGATGATCTTTTGGATGAAATTAGCGGGGCTAAGCTCTTTTCTCGGATTGATCTCAAGAGCGGATATCACCAAATCCGCATGAAGGAAGGCGACGAATGGAAGACCGCATTCAAAACAAGGTACGGATTGTTTGAATGGTTAGTTATGCCTTTCGGTCTCACGAATGCCCCGAGTACGTTCATGAGGCTCATGAACCATGTCCTCCGAGCCTTCCTTGGCAAGTTTATCATCGTTTATTTCGATGATATCCTTGTGTATAGCACGGACATCCTGAGCCATTTAGAGCACTTGGAGCAACTCTTCATCACATTGCGGCAAGCCCGATTATATGAAAATCAAGCCAAGTGCGCGTTTGCTCAAGAGCGTATCCACTTCCTCAGATTTATATTGTCCAAGCATGGCGTGGAAGTAGATGAAGAAAAGGTTAAAGCCATCCGAGAATGGCCAAACCCGAAGGGGGTCACGGACGTGCGAAGCTTCCACGGATTGGCCAATTTTTACCGATGTTTCATTAAGGGCTTTAGCACCATCATGGCCCCCTTGACCGAACTCACGAAGAAAGGTACGGAATTTAAGTGGTCAAAACCATGCCAAGAAAGTTTTGATCATATTAAACGCCGCCTTTGTGAAGCACCCATATTAGCCCTCTCGGATTTCAATAAGGCTTTTGAAGTGGAGTGTGATGCATCTGGCACGGTCATCGGGGCGGTTCTAATGCAAGAAGGCCGGCCCATGGCCTATTTTAGCGAAAAACTTAAAGGTGCGACTTTAAATTATTCCACTTATGATAAAGAGTTATATTCGCTTATTAGAGCTATTGCAGTATGGCAACATTACTTATTGCCACGGGAATTCATTATACATACCAACCACCAAGCTCTAAAATTTATCAAGAGCCAAGGGAAGCTCAGTCGGAGGCATGCTAAATGGATAGAGTTTTTGGAAAGGTACCCTTACATTATCAAGTATAAAAGAGGGGATACTAATGTTGTGGCCGATGCCTTGTCAAGAAGAAGCATATTGTTTACCGAGATGCGGGTGAGGTTTTTCGGGTTTGAATGGGTCAAGCAACTCTATAAGGAAGACCCCGATTTTGGTGCTCACTTTGAAGCCGCATCCAAAGGGGAGCTATCAGGTTACCATATTACCGATGGCTAACTCTTGCAAGGAGGACGCTTATGTGTCCCTAAAGGAAGCCTACGGGTGTCCCTCATCACCGAGGCACACAGTGGTGGCCTTGCGGGACACTTCGGGGAGAAGAAAACGTGGGAGATGCTCAAGGAGCATTTTTATTGGCCACACTTATTCCGAGACATGCACCACTTCGTACAAAGGTGCATCGTATGCAAAAAGGAAAAAAATAGAACTTTGGCTCAAGGATTATATCAACCATTACCGGTGCCGGACCATCCATGGCAAGCCGTAAAGCATGGATTTTGTCGTCGGTCTCCCTCGGACAAGCAACCGCAAGGACTCGGTCATGGTTGTGGTGGATCGATTTTCCAAGATGGCACATTTCATCCCGTGCCATACCACCAATGACGCCACTTACATCGCGGACCTTTTCTTCAAGGAGGTCGTTAAGCTACACGGAGTACCACATTCTATTTTCTCCGACCGCGATGGTAAGTTTATAAGTACTTTTTGGAGAACCTTGTGGGCAAGGCTCGGAACCAAGCTTTTATTTAGCACGGCCTTTCATCCACAAACCGATGGGCAAACGGAAGTGGTCGATAAATCACTAGGGGCGCTATTGAGGAGTGTGATCAAGAAGGGAACCAACACATGGGAATCCAAGTTACCCTTCGTGGAATTTGCCTATAATCGGTGCAAGCACAACACTACGGGGATGACCCCTTTTGAAGTGGCTTACGGGTTTAACCCCTCAACACCATCGGATTTGTTACCATTACCTACCCGGGAACTTGACAATCCCGATGGGCTTCATAAGGCCGAAATAATCCGAAGAATGCACGAGAGGGTCAAGAAGACTATCGAGCGGAAAAACGAGACCTATGCCGCTTCGGCCAATAAGAGAAGGAAGGAGAAACTTTTCCGAGTGGGGGATCGTGTTTGGCTCAAGACACGGCACTTTAAGCAAAAGCAAGCCAAGTTACTTCCAAGGGCCTGATGTGCAACCCGAGCACATCATGGATCAAGCCCCGACCGACCCAACGAGCCCACCCGATTTTACTAACTTAGTTGCTCGTTTTGCAGGTCTCTTAGTCTCGGAAACACCTTCCGACCATGATCGGGAACGGCCCAAGCACTACATTACTTGGTGCTCGGCCATTCCCGGCCCCGACGCGCACACCGGGCCATGTACGACCGTACCCGGACACGGCGTACCCAGCCGTTCGGCCCGTGACACAGCCAAGACATGTGACGCACCCGGACACGGCGCACCCAGCAGCCCGGCCCACAACGAAACCGAGGCTTGTCACCAAGACACGCCCCGCGCCCGACAGACGCTCCATGACCCTGACCCGACGACCACCCCAACTTCGGTCGTCGGCCTATCCGAAGACCACTAGGGCTTCGGCCCAGCAATAAGTGGCCAGGGTGAGGGAACGCACGGTCCGATCCCCTTGGATCGCGCGGTCTTCCACGGAGTCCAACTCCTCGGCCCACCCAACGCCGAGCCCGGCCACCTTAGCTTATTTTCAGCATTTAGAAGACTTAGTGAAGAAAGCAAGAAGTCTAAAGACAAAGGATGCTGAATGCCCCATTGGAAGCCCACGATGGCCGAGCCTTTCACGAGACACGGCCCACTATCGGCCCATTCGAAGACTTAGCCAAATTCTATCGGCCAAACTTACTTAATCTTTAAGTATTTTGGTTGTTTGATTAAGATAAGGAAGAGGATCAAGTTTGGCACGAGCATATCTTCGTGATGACCGTAGATCACCCATCGAACGCACGAGCATGGCCGACCACCGAACCACCTACGATTATCAAGGGATTTTCATGCACCAAATAATTGGAGCAGCTATTGAATCTTCAGAGGATCTTCAATCAACGGATTTCCTCAACAAACTCACGGATCCCTTGAAGCTCGCCCATGACCGACCGCCGGCTCGGCCCATCTAGACGTGCCCGCGCACCAACTCGAGTCATCCAGATTGGCTCGAGCCAATCCTTCATTCGTTCGGAGCTCCGCCCATACCGACGCACCCTCTCGGTCAACCACAAGATAACCACGGTCGACTTTCGAACCAACCGATCCTCCGACCAAGAATCACGGACATGGACTTCTCCAAAGTCAACATGAAGCGTTTGATCAATCTAAAGGCCGAAAGCTTCCTTCTTCTTAGATAGTTAGTTCAATTTTATGTCTTTAAGTATTGTATTCGATTTCCGTTTCAATAGAGATAATTTTAGTAAAAATTGTGCATTGCACCTTCTTCCCGAAAGGATCGAAGCTCCCTCTCGATAGTTCCCCTCCGGTGAGTTATATCCGGCCGAGTGTTATCAACCCTCGAGTGTTCATCGGTGAGTCATATCCGAGAAGACATTCAAGGTCTACCGAGTTCAATACTTTGATCGCTCAAGTATTGAATTGCCTTCATCCATTACCTTCACCATCTTCATCCCCGAGCCTTCAATTCCTCCACTAACCGATCCCGGTCCATACCTTCACCACCGAGTCATCTTCACATCCTATCGAGCCATTCCCGAAATTCCACCACCAAACCCCCTTATTTCCATCACGTTACACTTCCGCAAACCCCATCTTAAATTGGCCCGAGCCAATTTGCCGATCGCCGTACACGCGACCTTCCCGGTTACGTGAAAAGCGACAAGTCCGATAAAGAGTGTGCGATCCTAGTGCACGTTGCACACCAGGGCCGAGGGACCGTTCCGAGTGATTGGTCCAAACGCCTACAAGTTGATTCTTCCCGGCGAACCCGATGTGCTAATCACGGCCAATGTACAAGACGTATCCCTTTACTTAGACGATGACGATCACGATGGGGAACCCGAGGATAGAGATTTGGGGGCAAATCCTCAAATACCTCGGGAGGATGATGTGCAATGGGACTCCACTCCATTGGGCCGAGAGTTTTATGCTAACTTAGTTGTTCATTTTGTAGGAAAAATAACCTCGGAGTCACCCACGGAGAACGACCAAGAAAGTCCAAAGACATCAGTCACATGGCTGGACACGAACTTGACCGCACAAGCCGGGCCGGACATGGCGACCCATGACGCGGGGCGCACGACCTTGACCACACACGCCGCGACCTTGACCGCACACGCCGGGCTGGACATGGCGGCCCATGCCGGGAGACGCACGACCTTGACCGCACACGCCGGGCCGACAACCACGGCGTTCACCTTGACCGCACACGCCGGGCCGGACTTGACGGCCCTGCCGGACACAAGACCACGGCGCGCACCATCATCGGACCTACCAGGCCACGTGACATGGCCCACGCCGAGACCCATTAGGGTCTCGGCCATCTTCAATAAGTGGTCGAGCGCCACATTTCCCTTCAGCACTTAGAGACTTAGAGAGTGAAGAAGATCAAGCCTAGACATCAAGAGGACGAATTATTAGCCCAAGACCCAGCCGAGGGCCAGGCCCATGCAACACTCAAGGAAGCCTAATGCATCCTTCAACTTTGCCCGTGTCAAATCTTCATAGACAAAGACCCTTAGCTGGAAAATAACAACCAAGAGGATTTGGGGGGATTAGCACGTACAGAATCCCACAAATCTCGGAGATACGTTCCACGGCCGAGCGCGCTCGCCAGCGCGCCCGCCAGCGCACCCGATAGTGCACCCACCAGCGCGGCGCACCTGAACCACGACGCACCTCCGGGATCTCCGTGCCAAATCATCCTAGACGTCCAATTCATCCGATGGCTTGAGATTACTAGTTCTCTAAATTTACGTTTTAGTTGTTGTCTATTTAAAGAACATTAGACCTACTTGTTACTTAATGAAATTTTATCAATACAAGTGCTTTGAGCCTTTTGGATAATTCCCTCAACCGACGTTACTTCTCCGGTGAGTCACATCTGGCCAAGCTTCCGTCAACCCTTGTCGAAACCTCGGTGCGTCATATCCGAGTCTTCTCCAAGGTCTACCGATTTGGATCCTTTGATTGCTCAAGCATCCTAATCGTCCGACATCACCTTCATCAACCGATTCCTCCATAACCCGCACCATCCCCGAGCCATCATCAACCTCCCCGAACTTCCGATTACATTCACCGTGCCATCTCATTATTTCCACCGTCAAGCTTCCGCAAAACCCCACATTATCGACCATCCCAATCACCTTTCACCAAACGCCCGAGTCAATCTATCTCGCGCGCACACCCCTACATTCCCGACGTGCAAACCACCCCGGCATTGCACATCAGGACCGGTCATATTGATGATCTGGCGGGTTCTTTCAACTCAACCGCAACAAGAAACATACCAACGGGAAAATCTATTCCATAGCCGATGCTTAATCAAGAGCAAGGTATGTTCGTTGATTATTGATGGCGGTAGTTGCACTAACGTCGCGTCCCGCGACCTTGTCAGGAAGCTTGCGCTATCCACGACCGAGCACCCGACACCGTACAAGCTACGATGGCTTACCGACCGAGAGGACATCTGAGTCACCAAACAAACCCAGATAGACTTTGCGATCGGTAATTACAAGGACGCGGTCCTATGTGACGTGGTGCCGATGAGCGCCACGCACTTGTTGCTCGGCCGGCCGTGGAAATTTGACCGAGATGTGCTACACCACGGCCGATCCAACCAATACACGTTCAAATGGAACGGGCGCAATATTATTTTTGGCTCCTTTGACTCCGGAGCAAATTTCTAAGGATGAGGCCGATCGAAAAGAAGCATTGGCCAAAGCGACCCTTTTTATGGGCCGCAAGGAATTGAGACGCACGGTGAAGCAAGAGGGTCCGATCATCATGCTTTTACACCGAGAGCATGAAGATGATCAAGAAGAGATTATTCCCGAGATAGTTTGGCCCCTCCTTGATCAATACCGAGACGTGTTCCCGGATGACCTACCCGATGGTGCTCCACCGCTCCGCGGCATAGAACACCACATTGACCTACAACCGGGAGCTATGTTACAAGAGCAAGTGGAGGAACTCCTTGCTAAGGGCTATATTCAAGAGTCATTGAGCCCATGTGCGGTCCCGGCACTCTTAGGCCACCTCCTCCATTCACTCCCGGTAGAAGAGCCGGAAATGCTCGGACTCGATTGTATGAGGTTGAAGACTCGGATGATGAGTTTGAGCCACGGGAGAGACCACCCCGAGAAGATGATTTGAGGAATATGAAGTTAAGTGTCCCTCCATTCAATGGATCATGTGATGGGGATACGTTTTTGACTTGGGTAGATAAAGTAGACAAAGTATTTGAATGTTACAACTATGCTATAAAATCCAAGCTACAATTGGTGGCTTTGGAACTCCATGGTTATGCAAGTCTTTGGTGGGATAAATTGATAGCTCAACGAAGGCGTGACCGTGAAGAAGAGATAACCACTTGGAGGACCATGAAAATGCACATGAAGAGAAGATTTGTTCCGAGTCATTATAGGCAAGAGTTGTTCTATCAACTCCAAAACTTGAAGCAAGAACACCTCTCGGTTGAGGAATACTTGATGGAGTTTGAGACCTTGCGGATCCGGTGTGATCTTGAAGAGCCGGAAGAACAAATATTGGCACGGTTCTTGAGAGGATTACACAAGGATATTGGTGAAGTTATGGAATTGCAGCTCATTGAATCTTTAGATGCCGCTATCCAATTGGCCTTGCGGGTTGAAAGGCAACAAAAAGAGAAGGGCAAGAAAAGTGTTTTGAAGACTACACCGACCTACAACACTCCTTACAAACCACCTCCGAGGCAAGAAAACCGCCCTTATAAACCAAAACCGTTGACTCAAAAGAAAGATGCTTCCACTAAGCCAATTGAAGATACAACCAAGCCACGGTCAAGGGACATCAAATGTTTTAAGTGCCTCGTATTGGGACATATTGCTGCACAATGTCCTAATAAGAGGGTGATGGTACTCTTAGAGAGTAGTGGAGAAGTTGTTAGTGAAGATGAGCTGATGGAAGAGGAAGAAGAACAAGAGGCCAAGCCTTTAGAGGAAGTGTGCCGAGCACAAGAAGGCCCCCTCCTCATGGTGATCCAAAGGGCCCTCACTATCAATGGCCAACCCGAGGCTATCCAAAGGGAAAATATCTTCCATAGCCATTGCCTCATCAAAGATAAAGTGTGCTCCCTAATCATTGATGGAGGGAGTTGCACTAATGTAGCATCCTCCGAACTAATGACTCGAGCATGTGCGCAGGCACGTCTAAATGGGCCGAGCCGGCGGTCGGGCATGGGCGAGCTTCAAGGGATCCGTGAGTTTGTTGAGCAAATCTGTTGATTGAAGATCCTCTGATGATTCAACAGCTGCTCCATGGATTTGGTGCATGAAAATCCCTTGTGGTTCGCTGGTGGTTCGGTGATCGGCCATGCTCGTGCGTCCGATGGGTGATCTACGGTCATCACGAAGATATGCTCGTGCCAATTTGATCCTCTTCCTTTCCTTGACCAAATAACCAAAATACTTAGAGATTTAAGTAAGTTTGGCCGATAGAATTTGGCTAAGGCTTTGAATGGGCCGTAGGTGGGCCGAGGCTTGACCATGGGTCGGTCAATGATCGGCCGTGGCGGTCCTCCGTGGGCTTTCGCTTGAGTGTTTAGTTCTCTTCCTCTTGGGTTGACTTTCCTTCCTCTTCTAAGGCTAAATGCTTGCTTGAAAGGAAATCTACTAACCGTGACCGAAAATAGGGCCCATTGTTGAACACTCGATCCATAGGGTTTGGACCGTGCGTTCATCCATGTTGGTCACGTGTTCCGCTGGGCCAAAGCCCTAGTGGACTTTGGCGTGGTCGACGACCGAGGTCGTCGGGTCGTGGTCGTGGGGCGCCCGTTGGGCGCCGGGCGGGTCTCGGTCACAAGCCTCGTTTGCGTCGTGGGCCGGGCTGCTGGGTGTGCCGTGTTCGGGTAGGGTCGGAGATGGCCGGTGTGCGCGTCGGGGCCGGGAATGGCCGAGCACCAAGTAACAGAGTGCTTGGGCCGTTCCCGATCATGATCGGAAGGTGTTTCCGAGGCTAAGTGACACGCTCCAAAATGCGGAGATGCCGGAAATAAGGGTGAAGACTGCAATCTGCCTAGAAGGACAGGGAGTAAGGCAGAACAGGGGAAAATCACACCGAATCCGTAGTGTTTCGAAGTCGGTAAGATAATCATCCACATTTGAATTACCTTGGCGAAGTCCTTGGAGTTGCAAAAATAGATCTTGACGATAATGGCTCTGACACACTCCAGAGTTGCGGAGGTGCCGGAAATAAGAGTGAAGATTCCAATCTGCCCGGAAGGACAAGGAGTAAGGCAGAACAGGGGAGTGCAACGCTTAGTTCTCCAAAAACATACAGGTTTAGGTTATAAAACTCAGCCAACTTAAACTTAAGGGCGTGGACTAAGTTTTACCCGAATTGCAGCTTACAAGCACTTGCGGAACATTAAAATACACGGAGACACTTTCAGATGCACAAACAGACAAACAGGAAGAAAACAGTGCAGGGGTGATGGGGAAACTTCTACACAACTTCCAATGCAGGGAGTCCGGGATCTTAAAAATAAGCAGACAACAACTTCAATCAAAGGAGAAGACAATGCAAGCGGTTTCACAGAAAAAGCACGTGTAGGCTAGGAGTTATGCTGGATAGAAAATTAATGGACAGAATTGCCCGATTTCAGGAACTCAGGTAAGAAGCAGTGGGAAAACACAAGCATAACTTTTAAAGGGAGGTGGCTTTGGCTAAACGGAAAGAACCAATGTTTCAGGCCATGTAGGTGGGACTCACTGCTAGAAATTTGGGGCTTATGCTCACGGGAACAGAAAATGGCACGGAATGGACTGTTGGAGTTCAAAGTCCACTTGGGAAGGTTCAAAAACAGCAAACAACACAACCAACACAAACAAATGAAAACGCAAATGGAAGGTAGGCTATGGGGGTTCCAAACTCGCCTTTTGATCCTAACAAGTGAGGAAGGGAGGTTGAAATAAGGTTTAATGACCCTAGCAAGATCGCCAACACCAAGACAAGAGAAGGTTGAGTATATTACTCACCAAAAACCTTGAATTGCCGTGAGAAAGAAATGGAGATTGAGAGCACTTGGCTTCTGCAAATTTCTTCTATTAAAGACCTGGGAGGAGGGATTCATACCCATACAAACTTTCACAAAAGACAAAAACAATTAAAGACCTAAAATTAGGACTAATGAGTGGCTAAGAATAGGAGTTAGGTGAGAATGGGCCCCACCAAACCTCCTAAACCAAGACAATGGAGTCTTCAGCAAAAACTCCACGTTCCTAACATAAAAAAAGAAGAATGAAAAATAGAGACTTAGGATTGGACCTAAGCTCCATCAAATGGGGCTTGGTTTGGACCAAGCCGAACCCAAATCCCAACGAAATTGGTTCAAACCGAACCAATTTGTCTACATCAAAACATCCCAAATATTTTAGTATTTTACAAACACAAAATCAAACATTACTTGGTCATTCCTTGGAAGACTTCATCTCCCCAAGTAGTGGTGCATACGGTCTCCATTGTCCTCGAAACCGAGTGTAGTTATGTCCCGGGTGGTGAACTTGGCAAGGAAGATCTTGGATTTTCGGCTAACTTCTTCTCTTCTTTATACTTCCATTGTAAGCAATGTTTGGGGAGTTCTTGATCATGATGTGAAGGAATATCTAGGAGCTCCAATGTAGGGAAAAATGTACCTGCAAAATCAACAAACATATTAGCTAAATGTCTTGCATGGCTTCGAGTTGTTGCTCCTTCCGGTTGTGGGTGGGTCCTGGGCACATCACTAAGAGACCTGCAAAATGAGCGACTAAGTTAGAAAAATCACCCGTGCTCATCGGGATCACGTCCGTGGCCATGATGTTGTCCATGATGTTGCCCAGCCCCACGACCACGACCCGACGACCACCCAAGCCTCAGTCGTCTGCCTAGCCAAAGTTTACTAGGGCTTTGGCCCAAGAGAATAAGTGACCGACATGGGAGAACGCTCAATCCAAATCCCCACGGATCAAGTGTTCAACCATGGGCCCTATTTTCAGTCACACTTAGTTTATTTCTTTTCAGCCAGCAATTAGCCTTTAAAAAGGAAGATAAGACAGCCCAGAGAAGAGGAACGAAGACCCATAGGCGAAGGCCCAAGAATGACCACCTCCGCCGAACATTGACCGGCCCACGGTCAAGCCTCGACCCACTAGAAGACCTTGACTAAATTACATCGGCCACTTTACTTAAATCTTTAAGTAATCTGGTTATTTGGTCAAGGAAAAGATAAGGTTCGAGTTTGACACGGAATAATCTCAAGATGTCCGAAGAGTATCCACCGGGCGGGCACAAAATCCGACCATCGGCAAAAAAATGGGATTTTATGCTAAAGTTGCCATATTCATAGGAGAATCGTTGGACAATGATATTTCAAAATTAGCACGAGTGAATCCCAAGAAATCTGAGATAAGATCAACCGAGCGCGCATCCAATGGATATCCAAAGATCACCATCGGTCAAGCACGACTTTCATGCAAATCCAGCCGTGATAAAGCTGCCATATTTGTATGAGGATCGTTGGATAACAACCTTTTCAAAATGGCATGGACAAATCTCGTGATGACATGAAGATAAGGTCAAACCGCGCACACAAGACCGTTCACCAACAAACCTGCGAGCCACAAGGGATTTTCATCCATAAAATCTGTGATCAATCTGTTGAATCTTCAGAGGATCTTCGAGCAACAACTTTCCACAATATCCTCGCGGATCACACCATATCCGAGATCGGATCAACCACCGGTTCGGTCTTTTTCAAGTCGCCCGCGCACATTCATGAACCAATGCCGGACAACCGAGGAACCAGACCACGTTACACCTCTTTCGGACCACCGATAGCCTTTTAGAAGCCCCGGATCCAAATTGGCATGAGCCAATCTTTCATGGCTCGAAGATTATCCCATCGGGTGCACCCTCTCGGTCAACCATGGTCACCTTCGGTCAAGACGCAAAACCAATCGTGCCAATCTTCATGAACCGAGCCTAAAGTCAACCGGAGACCTTCCGAAGCAATCTTAGGCGTTCAAGTCATCTAAGGGCTTAATTTATCTTTCTTAGCTTTTTATCTTTTACGTTTTTAGTATTTAAGTGTAACACTTGCACTTGAATGAAAGAGAGTGAATTTTTAGAGAAAAATTGTGCATAGCACCTTCTTCCCGAAAGGCTTGAAGCTCTCTCTGACGTATACTTCTCCGGTGAGTCACATCCGGCCGAGACCGTCAACCCTTTTGCACGTATGTTCGGTGAGTCATATTCGAGTGTGGGTGAGGTCTACCAAGGAGAATACCATGATTGGTCAAGTATTCAAATTGATCATCCATCTCCTATCTAAACTCGCACCATTCCATTCCCCGAGCTTTCAAACCTTCCATTGTCCGATTTCACCTATAATCTCATCCACCGAGCCATTCCAATATTCACCCGAGCCATGATGTGCTACCAAGCCCATCGGATACCGAGACACCGAGCCCATCGACCACACCCTCGGCCACCACCCTGTTTTCTAACTTAGTTATTCATTTTGCAGGAACATTAGCCTTGGCAACTCCAACCGA
>QAOC01013903.1:0-10137 GCA_003255005.1 Begonia fuchsioides
TTACTATATTAAAATATAAATTATTTTATTTATTATATCAACTAATTTTTGACGTATCGAAATGACATTGATAAAATACAATAAAGGAATAATCCTAGATCTACCCTAATTTGAATAATTATTCAAGCGTCAATTAATGAGCAACGCATAATTGTCGCATTAGAACGTGAAACTAAAAGATAAATTTAACATTATTTATTTTTAAAATGAAAAATAGTTTTAACCTAAAAATGCCCGCATAAGCGTCAATAATTGTCGCAATTATTGGATTTTGAATATAAGAAAACATGCCCGCATATATTTTCATATGTAGAAACTTGACACAATATTTAACCTAAAAATTACGAGTGAAAGAACAATAATTTGATTGAGTTCTCCAAAGAGACAAAATATATTCATACTTACTTATAAACTCTAGCACTTTAATTTGAAAGAATAGTAAATATGCTATCAAATAATAAACCCTAGTACTATGCGATGTAGGCTTTCGAAGAGATCAAATACATACATAATTATTTATCTCTAGTCCTTAGCTTAATTTAGGTTCGTTGTTGGAATATTTCAGTCGGTTGACAAACATATATCATAAGATAGTAAAATTAAATTCTTTTTATAATCTTATTTGTAGGTCAATTTTGAGATACGATACATTTTAACAGAAATATTCAATCATTACGATTTGTATGTCCGCTTGTTCCTTAAGAAGTTTACTTTAATATTGTAGAAAACCAAAAATACAAATAAAGTCGCTAAGTATTCCTTTTTTGACTGTTTCCTAAAACCATCTAGAATTACGTTATTTTTTTAGAAATCGTAATATTTGACAGATATCTGAACACTCATAACTTTTTCGTCAAATGTTTGACTCATGTTATTCAAACGTCACATTAATCATCTTGATGTCCATTAAAATTTGTATAAGACATTATGTTCATAAAACATTGTTGAACCTACGGTTAATGTTAGTATCTTGAAGTAGTATAGATTTTTTGTTTCTGAAATCTTTATTATTCATAATCATATTTTTCATTAATCTTTTTTTTATCGATATTCAATTTTGACAACTTAGCAATCAAGATAAGTTACTTTGAAGATATTATGGTGTGAACAAGGATGTAGGATTGAGGATTCTTCCTTCTTGTGCGTTGGGTAAGATTTGTTCCTTGTTCTCGCTAATTTCTTGATTTAATACCAGCATAGAGAAAACTCCAACGTTCGTGACTCTCAACCACGAATGGAATCTCGTTTCATCTGTGGAGGTAGGGAGAAAAGAGTTTTGGAGGGCGTGGAAGAGGAGACAGTTATGATAGAGTTTGATTTTCATAAAAAATGTGAGTTTAAATAAACGATCATACATCGATTGGCCAGTTTGGCCCGATTACGACTTACATGATTCAAGAAGAAATTTCTTTATTTTTACGTCTACTACAATTTTAAAGAAGAAATTAAATTCATTAAACATCATTAAGATCCTTGTTATTAAAGATTTCTAGTTTTTGAATTCTAATTATTTTTAATTTTGAAATTTTATAACTTTTTCTACCGATATCTGATTACTAAAATTATAGCACTGTTTTTTCCATTAAAGTATTCATTTCAATTTTGTAGAAGGACTTAACTTTATTAAATGTCATTAAGTTCCTCGTATTTAATTATTTTTCATAATTTTCCAAATATTTGAGTCAATCGGTACTACAAAGCTTAACCGTGAATATTCTAATATATTATTATTTAACTACTTTTTTATACATTGCATAAACTAAATATAAATATTTATTCTTTAATAATTATAATTTAAAGAATAAAAGTCTTTTTATGAATGTAATGAAATAATTATTTATATTCTAAGAAAGACCTTTATCCCCGCAGCCGAACAAAGGTCTTACAATCTATCTCGGGTTCCATCATGGAACGCCTGAATTATGAATATAATAAAATAATTATTTATATTTTAATATATTAATTTTATTTTAATTGAACTAATAAAGATTTGATATTTTTTGTACATTCTTTCTTGTCGATGACATTTCTCATGTACTTCTTTATCTCCGCAACCAAACAAAGATCTTACAGTCGATCTCGATTTCCATCATGGAACGCCTTAATCAGCACAACCTTTTGCTCTGCGTATCGGCTCTGGACCACAATCGCCGCCTTGTTCGGCTTCAAAAATCTCACAATTATCGCTTGCCCCTCTCTATCTTCGGCGTTGGTGCAAAACATTAACCTCATGGGATGAGACCTTAATCATCGAAAAGCCCGAATGTAAAGAAACGGAGAAGGGCCTCTAATGGGCCAATCATTTAGGCTTCTAATGGGCTAATTTTTGGGCCTCGGTTATTTAGAATATGATACTTTTCATCTATTTTCCATGCGTTACCGAACTTAATTCTCATACTTTTCGAATCATAATATTAAGATTCGAAGTTTAATCAATGTTAAAGATGGTTTTTTAAAATTCATCGCCAATTTACCCGTGAATTGATCTATAAAAAATATATGAATTAAAAAAATGCATATCATGTTTACAAAATAACCCATCATGAGTGTGTTATATAGGAAATTCTAGGTTCAATATTTGTGCGGTGATGAACTTGTCCGCGCCCCGTTCTTCTACAGACGGTGAGCATTCACACCACCTACATGTAGATGCCCGCACGTTCCTCATGACATGCCACCGTGAGCACAGTGACACCATCATGCGACCGTCTTCGTGTGAGTTAGTGCAATACGTGTAGGCAGAATGTTTTCGTCTTTGTTTTAATTTTTAAAAAACTATGATTTATGGGCTAGTATCGGTTTTTAGGAGTAAAAAAATCGTGAAACCAGAACCTAGACCGTTGGCCAAATTGTTTTTAAAATTGAGTAAAATCTGACATAAATCTTAATAAAATATGATCTATACACAATTAATTACTTAAAATTCGATCTAAATATAATAAATAAATATATAAAAAAAAATCGGAACTAGCGCCGGCTTAAAAAATTCAAAACAGTGAATTTCAGTTCCGATTCTATTTCGGGATAAAATCAGCCGAATCGATATGTGCTCACCCCTACAATCAAATTGAAGAGCCTTTGAAGTTTGATGGAAAATAAATGTCGACACCCATATGACATTAATGGATCAAAACTATGGTTGAGAACTTGAGATTTGTAAATGGGAACCTTATTTTCCTCAAAAAACTCAAAATAACCAATCAAATCTCACAACTCACAATTTTAATTTCCTATAAAAAAATGCGCGTGATGGTGCTCGGCCGTTGCACATCATGAATCATAACGACACAATTCTCTTACTGTAGTTGAGTATTATCTTGTATGTATCACAATGTATTTTGTTTTTTCTTTATAACTTCATGAACTTTATGAATAAATCTTATAATTATTGTGTTCGATCAACACTATAGTATCCTTAACATGTTTTTTAATGACTAAATATTTTATGTCGATATGATCACTTAACTATTACTTTTATTATTTTTAGCCATAAAAACATCAGTTGAATTGTCACAAAATATAATCAACCAGATCGAACCAGCAATAGAACAAGACGATTTCTCATCATTCTTACACATATTTTTTATGATTAAAATTGCAAAGTACCTGCTTGAAATTTTTGAGTAAATGTATATAATTTTATGCTTCAAAAACATTTTTTGGAGAATTAAATAATTTTTTTTTTCAAAAAACAAACTTTCAACACACCAAAAAAGAGGCATATTTTAACTCTACCATTAACTATTAAATATGTATAACGTCTAGACATGCTTTATAAATCGTATCTAAAGCTTTTAGACAATAATGCAAAAAAATAATCGAGTTATATTTTTAGGTGTTGGCATTAGAAAAACTTTGACGGTCAAACCTCTGCTTTTGTTATTTCTAAACTTTCGCACTCTCAATACGACTACATATTTGTTAAATGAGAAGTAAACCTAAAAAGACATCTCTTGAAATTTGTCAACGAAATTTCCTCCATTATTTTTTATCAAGAAGATAAATAGAAGGAGATGGGCATTTAGACCTCGGCATTGATGGCTGTAGATGTAGATCGTGTTTAACCTAAGTGGGGGGGTGAATTAGGTTAATAGATATTTTTATAAGTTTAATGCAAATTCTTGATTTCTCTCCTAAAATTTATTTATCTATTAAATAACTAGGCACAAACAATAATTAAATAGTTTAAGGGAGAGAGAGATAACACTGAGATTGTTAACGCGGTTCGGCCAACCTTGCCTACGTCCGCGCTTCAAGAAGATGGTATGAACATCAAAGTTATTTTTACTCATGAAGGAGCCTTTTTGGAATTGAAGCAACACATGGCCGAATGTACTAATGATCTTATCCAAGAGTCCAAGGAGAAACATTTGGTAGTTGATGAACCAATCTTGGCAGCACCCCCTCGTGTATGTAAGGGAGTCAAGAAAGGGATTGAAGAGCTCCTTGTGGCCACCCATCATTGCAAAATGATCCAAGAGATTGAAGGGGCCAAACCGCACAAGGTTGTGGCCGAAAGGTATGACCTACCTAAACACTTAAGTGCTAATGCTCTTGGAAATTGTTTGGTTGATAGAACATGCTTGAATGGTGTTTATATTGGACTATTGGGAGATAATTTTATTGTTGATTTGAGCATGTTGAAGAAAAATTTTGTTTTGGATATTGGGCATGCAAAATTGGGAGTTAAGAAGCTTTTCTTGGAAAATTATGATGCGGTGATACCTATTTTTGATGATAAGGAGATAGAACACCGTGGCCTATTTGGGGTTACAAGTGGTAGCTTGTATGAGGACATATTTTTCATTGATGACCGCAACATGCCTCAATTAATCAATATGCTATGCTTTCGGTTGGAACAACTTTGGTTGATATATTTGGGAAATTGTTTGTTCAAACATTTTATTGGTGGCTTAAGGGAATGCAATCATACCTTTTCATTGAAAGTGATCAAATCCTTATTGTGGCTAATGAGAATTTTAGAATGACTTATTATTCATTTGTTGCTGCAAAGAGTAGCCCTCCGTGGAAGTATAGTGAAATCACCCATTGGGATAACCCTAATCGAGCCATAAAGCTCCATTCAGATATGATGAAGCAAGGGTTAAGTGATAAAATATTTTGTGAGTCTATCAAGTTTACAATGACCGAATTGATAATGAGATTTGAGCCACTAGAAAATTTGCTTGCTTGAATTTTTAGAATCGGATGGACTCATGAGTATGTTGGTATTTTTTGTGATCATTTGGAAAACCTTTATACACTTGCATATTATTGGTGGTTATGTTGTTTACAACTCTATAATATCATGGATGCCTTTCAAATTGTCAAATTCTTGGTTTCCAAAAGAAGCAGAGAATGAATCTAGCACGGACATGATCACGAGATTGGGTCCACTTCCCACCAATTTTGTTTGGAAAGTTGTTTGGCCGAGCCTCAAGTTGGAAGACCTTAGGGCCTTGGGAAAAAGGGGCCAAAGAAGGTGGCCTTGGAGTTTTGACCAAATTATAAATGATGGTAGGGCATCCATTGCCGAGTCAATGAATGGAATGAAATGGACAATGGCCGAGCATCCTAAGCAACACCAAGAGGTTTTTGGAAGGATCATGAAGTTTTTGGATTTGAGGACAAATCCTCAAGTACCCCGGGAGAATGACATGCCTCAGGATGACTTAGCCAAAGAGGAACCCGCGGGAGTGAGCACTTGAGAGTGTGTTCATGATGAGCAACAAGAAGCCCTTAACAAGAGCCTACCTTGCGATAACGCCACCTTGGGCTTGGCCACGGGTTTTCTAACCCAAGGCCAACCCAATTGGTTTCCTAATGTGTTTGTTCATTTTGTAGGTTGTTTTGGGATGAAGTGGCCGAGATTACTAGTGTGATTGATGCATTCCATGGCCCAACCATCCAAGATGAAGATGTTGACATTTTGGGCTTCGGTACAATCTGACCTCTGAGCCTTGGGCAGCGGTTTAAACAACGTTTCACACATTATTTGGCCAAACGTTCTACATACGAAATGTAGCCAGAATCTCAAGGTTTCCATCAAGCTGCAGAGCAATAATTTTGGAGAAAGATTTCCTGGTCAACCATTGCCATTACAGAGGCATTCAGAAGGGGTGGCTATCCGAGAACAGCCCACACACCTTCCATCATGCAACCAATAGCCACGGCCTAATGGAGTCCAATGAAGAGCTGAAGGATGGAGACCAATTTGGAGCCTCTAAGGAGTGGCCTTACAAGTGAAAAGATGAAGGAAAGCATTGGCCCAAAAAGGAAGATTGTCGGTTTTTATTTATTTTGGTTTTTGAAAACCGGTTGTACTCTTCCTTGCATGGTTTGCGTGAAAACCATGCAAGTATGTTTGTCTCTCTTTTGTTGTAAGTTAGTAAACGTGGCTGCAAGTGGAAAGGTCTTAGGAAGCCTAGGGGATGAGTTTTACCTTCCCTTAGTGACCATCACTCTTGTTAGTGATGAAAGTCAAGGGTGAGCCCCATTTACCATACTTTCATGTTGGTTTAGCACTTAGGACTATAGGTGATAATCATGTGTCTTTTGTAGCTCGTGGGTATGAGGGTTTTTACCCTTCCTTTCTCAGCATTTGCAGATAGAAAATGTTGAATGTTGAAGCTTGAAGCTCTCCCCATTTTCTCTCACGGCAAAGCAAATTCAAGGTGAGTAATATCCTTGATCTTTGGTTTGTAACGGTGTTGGTGCCTTGCTAGAGCCACTAAGCCCTATTCCAATCTCCCTTCCTCACTTGTTTAGGATCAAAGGCGAGTTTGGAAGTCCCATAGCTAACCTTCCATTTGTTATTGTGATTGTGTTGTTGCTTGTGTGTTGGTTGCTGTTTTTATTTCTACCTGAGTGGATTTCGTGCACTAAAAGTCCACTCTATGTCATTTTCTATTTTTCGTGAGTAAAAACCCTAAATTTTTGGTTGTGAATTCTTATTTCATGGCCTGAAATTTCTGGTCTTTCCTTTTACCAAAACCCTTCGCCCATCAAAAGTTGTACTTACAACTTCCCCTTCATTCTGCCCGGGTTCCCGAAATCGAACAGTTTCTGTCCATCCATTTTCCAACCTACATATCTCCTAACCTACCGTGTCTTTTTTCATCAAACCACTTGCATTTTCTTTGCCTTTCATTGAAGTTGTTTTCTGCCAATTTTTACATTCCCAGGTTGCCTGCATTTGAAGTTGTGCAGAAATCTTTACCCCTCCACGACTGTTTTCTGTTTTGTGTCTGTTTGTACACTCAAAAGTATTCCTGTGCCATTTTAAGTCCTCACGTGTTTTCAAGCTGAAAATTTGGCCCAGATTAGTCCACTTCCTAAAGTTTCATTTGGCTGAGTTTATTTGACTTAATCTTGTATGCATTTGGAATATTAACCGTTACACCTCACTATTTCTGTCTTGGACTTTCTCCTTGGCAGATTACCCTTGTATCTTCTTTCTCCCGACACTTCTCATAACCCCGAGCGTGTCACCTAGGGACCAATTCCCAAATTTGGTTTCTCTCAAATTGATTTAGTTCCTCTTGCATGGCCATTAACCAATTTTCATCCAAAATGGCCTCATTGAATTTAGGTTCTACTTGGGAAATAAATGCTACGTTAGCACATAGGTTTCTAAGAGAGCTTCTAGTTTTTACTCCTAAATTAGGATCACCTACAATGTCCTCTATGGGATGGTTTTTGGAATACCTTCATTCTTTAGGTAAGCCATCATTGACCGCCCTAATTGGTTCTAATTTTAGAGAACTTGGAGGACTTTCCGAAGAGACAACATCTAAAGAATTTTTCTTGTTCTCATCTAGGCTCAAGGATTTCATTTCTCTTTCCAAATCAATATTTGGATTTTGATTCCCTACAAGAGGTGAGGATTCGTCAAAAGAGACGTTCATTGATTCTTCAACCACTAGAGTTCTTTTGTTGAAAACTCTATAAGCTTTACTAGACAAGGAGTATCCAAGGAAAATACCTAGATCTGTCTTTGAGTCAAATTTTCCTAGATTGTCCTTTGTATTCAGGATAAAGCACTTGCATCCAAAAGGCCTAAAATATTTAACACTTGGGGATTTTCCTGACCAAAGCTTATAGGGAGTCTTTTCTAAGATAGGGCGGATTGAAACTCGATTTATTGTGTAGCATGCCGTAGCTACAGCTTCCGCCCAAAAGTATTTAGGGAGAGAGTTTTCATTGAGCATTGTCCTAGCTAGCTCTTGAAGAGATCTATTCTTTCTCTCAACAACTCTATTTTGTTGAGGAGTTCTAGGAGATGAGAAATTATGATTGATTCCATTTGTAAGACATAGGAGCTCAAATTTCTCATTTTCAAATTCTCCTCTATGATCACTACGAATAGTTACTATGGAGAGATCTTTTTCATTTTGAACTCTCTTCCTAAAAGATGTAAAAGTCTCAAAAGTTTCATCCTTAGATCTAAGAAAGTATACCCATGTAAATCTTGAAAAATCATCAACAAATACAAGGGCATAATGCTTGCCACCAAGGCTAGCTACTCTAGAGGGACCAAAAAGATCTAGATGAAGAAGTTGAAGAGGTTTGTCGGTTGAAATAACCGATTTAGGAGAGAATGAGGATTTTGTTTGTTTCTCCATTTGACATGCGTCACAATTCCTATCCTTCTCAAAAGAGATCTTTGGAAGGCCTCTAACTAAGTTTTTCTTAGCAATCTTAGCTAAGGTATCCATACTAACATGGCCTAATCTCCTATGTCATGTCCAACTATCTAGAGGGGATGTTGCACTAAAACATTTTTCATCAAGGCATGCAACATTATCCAAATCAATTGTATAAACATTTTCAGTTTGATATCCAATAAATAAGATTTTACTACCAGAGCTATCTTTTATTTGGTATGATTTGGATTCAAAAAATACCCTATATCCCTTATCACAAAGTTGACTAATGCTTAATAGATTATGCTTTAAACCGTCAACTAGAAGAGCATTTTCAATAATATGAGAAGAAGGGTTACCGATATTGCCAATACCAATTATCTTCCCTTTTTGATTTCCTCCAAAGGAGACATTCCCCTTCTTTTTCTTGATAGAGCTGAACTTGGAGGGGTCTCCCGTCATATGCCTCGAACAACCATTATCGAGGAACCACAAATTCTTATCTCGGGAGACTTCCACCTACACAAAGAGATTTAGATGTTTCTTTTAGGTACCCAAACCATTTTGGGTCTTTGTGAGTTAGCCTTAGTTCCTTTTGGAGCCCATTTTAGAACAGCCTTTTGATTTTTGCCTCTTATTTTAGAAGGGCATACAAAGGAGGTATGACCTATTTCATTACAAGTGTGACAAGGTTTTGGTTTTTCAAAGAAGTTCTCATACTTCTTTTTCTTTTTGAATGATTCATAACCTATGCATGCTTTATCAAAAGTTGTCCTTTGATTACCTAGAAGCATATTTAGATTTTTGCTTCCTTTTGTAAATCTAAGCACGATTCCTTTCAAATCATCTTTTTCCTTTCCAATTTTCTAATTTCGTTTTCCAAGGGATTGATTTTAATTTCATGCTCCTTAGTTATCATGGCATGCTCCTTTTTCAGAATTTTATACTTAGATTTCAAAACGTTGAAATCATTAAGCAAGTCATTAAAAGCATCAAATAACTCATTTTCTTCATCAATTTCTTCTAAATCGCTAAATGAGTTATGTACCTTGTCTTCCTTGGCCATGAAGCACATGTTTGCTATTTCCTCTTCTTCGGATGAGGAGCTGGACGAGTTGCTATCATCCCAAGTTGCCTTCATGGCTTTCTTCTTGTAAGCCTTGGGATGTCTCTTTGCTAGCGGGCAGTCAATTTTGAAGTGGCCTGGCTTCCCACATTCATAGCATTTGAGATCCTTCTCCTTTTCCTTAAGATGCTTCTCCTTTCTTGGGAATTCATTTACATGCATCCTTTTTCTTTGAAGGAATCTCTTGAATTTCCTTGTTATGAGGGCAACGTCCTCATCATCCTCTTCATCACTCTTGCATTCGCCTTGATTGCTGAAGGATGCCTTGAGAGCGATGTCTTTTCTTCTAGGAGGTTCCTTCTCCTTAATCTCGTCCTTCTCATTAGCCTTCATCGTGATCTCATGAGTCATGAGAGATCCGATGAG
>QAOC01013921.1:0-45893 GCA_003255005.1 Begonia fuchsioides
AGATGGAATATCATTCTCAGTTGTTGGCATATGGTAGACCGCCTGAATATCATTATATGATTACTTCTACTATCTCAGAAAAGAGAGGCAAAACAATAAACAAACAACAAAATCAGTTCAAACCTTTCTAAAGTAAGGAATGTGATATAAAGTTTGAAGTAGCGAGTTCATGTAACACGTTGCTCCTTGATTTTTGAGCCCAACAAAACCTGTTTCCTTTTTAGAGTCGTATGTCCAATAGTCCACAATCTTACGAACAAGAACATCGGCTTCAACTATAATAGTATCATTAACAAGGTACCCTCTGCTAGGGTCATATAATTCACTAAGAGGCATGAAAGATGTGAAACCCCAATCACTCTCTCTTGCATTGAACTGGTGTTGTGTATCTGCATTAATTGTTTTATTTTACTTAGGTCTTAAAACAACTGCAGTGCTTGTTCCTTATAATATGGAAAAAGTTATTTAGGATGAATGTTGGAGAATCAACTCAAGTCTAAATTCACAATGCGAGAAAAAGAGATCCAATTACTGTTGAGATAAACAATAAGGTTTTTCCACCCAAAGATTGTCTATTTTGTAGTATGGATTGTAACATGCAGGACAATTCTTCATAATAAACCCACATCCTAAGTAAAAAATGACATCATAAAATATTACTTGTGTGTCACCTTTTCTCACGGAATACTTATTATGAATTTGATTGATTATCCCCAAACTAAACTGTGCATATTGACTCCATCCATATGGCAAACTTGCAGAATCAGCTACATCCAAATACATTGACAAATGATCCACACTGTTTCCCTTGGGGAAAATAAGTACACGCCTATCAAACATGAAAAGGGTATCAGAACAGTAAGCCTGGCACAATAAATCAAAATTCAAGTTCATAACCATAGAAAGAAAAGAAATATACCATTTAAATCCACCAGCTATAAAACTTTCAGAATAAAACTTCTTTGTATTCTGTCGCAAAAAGTTTTCTATCCTCCATGTGAATCGTGATGATGGAGGGTCCTCCACCTGGGGGTTCTCCACAGTATTTGCAGTTTCGGGTTGAGCAACAACTACAAATTGAGATGGTTGAATCAAAAGGGAAAAAACATCAATAAAAACTTTAAAATGTATATGTACAGAGCAACAGAATTTGTGTTTTGTAAACAAAACAAGAGACTTATGAAAAATAAGAAAAGTAGATAATCTCCTCTAACAAATTTGATAAATTGATAATCACACGTTCTGAAGTCTGGTAGATAACAACACTACTAAATGGGAAATTAAATAACTAAAATATATTAACTAATAAATTAAGTGTGATATAGATTGGATTCTATGGTTGTACTGAATCTCTTGTGGGCCCGAAGTGATTTTTAGTTGTGCTACGTCAATCCCTTCCACTGAAAAAAACTCAACCTCGAGTTTTGTTGTTGCAAAGAGCTCCTCCTTTGAATATAAATGTTCTGTTAATTACTTCGGAAACAAAGTTTGATGAATATTGTAACGTCATCTATTGAAATTTGAAGGAGATTGCACGAAAAACTTAAAATTTGATCAAGTTTACTGTCTACAATGTTTATTGCTGAAAAAAATATGTTTTGGGATAGATATAGCATCATTTTCTCAAAAATGTTTGTTGTCCCAACCAACATCTTCACTGCTTTGCTCAAAAAATTATCACTGATTTCATGACTAGAAAATTTACCGAAAATCAAGATAAATTTAATTGTCAGTCAGCAATTTTACCAGTTGTCGATTATGTTTATGCCTTTCATGATTTTCTCTCATTCGTCACTCCCTGTAGAAAAAGCAGGTCAAGAATCACCTATGTCCGTGAAACTCTACTCTTGGTTTGGCCTCTCAAGGTCGGGAGAGAAGTCATCCCTAATTGTCTTCTGATTCCGGAGGCTTTGGTGGTTGTAAATGGCAACAATGGTAACAATAAATGAAAATTTTCTACCACTTATAAAATCAGGGTTTCCTATCCACCAGTCTTTGTTTTCTTGAATTGTAGCCTAGTAATAAAAATCATAGATTTGAGTTGTTTGATATTTTTGTCCCTCGATAGCTCTGAGTCAACATTTTAAAAACTATCTAGTTTTTATTAATTCCATCGGACCTTCAATCATGTAGCTTGAGTTGTCAATCAATAGAGTCAAATTGAATCGTTTTTCGGTGATTCCACATCATAGTTCATCGTCAACGATTAGTTTTCCTCTAGTACCTTCATAAGTCATCAAATTGATGTCAAGATTCTTGCTCTGATACCAATTTGGTACAGCAAAAGTTGTGATTTGTGAATAACAGAGGATTTGGGGAAGTAGGAAATTTGATAAATTGCTAATAATGAGTTCTAGGGTTTGGTGGTTAGCAACACTATTAAATAGGAAAATTAAAATAACAATAAATATTAACGAATGAAGTAACTCTGATCTCAATTGGATCCTATGGTTATATTGAATCTCTTGTGGACTCGGGGTAATCTTTGGTTTACTAAATCAATGTATTCATCGACGGAGAATATTGTCATCAAGAATCAAAATAAGGTGTGATTTGGCTGTAGTATCTTTGTTATCAATGCCAACCCAGTGCTCAGAATAACCACAGGAAAAAAGAGAGTGAATCATATAACCAACTATTTCTCTCTATAAGCAAATCTCATAATTTGCATCATCACTGTAAATCTTTCACATTCTCTAGACAAACAGGATTAGGACTGGGAATAGAAAACCGCCAAAAAAAACTACGATCAAATAAGGCCTGTAAAAATTAAAAATTTGTGAAAGAAAACATGTGATTGGATTAAAAGAAACACCTTCCATCGTATGATGATTGTTTTCAACCAAATCCGACTGCGGAACCAGCATCTCCTCGTCCTGCTACAAAACCACAAAACCACAAAATAGAAATAAAAAATCGATTCCAGATCTGAAAAAACCAATCTCTCACATCCACAATCGAAAACCTAAAACGCCAAGAGCAAAACAAAACGCAACGAAGGATACGGGAAGTAGTCATTGAAAGAACATTGAAGTCAGCTCAAGAAAAAATATGGCATGTAACTCCATACAGATAAATTCAGTAGCAAGAATTGATGGGAGAGATAAGAAAGTGAGAAATAAAAGAATACATCGATAGGAGCAGGAGTCATCACGGTCATCGTCTTTGCAGCTCCTGGGGAAGAATTGGATCAGGAGAGAGAGAGTGAGAGTGGGGTGGGAGTCCGAGGCGATCACCAGGAGCCAGGAGGTGGTCGATGAGAGGAAAGTTTTCCTTGTTCCTCATTTGTACGGAGGGGTTTTTCGTAATACTAATTTACTATTACCATCGATTTAACCTTCGAATAATTTTAATATTAATTTATTATTATATTTTTTAAATATAAATACTATCAAATCACAATTATTATTATAAATATAAAAATAATTATTTATATATCTCTTATATTACTATCAAATCACAATTATTTTCGTAATACTAATTTACTATTACCATCGATTTAACCTTCGAATAATTTTAATATTAATTTATTATTATATTTTTTAAATATAAATACTATCAAATCACAATTATTATTATAAATATAAAAATAATTATTTATATATCTCTTATATTACTATCAAATCACAATTATTTTCGTAATACTAATTTACTATTACCATCGATTTAACCTTCGAATAATTTTAATATTAANAAAATAGCTATTTATTTTAAAGTTTATTGTTGTCAATATATTTATATAATACGATAGTTACAAATAGGCGTCTTCGAGACTTTATTTCAAGTGGAATAAATGACCAGTCCTGTAAAGTTTGTTAAATGCATAATATTATTCACTTTGCATCAGAATTTACATGACATTATTTTTTTAGGTTAAAGTCTATAAGCGCTCTCGAGCGATATGTGCTCAGTGACAATAATCACTTAATAGTTCACTAGATTTAGTAATTTTTATCACTCATTTATTCCAAATTCAAGTTTATCGACAATTACCATGGCCACTTAACCTATATTTTTGTAATGGGATCTAGAAGGTAATTGTAAGACTTAATATAAAATTTAATAATAAAAATTGTCATTAACGAGAGGTACTTAAAGCCCAAATAGTCGTGTATATACACAGGCTTGGGCTTGACCCGATTCGTTAGTTTGAGTTGGGCTTTATTGGATTCAGGAGTCCCATCGGCGGAGAAGGGGCAACATATTGAATGGTATCTGTGTTTGGTGGAAACTGGAAATCCTAGCTCCGTTTTAGGTTTTGGAGCTGCCATCGAATCGATTCGATTTTGCGGTAGGGGATTTTGAAATTTTGGGAGCATGGGGAAGACAGATAAGCTGAGGATGAAGTTCAATTTTGAAGACGACGAAGATCAGTCAGGCGGCGATGGAACTCGGCGTTCGAAGAATGATAATTATCCGATAAGTAGCGATGACGAGGAGGCGAACGAGGATCTCAGCCTCAAGATAATTGAGAAAGCTCGGCTAATGCGTGCTGCCAAGTTAGTTCCGGATGAGAGTGGAGAATATGATCTCGTTTTAGGGGAACCGAGGGATTGCGCCGGGCATGCAGTTGGGGGAGCAGCCGATTTTTCATCTTCATCTGTGAGGCAATCGGAAGCTGGCGAAGGCCCAAGCGGGCCTAAAGGCGGTAAAGTAGCTAGTGCACTTGGGGAGGGGACTCTGGTAAAGAAAATAAGGAAGGTGAAGAGGAGGTTGAAGATCAAGAAGGTTGAAGCTGAAGAGAATGTGAGAGTTATTCTTGTTTGTTGATGGAACTCATCATGTTATATTTCAAGGCAGGAGAAAGACGTAGGGGTCATTTCCACTTCACTCTTAGGGAATTGGGATAATAGTCGAGCTTGATTGCTTGACACCGGTAGAGAGAAAAAAATTATTCAATGATGTCCTCAATGCAAAAATTTTTAATCATCTCAATTTGTTGGGTCAATAATATTTTTCTTTTCTTTTTCTAGTTATAAAGGAGAAAGAATCTCCGTCAAACTGCTGTGTATGACTTTTCTGCCAATTATGTTTCAGGTGGATATCGTGCTAGAAGAGGGGAATGAGAAAGCTGAAGACTTGGCTCTACCCGATGAGCCAAAAGATGTTGGGATGACGGACAATATTGTATTCAGGAAGCTTGTGGTTAGTTCATTAATTACTATAAAATGCAGTTTTGAAACATTGTTCCATCACGGAAGCATAGTTTAGTATATCTTTTATTTTTACTTTACCAGCGAGGGCCAAGATACTTTGATCCTTCTAGCAATGACTGGCAAGCTTGCTTTAATTGTGGTGAAGAAGGTCACAATGCTGTGAATTGTACTACCCAGAAGCGAAAGAAACCATGTTTTGTTTGCGGCAGTTTGGATCATAATGCAAAGAGTTGCTCAAAGGTTTGTCAGGCGTCGTTTCATAGCTTTTTGATTTTAGCATTCGCATGATAAGAGTATTTTAGATTCGAAATTTGGTGAAGTTCTTTGTCACTAGCGTTGTAAAAATTATACTCCTTATTTATTGTCTAAAGATGCTTGATGGTCCTTATTTATACATTCCTTACTATGCTGTCTACACTATGTGGTATGTGGAAAATGTTCTAATCTAACAGTATATTTTTTTTATCTATGTATTTCTTTCTGTTCAACTAGTTCTTTGGTGGTTACTGATTCTTCTGAGCTTTTTTTCTTAAATGTTGCTAATGACAGTAAGATGAATTTTTTTTATCTAAACTTCAAATGCTTACCAATTATGTCTTCAGATGCAAAATTGTTTCATTTGCAAAAAAGATGGTCATCGTGCAAAGAATTGTTCTGAGGGCGTCAATGCAAAGTCAAAAATGTGTTTGAAGTGTGGAGATGCTGGGCATGATATGTTACTCTGCCAGAATGATTATTCACTCGATGATCTTAAGGTTTACCCTAAATCTTCTTATGTATTTTTAAATTCATTTTTTAAATTTTTTTGCATGTCAGAGTTTTTGTAAATGTGTAAGAGCTTATTTAAAATTTCTGTTTTGTGACTGCATTTATTCCTTTCATTTGATCAGAATATACAATGTTACATCTGTAAGAATTTTGGTCATTTATCCTGCATTTCTCCTACGGTCGCCGCCCAAGAACTTTCTTGTTATAAATGTGGACAACCGGGTCATACTGGCTTGGTAAGTCTGTTTTTCTTATAATGGTTATATATGGTTCATGTTTTTATAAGCTGTGTGTTTCTTCTGTACTTATCATGCGAGGACTGCACTTTTCTTTAGTGGTAATATAGATCTGACCTTCATTCAATTTCAGCATAACTTACTTTTTTTTTAAATATGGAAACAAATTTTCATAGGCTTGTGCAAGGATGCGTCAGGAAGTCAATGGTACAGAGACACCTTCTTCTTGCTACAAATGTGGTGATGAAGGCCATTTTGCTCGTGAATGCTTGAGTTCCTCAAAGGTAAACCTTGACGAATTCTCATACAACTTCACTATCCTTTTATTTACTTTGTCTCTTTATTTCTTGATACTTTACTCTTTGGTCAGTGACATCACTCAATCAAATGTCATTATGGTTTGATAAGTCTGTATTTCTTATAATGCTTGTCTATGGTTCATGTTTTGTGAGACGTGTGTTTCTACTTGTACTTAGCATTAGGGATGGCAATCTGATCAGATTGATGTGTTAAATTGACCCAAACTAATTATTTAGGTCAGATCAGATCCATTTTTAATTTAGAAAAATCGATATGAACCTGAAGTGATTTGGTTCAGATCGAATATACGATCAGATTCAATTTAGATTCAATTTTATCAGAACTGATATGTTGAATTAGGTTGATTAACTGATCAAATGCAAAATTAATTAAGAAATAATTAAATTTAAATTAGTTTGGATCAACAGCCTGTGGGTTTCAATTTTACAATCCAAGTATGAATCTAAACTAAAACTAATCTAAAATTTTGGGTTCAATTTGGATTGGATCTCTAATTTTGTAAAACCTGATTCATCGGATTATATTCATTTTCTATCAAAACCCGATCGGAACCCACGGGTCCACCCCTACTTGGCATGCAAGGACTGCACTTTTCTTTAGTGGTGATGTAGGTCTGACCTTCATTCATGTCAGCGGAATTTACTTTTTTTAATATGGATACGATTTTCCATAGGCTTGTGCAAGGTTGCCTCAGGAAGTCAATGGTATGGGGACACCTTGCTACAAATGTGGCGAAGAAGGCCATTTTGCTCGTGAATGCTTGAGTTCCTCAAGGGTGAACCTTGACGAATTCTCCTGCTGCTTCACTATCTTTTTTTTAGCTTTGTCTCTTTGTTTCTTAATACTTTACTCTTTGGTCAGTGACGGCAATTAGCTTGTGAATTCTGCAGTTATCTTTATGTGGTGAAATAGTTCTTGCCTTCATTTACTTCATAGTAATATATTAATTGATTTCCTTTTCTGTTTGAAACAATTTGCTACAGGCCAGTGCACGAGTGAGCCATGAAGTGACTGGCATCACGACACCTAGTTCATGCTTCAAGTGTGGTGAGGAAAGCCATTTCGCCAGAGAATGCCCAAATTCTATGAAGGTGAACCTTGACAAATTAGCTTCGTGGAACTATTTTTGGATATATAGCTCACCATCCTCATTTTTTTCTCAATTTATTATTATTATTTTTGGCAACATCTTTGTTGACAAATGAACGAATTGGCTCTGTGAATTGTATGATCTTGTGAATCCACCCAACTGATTTAGCAACTTCGTTCTGATTAGGTGTTTTCTAAACTTGTACAGGTCAGCCAGAGGAATTTTGAGTCAACGACTCCAACCCTTTGGTTTCATAAGGATGAAAAAGACGTGTCACAGTGCAAGTCTGAACCTAATAATCATCATAAAGGTAGTAGAAAGAAAAAAACAAAATATGAACAGATCAACCCCAAAACGCCTCAAAAATCAAGATGTAATGGTGGTTGGTTTGTGGAAGATTCCCCCAACAGATCTATAATTAAACATCGGGGTAATCATGTGACACCTCCTGGTAGAATTCAAATGGCCCCCCCGATTTCATATACTGATAGTTATCCAAGATTTAGACCGTCGCCAAATATGCATATTGTTTATAATGGATCATCACAAGGATCGAATTACGGTTTCCAGCTAAGATTTTCATCTTCCCAATTTGCCAATTCAGAGGCTGGTAGTGGTGGGATGTGGAGGAACCATAATCGGTGAGGATATTATATAAAAAATTATGGTTAGTTTGCTTGAAGTCCACAATTTTCCAAGCTGTGGTGGATAGCTGGCTGCTGATTGCATTCTTTCATGAATGTAACCTGTAAGTACGTCGCTTGATTCATTTGATTTCAAATTTACAATGATTCAGTTCGAGTTTCGTTAGATTAATTGACAGTGTTTGGCTGCTATATTTGCAGAGCTCTCATACTGTTCAATCAAATATGAATCGATGGAAAAATGATTTATTCTGCTTCACATCTTTGTGGGTGTTATAGTGTCGCGATGAAGGTTCGATTTCCAGAGCTTCATAATTTTTAGGAAAACATTTGAATTTTTGTTATGCTTGTTGTAATGAAATACTTGCCAACACTTGATGTTGATGATATTATTGTAGATTTTTTTTCAAAAAATTATCCAAATTCTCTGTATGGTTGAAATTATATCTGAATTAATGTAGATTTGATTTAATCTGTTGTGTTTTGCTCAGATTCTTCCCAAATTTACTGAATATTAGTGGAAGGAGACAAAATTTGATATTTTAATGGATAAGGTTTCAAAGCCACACATATTTAGAGAGAGGGGAATTGAGCTTTTCCCTTCTGGCTTTGCTCTTCCAATGGCTTCCTCTCTACATGCTTCATCGATAGTTCTATTCTTGAATCCACTGTAGAACATCAATGGGAAGCTCGAGATTGGAGCTCCGGTGACTATGGTAGAGGCTCCTAAAATGATAAAGACAGCTGCCTCGATGCCCTGCCTGAGAGTGAATTCCGGGTTGGTCAAGGCCGGAGATGTAGGAAGGTAAGCCTCTAACTTTCGAATCCTATTCTTCAACTTTTGTGCGAGTTTATTGTTCATAGTTTTTAGCTTGAGTTTACTTCATGTTTTTTGTCTGAGCAGAATTGTGTCTAGAAAACCGAAAGATGTATGGGCAGTCCGGCTCGGAATTGGAACTTGCCTCATCGATGAAAAGGACTTCCCGCCATTAGAGCTTGATCAGTAACTCAATGCTTCTATTCAACTTGATTAGTTTCCGATAACTAATACATGAATTAAGGTATCTTTCTCGATAAGATTAAATCAACAGGTATTACATAATTGATTTTGATTTCGATTACATAACGATTACGAGCTTGATCATGTAAATAATAAACATTACAATATGCTGTCTTCGATAACTAATCTAAGATTAAGGTATCTTTCTCGATAAGACTATATTGACGAGTATCACATAACGATTACTAGCTTGAGCTTGTAAATAATAAATATTTTGTATTGAATGACAGAAAATCTACAATATTGAAAAAAAATATCTCCAATTTTGAAAAAAATATTTACAATTGTCTAGGGTTGAAATTGTATTGAATGCCTGTAAATTGGATGTCGGAAATCCTGGCGTGAATTAAGGTATCTTTCGTTTATTATAATTGCAAAAGAACATTGAATATTTTGTATTGTACAATTGTTGTATTGATTTTTTTATTATTTTTTACATTCAAAAAATTATGATAAATATGTAATTATCAAAAAATCACAAAATTTTATAAAATATTATATTATAAATGTGGTGGTAGAAATTTCAAAAAATTATTATTAACTTACGTATTTTTAATTAAATATTTTTGTTTTTTTTTATTAAAAAAATTATAATAAATTATATAAATATTAAAAAAATTAAAATTTTGAAATTATTTTTTTATATTGTTGTAAATATGTGGTAAAATTTTACGTTATTTTGATATTATTTGTCTATTCTAATTAAATGAAAATAAAAATTTTAAAATAAAATTAATTGTTCATACTGAGCAGTGTTATTTTTGCTTGGATGTTCGATAGGGTTTAATTTATTTTTTAAAAACTCAAGGTTTTTTATATTTATTTCTTTATAACTAAGGATTTTTTTAAGTTTTACTCTTCGTCTAAAACAACTTAATGCGTGAGGTCTATATCATATTAATAATATTACACAATCTCACATCACTTGTTGTGCGAAACACAGTTTATGTAGAGTTCTTAAGCCGGTTAGTGCAATATCGTTTGTTTTTTGCAAAATTCACCCTATTTTCAATACGAGTGACAAATTTCAAAATTATTATGTCCGTTAGAAACTCTTCACAGTCTACACTCTCGGGCAACATAGGATTGAGCATCAACTCAATCCTAGTGTGAGATTGGGTACAAGAGCTTGGGTTCGACGTCTGCGTTGTCCTAGTGTGTGAGTTGTTACCTCCAATGTTGTGGTAACTCCTTAGGATATCAGGTAAAAGTCTCATATTTCTCGGCTGCTGAGTCACCGTGATTTAACCCCCTCACAAACTGTCGGGCCGGGGTGTGGGGGCCCTGGGGGCGAAGAGTTTCGCCTTTTATTTTTGGTACAAGGATTGAGCACCAACTCATGTTTTGCCTTGGCAGTGACCACCATTTTATACATGGAGTTTTCTTAAAAAATTATGTATAATTATAGTTCATTTTTCATGTTTCACGTAAGCGTAATTTAGGGTTAGCCACCGTCTTTTACCTAACTTCGAACTTCTTAAATTTTGTAAGTTCGATGGAGCCCTTTACATTTGTAGAGCTTGTGCGGATGTAATCAAAACGATTTGACAAAAGAAATTTCACTAAATTTGATTGTTTTTCGCTCCTACATAATCATTTTTGGCACGCTCAAACAACCTATTCGAGACATTACATCATTTATTTATGATCCAAATATAAAATAAATGAGAAAAAAATCCAGAGATAGAAAACTATGGACTAAGGTTTACACTTACACTGAAAGGAAAGAAAAAAGATCATTGCCCGCACGGAAGTTCAGTTGACTTAGAGATGATAGATTTGGTACAAGAGCCTATGTTCGACGTCTGCGTTGTCCTAGTGTGGGAGTTGTTACTCTCAATGTTGGGGTAACTCCTTGGGATATCAGGTAAAGGCCTCCTATCTCTGGGCCGCTGAGTCACCGTGATTTAACCCCCTTACAAACTGTTGGGCAGGGGTGTGTGGGCACTGATGGCGAGTGATTTCGTCTTTTGGATACAAAGAAGAAAGATCATGAGTTTATAAAGCTTGGGGACGAGAATTGCCCGAGAGGACAAGAGAATTAGGGTTAAATGCACTCACATTTCTTATTTATCGCCACGAAAAACACTAACCTATTCTCGAGATCGTGCTTCTGCCGAGATTTATTTTTTCACGTTTTCATAGTTTAATATTTCCAAGTGTAAACGAAATTAGTTGATGGTTTCCTTCGTTAGTAACATCACAACCGAGTTTTAGGGCATAAAATCAGAAAAACATTGTTATTAGTTATAATTTCCACCATTTGTCAATAAAGTAGTTTTGAAAATTAGTGTATTTCCATTCATTAATTTAAATATTTTAAATAGAAAATAATAAAAAGAAACTAATATCAATTTTACCATCCAATTATATAGTTTAATCTTATCTTATAAAGTAACGATGAGCTATTACTATAATTATCATAGTATCTTTATAATTTATTTAATTCTTTTATTGAATTGAAATTTGTAGATCTTTTGAGGAAGTTTATACATAAAATTCAAGCTTTTGGCTCGTTCGAAACCAACCCTTTCGGTTTATGTCCGCTTAATTCAACTGAAGACTTACGAACAAAACCTTCATATCTTAGCGTAATCAACAGTGCTCTTTCCGTCATGAGCCTTCCGGAAGAAATGCTTGACATAATCCGAATATAAAACGTGCCTATACATCGCCTTCTCCCCATTTTCGAGCACTTCCGGCAGGGGTCCGATGAGATCAGACGGTCTAGGATTGACGAAGATCGGGACCGATATACGATTATTACTTCCATTGGCAACCACACGATGCTCGACACTTTTATATCGACCGTTACTCATGATCTGCAAAGCATCACCGATGTTTATAACAAGTGACCCTTTAATTGGAGGGACATGAATCCAAGATTCTTCGTCTTTTCCTCTAACATAGAGCCCTCCGATTTCATCTTGTAGAAGGATCGTTAGGGTCGAAACGTCCGAGTGGCGGCCTACACCGATTGTAAGCTCGGGATTAGGACAAGTTGGATAGTAATTAAGGTTAATCCTTTGTGAACCTATTAGGAGATTCTCCTTGTTTTGGTCTATTTTAGGGACGTTTAGCCTCTTCATTAGTACTTCTAACAGCTTCTTAATCAGTTCTTGTGACCTCTTCATGTACTCCAACACTTCGTCCCTGCGAAACAAAGCAACGATGATTCTTCGATTTTTGGATAAAATTCACGATATAGTGACACTTTGTTCGAAAGTTGGATGGTTATTTTTAGGCACGGGCAACTCAAACCAACCACGAGTCTTGACTCAACGTGCAATGTTTGGGCCGGGTTGAGTTTATTGAAAAAAATAATTTTTTTATATTTGGGTTGATTTTGATTATTGATAAATGAGCTCGGTTTGGGTTTGAATTTTGACTCGATAGTTAATATTAAATTAAAACATAAAAAATATTTATTTATTCAATGTTTTTGATTAAATATGCTAGAAATACTAGTTTTTAGTTATTTTTGAAAGTTTTAAATTAAATTAAAAATCAAGTAAACTCATATCATTTTATTAATTTCAATTAAAATATTATTACTTAAAACAAATAAAAAAATTCCATCTGACCCGAACAAAATCAAAATCTTTCTTATCGGGTTGGAAAATTCAATTCAAATTTTGGGTTGGTTTTTTATTTCAAACCCTAACAAAAACCAAATGAGTCAATTTATGTTGAATTTTATGTGCATAAAATATTAAAAACTTACTTGCAAACGGGAGGCCATAGAGCAGCTGCTTCTTCGTCGGACACATAGAAGAGACTCAAATAATCTTTCCACTCCAAAGCTCTCTCTGCTTCAGGGCTAAAGCTCGTACCAAACCTCACATTATTCGAAGGCGAATTCTCTTTCGAATACTCGTTCTTCTTCTCGGCCGGTAATCCGAAAAACCGATAAGTCGCTTCCTTAACATTCTCGAGCACTTGTAGCGGGACTCCATGGTTGATCACCTGGAAGAAACCCCACGTCTCCGAAGCATCGGAGATCGAATTTACGACTTTCGGGTCGTCGAGATGCGACACGTCGATGATCGGAATGAACTCTTGATCTAAAACTTGGCTGATGTTAAATCTCTCCTCCAATGGTTGAATGTATTGTTTTGGTATGGCTTTGAGACCCATCTCAGACAACCCTTTCACTCCATTTCCTTTCTTCAACACGAAATCAGTGAGGTTTGAGAAATCAATGTCTGTCTCTGCGTCTAGGGTTGGAGCCATTGATGACAGACGGTGGAGATTTTCTGAGACAGACGGTGAAGAAAAACCAAAGTAGGTTAAGATATGAAAGAAAAATGCTATGACTTGCTATTTAAAGGAGTTTCCTCAGGCTTATCCTTGGCTTCCCCACCGATCCTCTCGAGGCTTTAAACACGCCTTTTCCAGATTTCCTTTTTCGACTAAAATAATGAATAAAGTCCCAAAAATAGCTTCAGAATACACAAAATCTGTGCATATTTTCTACCATTTCTTTCTCGAAAACCCTAAAAACTCAGATGAAAATGAAGAACAAAGATAACTGAAAAAACAAACTGAGGAAGAACGCCAGATTTAGTAAGTTACGACAGCAAATAAGGGTTTCTAAATTCAATGCATAATGGTTATTTGTAATTTATGTTTTAAGAAATGTAAATAAATAACAGTTAGCTAATTACATGAGATTTTATTTAATTAACGCATATTTTTTTTAAAATCCACCAGTCTCGTAAGGTTGGTATGGAAGTGCTTTTCATGTTTCCCAATTTAAAAAATGTGATTAAAGTTTTAAGTCAAATTCAGTAGTTCTTACTCTCAATTTTCCATCTTTTTTAAATGCACTATAATTAATAATACTCTATTTAATTAACAATTAAATAGAATTAGATTAAATAGAATTACATAATTTCGGGAGTAATGACTGTAAGAATACATGAATTAAATTAATACATTTTATTGTTATTATTATTTAGGGTAAAAATTACAAAAAAAAAAAACCAAAATATGTGAAAAAAACTCAATTGTTTTTAAATTTTGTCCCAATAATAATGGATGTAGACCCTTAGATAATTTGATGCATTACCAATGATGTCTAGCTATTATTTACTATAAACACTCGTGGAAGAAGATGTTGGCGATGACCGCGTTTCAATCGATGCATTCGTCGCTCTTTAAATTCCGTCTATCGTTGTTTCGTGCAAAAAAAAAACACCAAATTTGTTAACTTATCAAGTTTTATTTCGTTTGGAGAATCGGTTATTTTTCAATAAAATTATAGATTCTAATTAGGGGTGGGCAACCCGAACCAGACCTTAAGGTTTGGCCCGAAACCTTAAGGTCCGGGCTGGGTACGAGTAGAGTAACAAGTAAAAATATAATTTTGGGTTCGGGTAAATGGGTAGGGAGTCCGGGTATTATAAAAATACATGACACCCGTTTCTAATACCCATTGCCCAGCCCAGCCCAGCCCAACCCTCCAAGAATCAACTTTACTATTTTTTCAATGATATTCTGTTTCTTTTTATAAAAATCCAAAAATACCCGGATCTTACCCGGAATACCCGGATCTAGGTAAGCAACATTTCAGAAAGATTTAAATTTCGAGTAGACCCCAAAATACCCAGATCCTACCCGGAATACCCGGATCTGGGTATTTTTCTATTTTTTCGGATAGGTCCGAGTTTCGGGTACTGCTTCATACCTGATACCCGAACGGACCGGGTATACCCGGCCCGTTAACCGTTTGCCCACCCCTAATTCTAACGATGATACGAGAAGTGAAATTTTTCTTGCTCCGAATTGTCATTGCAAGTACAACAAAATATTTGCCCAATTGATAAGTAATATTAATGGCGACAATTCTCTATGTTTCTTCTGAACATATTCACGATCATATGGTATAAAAGAGAGATATAATATATATTATTTCTTTAGAGCTTGTATAAATCATTTAAATATTTAATTTTTATAAAAATAAAACTCAAAAATAAAAATCAATCACAAAATGGTCGTCCATTTGTTCGTTAGTGGCTGAACATTCATAGTTAATGTTGTTGAACACGTGAATTTAAAAATAGTTATGTGCTTAAAATCTCTAAAAAAAAATTAATGTGAATTTAAAAAAAAAAATTCTACGCTTAATTTCTTAAGAATATTTATTTACGTGTCTAATAATAATTCAAATAATTTTGTATACGAAATGATTATTTATAATATACTATTTTTAAGAGTATTTGATTAATTAAATCCCTTATTTTAATTATTACACAATAAATAAACATTTATTCATCAAATATTTACATTTATATTTCAGATAAAAGGATATGAAATTACTATTTTCACTCTTTTTTCGTCTTCAGATCTATTTTCACAATAAATAAACAGTCCTCTACTGCTCTGAGGGGTATTAGAGTTCAAGCCCCTCTGGTTAGTCTGATTTTTCTCTCTTCTACTTTTTAATTTTTGGATTTTCTCATTTTCATCAATTTTCTGGTAATCTGGCCTTGACCCTTTCAAGTTCTGAGTTGAATGCGCATGTTTTTGTTTATCAATTTTGTGTTTAATTGGGGGTTTTTTATTTAACTGAAAATTCAGCTGGTGACGTTCAATTTGGGGATTTTTTCTGCAATTTGGTTCACCCTTTTCTCTCTTTAAGATGTTTTTTCGGGGCTGGAGGGTTTTGCATTGTCTTTGTAAGAAACCCGGATGCTTATAGTGTCTAGATAATTGAAGAAGTTCTTAGAAAATGTTTAAAGTCAGAGGAGCACAGCTCATTGGGTGTCTTGTTTCGAGTTTCCCTTTTGAATTCCATGCATAGTTACTGTTTTTTTTCATTGTGGTTTAAGTTTAACTCATCGGATCAACCGCATACATAGAAACCAAAACCAGAGAGTGAGAATATGTATATTGCAGAGCATATGTGTACATTTCTTACGAGTTAGATCATATTTCTGTGTCTTTTATGATCAACCATTTCAACACTTCGATTACTCGAGCTCTTTACTCTTTTCTGATTCCACATAAGTAATTGATTGTCATTTGATTATTTTGGCTAGTTTTATTTCTTGATTTCACTCTTGTTCTTCCTGCTGCAAGCTTTTGTTTGTACCTTGTTTTCGAGCACTTTGATACTAAGTTTTGGGTTATTCTTTCAAGTGCTTAATTGTAGTTTTTTATAGGAACGATGTAATTCCATTGAACTGTTCTGAAATTCGACTTCAAGTTCTGTCGATATAATTGTAGGTTTTTTTTTTTATTTCACTCTTGTCCGTTGATGTATCCTTTGTTGTCTTATAAAAATCAATGATAAGCGAAAAAAGAAATAAACTGTGGGCCAAAATTCAGTTGTGTGTGATTATTAGAATCTATATTAGAGTTTTCTTACAAGTTTGGTAAGACATGTGATGACATCACCTGGGATGGGGCCTGAAGATAGTAAGATTTAAGATTTATATTACAAATGTTTTTCCAAATTATGCCTTAATATAGAAAGTTCTAGGATTTTCCGTTAGCTTTTTGGTTCATCTAACTTGAATCTTTGCATAGGTCGATTCCGTTTATTGCTATTGCAAAGTAGACGCAGGCCTTAAAACCGTCGTCAGAGCAAGAAAATTCGTCCCCGGCTCGAAACTCTGCATCCAGCCTGATATTTATCCAAATCGCCATAAAAGCAAGAACTCACGAAGGGAAAGAACGCGCTTTCAGCCACCCCTATTGCCCGGACTTCCCGACGATCTAGCCATTGCTTGTCTAGTCCGAGTCCCTCGAGCGAAACAGAGAAAGCTTCGATTAGCTGCAAGAGATGGTATCGTCTTTTGATGGGGAATTTTTATTACTCTCTCCGAAGAAGCCTCGGAATGGCTGAAGAGTGGGTGCATGTGATTAAACGAGACAGAGATGGAAGGATCTCTCGGCATGCATTCGATCCGATTTGTCAACTTTGGCAGCCTCTTCCTCCTATTCCGATTGAATATTCCGAGGCGCTCGGGTTTGGGTGTGCTGTTCTTAGTGGTTGCCATTTGTACTTATTCGGCGGGAAAGACCCGATCAAAGGGTCGATGAGGAGAGTCATTTTCTATAGTGCGAGGACGAATAAGTGGCATCGAGCGCGCCCTATATGCTTCGAAAAAGACATTTATTCGGAGCTTCTGCGATGAATAACTGTCTCTACGTTGCCGGAGGGGAATGCGAAGGGATTCAAAGACGTGGAGACGAATCCTAATTTGTGGGAAAATATCACCGGAAAGGGTCCGATACGGACGCTCGTCACCAATTTATGGTCGAGCATTGCTGGTCGAGGCGGTTTGAAGAGTCACATCGTGCACTGTCAAGTTCTTCAGGCCTGAAACTCAGTTTCGGTTAGGAAAGTTCTTGGCTGCTTTTATCTGTTGAGAAGCTGCTCATGTTCTTGCACGGTTGCACTGGTTTTTGGATCAGAGTTTTGTGTTCATTTGTATTCAAATTTTTGAACAGATTGCATTATGTAACTAGCTTGTAGTATTGGGGAACCATTTTCGAGTCACAGAATAGACCAATTATCACAATGAAGAGCTCCATTAGAATTCCATATCGAACATGTCGTGGAAATGCTTGAACGACTCTCGTGGAATTCTAAGCTGGCCGTGCCCCTCCCTACATAGTAAGGTCAAGTGCCTAAAGATATGAGGATCAACGCAAATCCCGATCAAGGTCATAGTTCAGCGAGCGCACTACTAAAGAGATTGTCACATTCTTCGGTATTTCAATAAACACAAGAATGGCTAGTTCTTACACTAAAATGATAAAGCTGTATCAATGGCTGCCTGCCATAACACAAGGAAAGAAATAGTGAACAACTTTGTTCCTAGTTTGATGTTATTTCAATTGCTTAAACAGTTCAAATGGAAAACTTTTTGATACAGGAAATGTACATAGTTCCAGACAGAAATTTACAGGCCTCCCATCACCGCGGGATTCGGAATCTCCATCTGCAGGCTGCAAAACAATAAGATAAGTTCAAATTTCAGATAGATCTCCCAATTAAACCAAGTTTGATCACTTGAGATCTTAAACAAATTTTTATCAGGGAGCCAAATAAATCCACAGATTTTCAGTCAGATCCAGTCTAAACTATATCGATTTCACCAACTTATAATCAAATTCAATACAACTACCAATTGCTAACCCTCATTTAGTGTTTGGTCAACGCATGGGACAAGGGTTGTTGGATTTTGAAGAAAGTTTTGAACTTCATGATCCATTATTCTCATCAAAGCAGCTATTATTCTTTCAATCTATCTGTCCCCAAATCAAATTTAACTCCATCCAAGAACTTCTTCCATCAAAGAGACACTCAATTATCTGTTTGTAAATTCCAGAGTTTAAAAGAACAAAGAAATCACCTCACATGGCGGCAGAATGAGCTTCTTCACGGGCCTTGCTCTTACATGCAGGAATATCCTTAAACTGGTCAGCAGGCAATTTTTCAGATAAAGATCCGACAAAAAATTCAACCATTCCCGAATCTGAATCCGCTTTAATCCCAGTTACATAGACCCAAAAGAAGAGCTTCTTGGCCTGAATCCCAGACACATCGGAGACAGATCCATAGCTCAGTTTCCCCTTGATTTTCTTATCGTAGTAGACCAATTGGTCAAACTGAACATAACAAGTACTTTTGAGCTCGATTTCGAAGACGCCATCGTCGGAAAGCTGGTAGGATTTGACGTTATCCGGCAAAAGACCCTTTGGGAGGCCGTACTTGGGGAGAAGATCGTGGACGTCGGTGACGGATTTGATCGAATCTAAGTCGTATGAATCGGTCGGAAAGCTTCTGAGAGAGAAAGAGAAATGGGTAATCGAGAAAAAGATTAGAAACCCTAAGATTAGATAGTTTGGAGAAGAAGCCATTGATGAACAAGAAGCTCGCTCAGAGAAGCAAGATCGACGACTTGTTGAAAGGACTACATATCATTATTGTCTGATCGATTATAGAGTATAAGATCATAAATAAAGAGTAAAAACAAGAGTAAATAAATTGATTCGGCCAAAATTTTAAAAAAATAAAATTTAAGTTTATCGGATAGATAGACAATCCAACCTTACATAGGACGCAAGTAGGGGTGGGCGAATCCGATCCAACCCGACGATCCGATCTGATCGGATCGGATAATCGGCGAAGCTAGTGAAAATTCAATCCGACTTTTGGGTTATTGTCGGATTTAATCGAGAATTCGCCCACCCCTGCCTCATAATTTCGTCTTTTTCAAATCGATTTCTTTCCAGAGAATACCTACCAGATCTTCGTCGCCTTTACCGCTACAATCACCGCCATCGTCGAAATCTCCTGATTCTGCATCAGCATCCAGTTCTAACCCTAACTCCCAAACCCAGTAACCCCATCCGAAGACTCTTTTGTTTCTGTTTCTGTTTCTCTTTAGGTCGAAATTTCCTGCTTCTGTTTCTTTTTGTTTCTGTTTCTGTAATCATCTCCGTCCGAAGAGTCCGAACTCCGAAATCTCATTTAATTAGTTGATTGATTCTTTACAGCTGTTTTAATTGTCTGCGTCATGAAAAATATTAATTATCCGAAGTTCCGAAATAATTTATGTTGTTTAGTTACTGAAAATGTTAACAGAGTTGTTTTAATTGTTTACCATAGTGCTATTTTAGTTCCCAGGAAGCATTTTAACATTTTCACAAAATGTTAACAGAGTTGTTTTAATTGGATTTTGTTGCATTCTGGTTTGGATATGTTTGGATTTTCGTTGTATTTTGTTTGAAGATTGTTGGATTTTTCGTTGGATTTTGTTAGGAGATTGTTAGATTTTCGTTGGATTTTATTGCTGGATTAGTTTTTTTTTAAGTTTCAGTCGGATCGGATCCGATCCGATCGGATCGTGTTGGATTCGGATCGGATCGGATTCGGGTGTTTTTGTTTAAAAGGGGTTTTTGTGAATGACTTGAAATTTTAATTACACATTCACAATAATAAAAGACACTAATATAGAAATTTTTGAATTTTTTTGACAATTATACCATTTACTATAATTTTTTTAATATATAAAAAATAAAAATAGTTAAAATTACATAGGCCTATAATAATTCTTAAAACTTTTATCGCATGTTTACAGAACTGTAGAACAATACGCTAAAAAATTTCATGAATTTTCAATAATGATATGATTTACTATAATTTTTTTAATAATAAACAAATAATTTTTTTTTAAAATTACGTACATCAATAAAAAAACCCCTAAACATTATGGAATATTGTCTTACCGTGCTGTAAGTATGTAATACAAGTTTCAAGAATTTTTACTGTCGTACGTAATTTTAACAAAATTTATTTATTTATGTATTAAAAAAATTATAATAAATGGTACAATTATCAAAATAATTTAAAATTTTTTAAATTAGTGTCTTTTATTGTTGTGAATATGTGACAAAAATTTTAAGTTATTCCGATAAAATCTACTCAACCAAATTAATTAAAAAAAATTAAAAAAATTGAATGCAAACACAAATTGCGTCCGTGTAGGAGTCATTGCGTTCGAGTGAGATTCACTACATCCGATACTTTGTCTGTAAGACTCAAATTTTATTTTTTCAAAACTCAAACCCGAATCGACTTATTTATCCGAAAGTCATGCCTGTTTTTTTTTATTTTTACCCAAATTAATATATAGGTGAGTCTAAAGAGTGTGCTGAAAAAAGAAAATCAATATGCGTGGGCTAACAAGTCAAATTCAAGGTTCCATTAGACAAAAAGGAAGACAAAATTAAATAAAAAAATTACTTCTATTATTAAATCAAGCAAATTGATATAATAAATGAAAAAGAATTAAAATAAATAATTAATTAGGGCCATCAAATTCACACCAAACATCAATTGAATAAAAATACGATATGAATTTATCTTGAACTTTTTTGATTTTTTGATGAACTACATATTTGCTATAAATTATTTCGTATTTGTAATAAACAAATTATAAAAAATCGTACAATGCCCTAAAAAGTTTGAAACAATCATACAAACAATTGTGGGATTTTTGTATTTTTTTTACCCTAAAATACTATGCAACCGAGTTGAAGAAAAGAAATTTAATAATATTGGTGCATTTGCAGAAAAACTAATTCATTGGATGAAAATTAAGTTTTGATTTTTGATGATGTAACTCCGTATTTTCTTTCACCATAGTGTTTGTGCTTGGATATATATATATATATATAATGTGTGTCTAAGGTATAAAAATAATAGCATAGTGACAAATTAACGATAATCCTATAAAATAAAGCTTACGTTACAAAGTTGTGCACATTCCCTTTGTACGAATGAAAAATTGAAATCTATGCAAAGTGGCCAAAAACATAAGCTAATAGGTGCAGTGAGATTGTGTACTATGACTATATTTTCATTACTCTCCCTTTCTATTAATTAATGTCATACATATCCTAAATTTAGAATATATAAATACACACAATTTTATGCACATACATATTTGCATATATATATATATATATATAATTTAATAATGGACACAATTTTTATAAATTATTTCATTTTTTACAATAAAACAATAATAATAAATAGTACAAATATTAAAATTTTACAAAAATTTCTAAAATATTATATTTTAATAGTGTAAATATGTAATTTAAAATCAAGAAATCTTTTTCTTGATTTCATGTTTAATATTCGATCATATCATATGTTTATAAAATTACAAAAACTATATTATAACGTAGTTATGATGTTGTCACGCACGTCATAATCCAATCGTCAATAATTTATCAACTTAAAGGTATGGGCCATGTGCTTGACTAATTAATCCGCCAAGGTTCTTTGAAAGGTGGACCCACCAATCAGAGCACGCCACGATAAAGAAAATAAAACACTCATCTGTCTAGTCCTCGCAACATTGACCAAAATCTTTAGGTTTGGTGAAATATTATACTAAATCATTAAAATTTAGTAGATAAAAATGCTAGTTTGACTCGATTTTATTTTAAAAATAAACCAAAATTAGAATTCACGGTTCTAAATTTTTGGAACCGTCATCAAAACCAATAATTCCGTTCCAGTTTTAACTTGAATTAATTTTATATTTAAAAAATTTAAAATATATTTTTTATTATATTTAGGTCGAGTTTTAAGTAATTAAGCAAATTTATAAATAATTTTAAGATTTATATTGAATTTTATTAGGGCTTCAGTCAAATTTTACTCGATTTTTGAATTTTTTTTACTTACAGTCCCAATTCTAGTTTTACGATTTTTTATTCTTAAAAATCAACACCGACTCATAAATTACGATTTTTTAAAAATTAAAATTAAGACTAAATTAAAACTGAAAATTCTGGTTCAGTTTTTTATACCATACCGATTTTGCCCACTTCTAATAAAAATAAATAATCTTTCCTATTTAACTCACTGTGAAAGTCGGTCAAAATTCTAATGATTTAGAATAAAAAAATACTTTTTTAAAGTCTAGTTTTTTTAATTATACTTTGAATGAAATATTATACTTTTAATTATACTTTTTAGGTTGAGAATAAATGTTATAATAATAAACATATATCTATAAAAAAGAAGAGCCTACTTAACCTACTTCACCCGTTAGTTTTGCTGTAGAGTTCTTCGAGTATGGCGAAAGTTCAAATCCTCATCTTCTTCCTGGTTTCTTCCTTCGCCATGAATTCTGTCTCTAGAGAAGAAAAGCTTCAGCCTCTAGGGCTAAGGAAAGAAAAGCTCAGCCATTTCCGTTTCTTCTGGCACGATATCGTCTCCGGCGAAAACCCTAGCGCCGTTCTGGTAATTCCTCCGTTTAACAAATCCAAAACGGCCTTCGGAGCAGCTCGAATAATCGATAATCCGATAACAGAAGGGCCGAAATTGAGCTCAAGATTGCTGGGAAGAGCTCAAGGGCTTTACGCTGGGGCTTCTCAGGAAGAAGTAGCTCTGTTAATGGCGATGAACTTTGTTTTCATTCAAGGGAAGTACAACGGGAGTACGATTACTATTTTTGGCCGGAATCCGGTGTTTGAGACGGTGAGGGAGATGCCGGTGATCGGAGGAAGTGGGCTTTTCCGATTTGCTAGAGGGTATGCTCAGGCAAAGACTTATAAGTTTGACGTTGCAGGTGGTGACGCCATTGTTGAGTACAATGTTTTCGTTTTGCACTATTGATGTTCTAGCTTCTGTTGCTGTTGATTAATGCTTTTTTTCGTAATCTCTCTTTTTAGTGACACTGTTCCCACACTTTTCTCACGTTACGACATTTACTAAACGACAAAAAATAGTGGGTGGTAGTTGAATTTTCCTAGATGTTCTAAACACTATTTCTGGAAATTCAAAATTGAAACTATTTTCGTTAGGCTGACTCCCAAGATTTAAGAGAAGGGGTAGAAACTTGGTGTTAGCCTGTTAGGTATCTAACTTGGAGTTCTCTAAAAAACTTGGATCCGACTCGAAATTCACCGCATAATCGACTCGAATCGAAATAGATGTAAAATTCAAGTATGTTTCAGTTTTGGGTTACCATAGAGTTTTTAATTTGGTTTGGTTCATGTAGATTGTTAGATTCAACCCAAGTGAAATTCCACTATTGCTTCACAAAATCTGAGTCGGGTCAAGTTTCATAAAATTAAATCTCTCAACAGACCGAATCCTCTCTGAAGATGAAGGACGTTTGAAATTCAGAGTGAATTTGATGACGACTAATTCCGCTTAATCCTTAGATCAGAACTAAGAACTTTATCAGTGATGTTTGAATTACGTGTAGTCAATCTCATGTTTTGCTCGAGAAAAACAAGTATTATTTTTTATATTATATATATATATATATATATAATATAAAAAGAATCTCTTCATAGGGTTTCTTCTTCTGTTACTTCTCTTTACGATTTACCGTCAATCTTATTTTCACCAAAGTTGGTTTCCAGTAGCACATAAATAATGTATAGCATATAGTTTATATGTAACTCAAAACTCTATTTGGGTCACGATTATATATGATTAGATCTTGTAATTCGTACAAATAATTTAAAAATAGAAAATAAGAAATTTTGAGTTTGGATTATGGAACGTTTTGTTTAGAAAAGCCAATTTATCACTTCAATTTTAAGGATCAAGAACGCCAAATGTGATCACACGTAGTTCATATTATGGTTTTATTTGTCGTCGAAATCACATATTTCTTTATATATTATGATTCCATGTTATTTTATCCTTTAATTTTACCAATTTCAATGGAATTTTACTACTTTGTTAATGATTAAGTTATTAATTTTTTTAATATTTAATATTATTTACATTGACTTTGAATTATATTACATCATAATGCACGAATTAACAGCTACAATTAGGAAGTAAAAATATAATTATTCGTAATGTATTATTTATTTAATAATTTTACTCTAATTTGTGTGTTACTCCAAGAATGGAATGGTGGTTAGTAACACTTAAGCAATTTGATTATAATTTGGAGTTACTTATAAAGGATACGTCAAACTTTAAAAGTCGTCAGTAAACATTTTAAATATTAAAATATTAGTAAATTTTCTTAAATCTAAAAGAAAAATATATAACGATAATTTATATTTTTATTTAATTCAATAATTTTTCGAAAAAACGAGAGTTTATTTCACCAATTCTATAATCTTTTCATTATTATTTACTAATAAAATGCGTAACATAAATCATCAAACATCATTAAAACTAATAAAAAATAATAAAATATTGGCTAAAATTATGGTAAAATCCAAATTTTTAAGTGACAATTTTTAAAATTTGAGATATATGTTGCAACCAACCTTATAATTGATAGAGCAAATTGATAGTTATTCTTAATTTAAAAATAAGAAAACTAATAATTAATGTTAATTAAACAAGTTTATTTTACTTTATAATAACATTATTAATACTAATTACTTTGAGTATAGGGGACTGGGGGTAGATGATGAGCTATGAGGTATCCATTTTCTGTGGTCAACTTTTGACCTTTAAAACCAAATATCTATTCTGTAGGTTTACGGTTTACCCCAGGATTTCAAATTATTCAATCCGTCTAATATTTCTTTGTCGTATTCTTATAATTTCCAGAAAATCGAAAAAAAGAATATTAATTTCAGTTCTTCAGCAGAAAAAAATCACTTCAGTTTTCAAAAACAGCTTTTCCAGAAACTGTTTATAAAACATTCGATCAAGAACAGTCCATAGTCTCTACTTTTGCCATTCCAGGATTAATTCATTTTCGTAGGAACCAAACAGAAACATAATCAGCAAAGATCAGTTCTCAAACTACGCAGCAGATATGAACAGCCATCCAGAAACTTTCGCAAGTTCATTATGAGCAGGTGAAGAAGGAAGGTGGATATATAATGAGAAATAAGAGCAAAACCAAGACGATGGCCACGACCCAAGACGAGCCATCGGCTCCGTGGATCGAATCAGGGTACGAGCCCAGGACGGGGAGTCCGAGCCGAGTCCCGGTGCAGAGGCAGTGAAGGGTAATGACTAGAAGTAAAGGAGAAATCACCAGTAAACGTTGAAGGAGCTCAGAAACTGCGCCCATTATTCCAACGTAGATTTCATAACACATGAACCCACTTGTGAAAACAAGGAGAGCAATTAGAAGGCACTTCTGATCCGTGGAGATTGAACTTGATCTTCCTGCGTTGAATTCTGCAGCCATGAGAGAGAAAGAAAGAGAGAGAGAGAGAGAGGGACAGATTATAGAACATAGATTAACACAGCTCTGGTTAAAAGTTTGAGACCCATTTGAATTGAATGAGAATTATTGCCAATAACATCGCCAACTATTACGTATAGGGAGTAGAGTGAACCCTAAAAATTAACAGCAGAGAACGGTGAAGGGAGCAGAGCTTTCGAACCCAGGCAAGAAAAACACTGGGGAGACGCAACTGAAATCTACAAAACCTCCTTTCAGACCTGCTAAGGATGGCACCAAGCCTCCTCTCCAAGATCCAGTACTCTCTCTCTATCTTTATCTCTCTTAATTCCATTATTTGTCCCATATTTTATCCAAACAAAAAGAAAAAAAAGGAACTTGTTGACGTTGAAATGCTATGAAACAATCAAAGTATTCTAGGTTTGTGTCTGCCGAGAGAGCTAGGTGCTTGTTGTTTGTGTTACTGGAAAATTGAAAAACCATCATGCTAGAATTACTAATAAGCAAGGGAAACAGTGTCTGGGTAATCTAGGGAAAGTCCTGTCATTCCATGTCGTCTAAAAGGATACAAATTCTGCCAACTTATGATCACAAACCAGATCCAATCATTCAGTTCAATTTAGTTTTAATTTTTCGATAAGGTAGAGGATTCAAATCCAAATTCTATATCATCTAAAAGGACATGGATCTTGAAGCATCTCTAGCTCTGCAATACGACTGAGCTGTGAACTGCAGTTTCTCATCCATGGCTCCAAACATGAGAATGCTCTGGAAAATGCAGCTAGCTTCCCTTCTTCCAGCTTAAGCAGGGAAAATGCTTGCAAAGTTTGCAAGTTTAGATTAGTATCACGAGTTCTCACAAATTAGCCATGGAAATCTGCTTGAATAAAATTCTAACAATTGTCCCGTTGACACGAATTTTATTCGAAAGATCTACCATACTTTTGCTCGGTCCCATTTAAAACCATTCTAGACACTGAATCTAACAACTATCAAAATCCACCACATCATTAGTCATTAAGACAATTTTGGAAGCCGACACTGGCATTCTACCGACCGTATGATCAAGCCGGAGCTCCTGAGGAAAAACTTACACCATTATTGGATCGTTCATCTTTCCATAATTGCATCCAAAAACGGCAACTCGTGGAAACCACTGGAGTTTCGTATCGTTCAACCATGTTTCCCTATGAAAATTATAGGTCTTGGCGAGAAGAACTTCAAAACTAGACTTGCAAAATCATTTTGTTGCCACGCCATTTTTAAGAAAATATATATTTTCGAATTATTATTTTTCATGAAACTAATATAAATCAAAATAAAATTTCCCATTTAAATCTGAGAAAGAGAAATTATGTAATATTTCATGTAACGACATTTGACAACATTAGTATCACACGTGACAACGAAAAAGCAACCCAAACCTTAAATAATAAAAAACAAAAAAAGGTGTCTCCTTTTGTTGCTTCTTCTCTCTAGGCATTCACGAAATGGCAATTTGCTCTAATTTGTCCACTCGACCCAGTCAACGGACTAATATTTCCCATCTTTATCACGGAATCCACAAAGCTGGAGAAGAACTCCGATTGGCTGTTGGCAAATGTCGTGACCAAACCGGACGTGGCTGATTCCGTGAAGAGATCTTGGTCGGTTTGAAGGAGCCCTCGACGATTCACTAGGTTGGCATAGTAGTCATTGTCGAAGGCGTCGGGGGTTGTCGGGTCTAGGTTTATGAAGTTATCCAAGTTCGAACCATTCGGGCAAGCTGCTTGAAGTGTCGCCAAGTACGTAGAGTCGATCTCCGGGTCAGCGGCTCCAGTTCCGTTGAAGTTGTAGAGACGAGCTTGAATGAATCGACATCTTGCTCTTCCGAATGTATGAGCACCTACAAAATTAAGCATAGGTTATACGTAGGGTTGGGCAAAATCGATCGGACCCATTTGGTTTTTCGGGTTGGTAAAAAATGTTAGGCTACAGGTTCGAATCGATTTTCGAGCATCACAGAAAAAACCAAAAAAGAAGGTAGAGTGAGCTGAAAACCGACCCGACTCGTACTCATCCCTAGTTATATATTGAGCTGGTTGAAATCTAGACATCGGTTCGAATTACCGGATTGAAATATCGAATATAATATTATCTTTGAAGTCGATAGTGAATTAAGGTAGTTACCCGACAAGACGACAACATCGTTAGTATTAAGTCCGACGTCGTCGAACAATTGTATTACTCGGCTAGGGGCATTAGTTGGCCCCGGAATACCGGCTGCCCCGGCTCGATTGGCGGTTGTGCTATCTCGTCTCCCCAATGGAACATCGTACGAAGGCCCTCCAGACTGCATAGTATTTTTCATTAGCAATTCGATTTTTTTTCACTATTTAATCGCGAAATTGAAAAAAAAAACTATTGTTTACCGAAGTAATTGCGATCTGAGACGAAAGGGCTAAGATATCGGCGCAGGAGACAACTCCCGGACAAGAACTTTCGACAGCAGTTTTGATGTCATCGACGATGTTCATTCCAGTTATCCCACCATTTTGGACTGCGTCTCTTTCGCTCAATATTCCATCAGCGTTATCGAGCAGGATAGACGCGTCGCAACCCTGCAAGAATCACGCAAATTTATTCAAAAAACCTTCGTGCATGCATGGCGAAACAAAATCCCTAATCTCTACAAACGAAGACGATGAAATGTGAAACAAAACCCTTATCTCGTCACTTGGTCTTCGTTTGTACCATGTATGAACACTCATGAAAAACATGTTTTTTTTTCGTAAAATAACATAAAAGGAACCGAAAAGTGAAGCCATTACATCGACGAAGCAGTCGTGGAAGTGGAGACGAATGAGCTTAGCGCCAGTTCGGACATCGCTGGTCGTAGACTGCTCGACCACGCCGCTAACGATGGTGGCTAAATTAGGGCAAGAGGTGGAGTAAAAGGTAGGAGAGAGCTGAGCCATGGCCGCTCCAAAGAACACAAAAAACAAGCAGAAAACAGCAGCCATGGCTGGTTTTTTACTCGTCGAACACAAGTTTGCTTGACGAGGATATTTGTGTGGTTTTTATGAGAACAAAGTTATATCCTTTTATAGCCATTATGAAGGTGGGATGAACATGAACGAGAACATGGTTGGCTCAAGCAAATTATTATTATATTATTAAAAAAATAATCGTAGAAAATTCTACTTATCTATATTCAAATTTTATACTTTTCAATACAGTTGAATTTCTCAATTTTCCAGTTGCCCACGCTTGAATTTTTCCGCAGTCACGCTCTACTGTTTTCTGAATAATTAGGAAGACTTTTTCGATACCAATTATCGTTGCTATCGATAGGGTAAGATCGAAAATCGTCCGTAAATTAGCCAAACATAAGCATCGGGGAAGGATCTCGATTGGATAATTAGGAGAATCAAATGAGATTGCTCAAGCCAAAAGTCGATCTCGCCCCGACGATCGATCGAAGAACGAGTAACGAGTACGATACAATAGTGTTGTAGTAATTAATGATTAGATAGTGGAAAATGGTGTCACGTTATCTTGTGTTTAGTTATTATAAAGTTTAAAGGTGGCTGCCAATTATTTGAATAATCAGCTTGATTTTGACTCGAAAACAGGTTTGATTAATCTAACTGCTTGTATGAACTCAAGAGTTAGTATAAGATTCTATTTTTAAATTAGGATTAGTTTAAAATACCCAATATCTTATGGGATAAGTTCTTGACGTGTTGAAAATTCTACTTAATAATTTGGTGAGATCTTTGAGTAAATTACGGCTCCATTATTAAGATCTTATCGGATTAATACGGAAAAAAAATGACCAGGAAGAACAAAGATTTTGATAAATGTGAAGATTCGTAACTGATATCACGCATGATGTATAGTCTCGTGTAACTCTATCAATATAGAAGTTAAGTGAATTTCTTCGAGTATAATATGTTTTGGGAAAACCAGTGCGACACATATGTTAGAATATTGTAAAACCGAGACTCAGCATCCCGATCCAAAAGCGTACGAGAAACTACTCGACCTGGAAAAGTCTGGCCGCCCGATCCTCGAAAGAGGCTATAAAATTTACTTTAGTTAGATAAGAATTAAAATGAAACTTATAGGCAAGTCAAACGATAAGTGTGGTTGATGCACGATTTTATCAACGGTTACGGGCACGATTTGTGACCAATGAGAGGTATAATCTCACATCGCTTGACAACAATGAAGGTGAATAGTCGTGTTTTGAGCGAAATCTTACCGTTTTTAGCTAAATTCGGAAACAATCACAGTGCCAAAGGCATAATCCTCAATCTTTTATCAAATAAAAAAATAATAAAATACGATACATATAATTCAACAGATAACAAAATCGAAATCGACATCTCACAAATCACGGAACCAGACAAAATATTCACCAAACTTTTGTCTCCATACAAAGTTTGATGGCACGACTTAGATGATCATGTTGGAGAAACACCCGTGGATTGGTCAAATTAGGAGGCTCAAACTTTGTACTTCCTTCCCACTAATCCATAAATCACTATCTCTCCCACTAATTTCAACTTGATTTCTACTGTTACATGAATTACAGCCATTTTATTTCTCTCAACTTAGAATTTTCATCGAAAATGATTGCCAAACTCGGGCCGAGCACGAGATTCAATCGTGTAAGAAATTTCTCGATAATTTTCTATCGCTTGAATCTTCTAAGTATAACCAAATGTTGAGCATGCATGTGTTGGTGAACGCTCGCTTTGATTCGCTATTTTTATCGAAAAGAATCAACATTTTTATTCGTTCGTGTAAGAAATTACTCGATTTTTTTATCTTTCGAATCTACGCCGATTATTAAAGGTTCCTTTGCATTTTTTAATGTACGTTTTGACTTGTTATTTTAACCTTAAAAGATCAGCATTCACACGAAGATTTGACCCACAGATTCAAGTTAATTGTTTATTATTGATTGTGCATAGGGATTAATATATTAAGCTTATTTTTTTTGACTATTTTATTAATTTATAATCATGATTGATCAGCGAAATAAACAACTAGAATACATCACTATCCACGCGTAGTTCTAGGTCCCTGACGGTGCATGCAAAATGCGGAAAATAGGGCAACGACTAACAAGGAAATTACATTATAAACTCCGGTTTTTTAGTGGGTTCAAGTTGGTTCCCAAATTGAAACCGAACACACGATGATTGTAGCACACGTACGAAGACAATGGATACTCAAAAGTTATATTGATCGTGCGGTTTCAGCCAATACCGATGAAAATGTCTACATATCCAGTGCTTCCTGTTTTAACTTAAATCTGTGCAGACATCGCTCTTAGAAACTCCACGAGGATTTTCGAATGAACAAGATCAATATCTTTGTCAATAATCAACATTTATACAATTTATTATAATTTTTATTACAAATAATGAAATAATTTACAAAAAATAAGTACATCATCGAAAATTTTTAAAAATTTCAAGATAAACTCGTATATTATTGTCCTTTGAAAGTGTAACAATTTGGGGGAAAATCTAAATTAGAAGCGATTATGAAAATTTTTGCATGATGTATTTTTTTTAATAACAATTAACTTGTGATTGCTTCTTATTTGGACATTTTTTTAAAATCATTTTGCTACTTTAAAGGAAAATAATATTTGAGTTTATGTTGCAAGTTTCATAATTTTTCGATGAAGTACCTATTTTTAATAAATTATTTCATTATTTGCAATAAAAAATTTATAATAAATTTAAAAATATTGAAATTTTTTAAAACTTTTCATATTACTATCTTGTAACGTTACGAATGTGTGATATTACTTTCAAGTAATTTTGATAATATTTTATTAGTAAAAATATCAAATTGAAAAAAAATTCGAGGGGATGGTTTAACCCTCCATCGAACGTCCATAACAGATGGTCCCACCCTTCATCAGACGTCCAACAGAGTTTAACTCACTTTTTTTAAAACTCGAGATTTTACTCACTTATTTTCGTAAAACTCAGGGTTTCTAATAGCATTCACACAACAAAAAAACAATTTGCTTGACAATTGTTGGAAAACAATGCAAAATTTTAGGCAAACAAGTAAAGTAGTTGGAGTTCAAATAAATTATTGGATCTAAGAATTATGATTAAAAAATGGGATGGGAGGAGGAATCAAACTAATTTGTCTAATCATGAACAATATTTATTTGCAGAATTTGTTTAATTACTTGGTTGCAAAGCTTCCATCCAACTTGTGTTACAACCATACACTAGGTTTGAAAATTCACAAACATTATAATATAAAAATAATATTAAACGTATTAATCTAATTTTTTAAAGGATTAATGCTATATTTTACTCTTTTATAAGTGGTGTTTTCTCGTTAACAAGTGTAACACGTTTTAGTGTTAACATAATAATAAATCGTACAAATTATGAGCCAAAGTTAGTAATATTGTGCTGACGGGTTCTTAAAACTTATAAAAATAAATATTAATATAATCAATTTATAAGATAATTTTTTCACAAAAAACTTATGCTCATCTCTCGACGAGATTTAACTAAACTTATTAACTTGTACGAGTAAGCTAATTTTAATTATAATATCTAAGATTATTAAATCTTTCGGGGTCAGAGTTGTGATTATTCAACTCAAAATCATTAAAATTGGCGTGTGTTTAGACATAAACGATGAAATAATCAATGCATTTTGAATATATTTATTTATTTCCACATGTAATGAAGCATTAGTCTTCTTTTAAACAAATAGGTTTGAACCATTGACTAATATTTTAGTCCTAAAGTCAGGTTCAACTCACGCTCCTTAGTTTTTCAAATGTTATTGCAATGAAAATGTGCAAATCTCATAAAATATGTGAGTTGTGGAAATTATCGGATGATCGTATTTGTATTTAGGGTTTTTTTTCCTATAAATTCGTGTATGCTTGCGAAAATTGAGGTTATATTTTGCGATTTGTAATGGATTTATTCGTCTCTTGGTAGTTTTTCTTTCGAGAAAAATTTCAACCTAAAGTTCATAGCATTCGATTTTCAACCTTATGTGGGGGAAATGTAATGTTGCCGAGACCAATGGCGCTAAATTGGTAAAGATGTAGCTCATGTCTTTTTTAAAATTTAACAGAAACAATTTTTGCAAATAAAAGTAATAGAGAGAATAAAAATTGGTCTTTTATTTACGGAAGACCTATTACTAAAAGATCGATATATGTGAATTACTAATGAGAGTTTTAGTAAATATTGGGTTTATGAGCAGAGCTGCTTTGATTGTCAACATAACAACTTATGGAAGCGAAGACGAAGCAAAGAAGCTGTCATTTTGGGTTCGGCTTTTACAGCATTCTTAACTCTTCGTCAAACAATTTTATGCTTACAAAATTTGTGTTTTCTGCACACATGGAGAAAGAAAAGCTGCAGAAAATTAGGGTTTTCTGCTACAAAATTGACACTAACGAGCAGTCATGAAAGTGAAGACGAAGCAAAGAAGCTGTCATTCTGGGTTCGGCTTTTACAACATTCTTAACTCTTCGTCAAACAATTTTTTGCTACAAAACTAGGATTTTCTGCACACAAGGAGAAAGAAAAGCTGCAGAAAACTAGAGTTTTCTGCTACAAAATTGAAATTAACGAAGCAGTCATGAAAGTGAAGACGAAGCAAAGAAGCTGCCATTCTGGGTTCGGCTTTTACAGCATTGTTAACTCTTCGTCAAACAATTTTCTGCTTACAAAACTAGGGTTTTCTGCACACATGGAGAAAGAAAAGCTGCAGAAAATTAGGGTTTTCTGCTACAAAATTGACATTAACGAAGTAGTCATGGAAGTGAAGATGAAGCAAAGAAGCTGCCATTCTGGGTTCGGCTTTTACAGCATTCTTAACTCTTCGTCAAACAATTTTCTGCTACAAAACTAGGGTTGCAGAAAACTAGGATTTTCTACTACAAAATTGACATTAACGAAGCAGTCATGGAAGTGAAGTCGAAGCAAAGAAGCTGCCATTCTGGGTTCGGCTTTTACAGCATTCTTAACTCTTCGTCAAACAGTTTTCTGCTACAAAACTAGGGTTTTCTGCACATATGGAGAAAGAAAAGCGGCAGAAAACTAGGGTTTACTACTACAAAATTGACATTAACGAAGCAGTCATGGAAGTGAAGACGAAGCAAAGAAGTTGACATTCTTGGTTCGGCTTTTACAACATTCTTAACTCCTCGTCGAACAATTTTCTGCTTACAAAACTAGGGTTTTCTGCACACATGGAGAAAGAAAAGCCGCAGAAAATTAAGATTTGCTGCTACAAAATTGACATTAACGAAGTAGTCATGGAAGTGAAGATGAAGCAAAGAAGCTGTCATTCTTGGGTTCGGCTTTTACAACATTCTTAACTCTTCGTCAAACAATTTTCTACTACAAAACTTGGGTTGCAGAAAATTAGGGTTTTCTGCTACAAAATTGACATTAACGAAGCAGTCATGGAAGTGAAGTCGAAGCAAAGAAGCTGCCATTTTGGGTTCGACTTTTACAGCATTCTTAACTCTTCGTCAAACAATTTTATGCTTACAAAATTTGTGTTTTCTGCACACATGGAGAAAGAAAAGCTGCAGAAAACTAGGGTTTACTACTACAAAATTGACATTAACGAAGCAGTCATGGAAGTGAAGACGAAGCAAAGAAGCTGACATTCAGGGTTCGGCTTTTACAGCATTCTTAACTCCTCGTCGAACAATTTTCTGAAGATTGGGCCCACTTGTTTGGAAGAAATTTTCAGAGTGTTTAAAATCCCCTTTGAACACAAAATAAACGGAATGAAAAACGAAGAAAACCCACAGAATCTACTCGGCTTTTTCAATGGCTGAATTCGATGCACTAATTTAAAGAAACCCCTTTTTCTGAGACTTGATTTATAGCCAAGATCATCGTAGAAATATCCGAATTAGACTGCGTGCTCAAAGTTTTGACATTTTTTAAGTGATTGCTTCGTGCTTATTGCTGGTGATGTACGGCGGCGGAAACCCAGTGGCTTATGCTGATAATCATTAGCAGAAAAAAGGGAGGAGACCGAGAAGTTCGTTAAAAAAGATATAAGATTTAATCAGTGATGGTGCTTTTTTACTAGTCAGACTCCGTATAGTTTAGGGTTTCATGCACTGATGTACATCTGTTGGACGAGCATTTTGTTGAGTTAATTAACACACTAATTACGATTAGTGCTTCTTGATTAGGTAGTTCAAGTAGATTTTCATACAAATTTGCTATAGCTTATCTTTTTACTCGACAGTGAATACTTAAAACTTGACATTACTTAGTTATTTTACCAGACAACGAATTATTATCATTTTCATTAACTATACATTCAGTTATAATTCAATTATGTATTTTTTTTGTTCTTCATTGCTTTTTATATTATGAAATTTCTCATTTCCAAGTTTAATGAGGATTAATTTGCTATAATTTCTCATATGTTACCAAAAGTATCAAAGTAATTTCATGTACACTGCTAACAAAAAGTTCAAGATATCCATCAGAGATTCGGGTTTGCAAAACCGGCTCATACCCATTGGTCAAACAAAGAAGCCAGGTGGGTCGAGATGGTTTTACTTAAAAAAGTGGGAGAAGTACTATCACTTAAACATAGTAACAGACTCGTATGCATGTGATCATGCAAATTAGGAGTGAAACTTACAAGTTCGGTTCAGTTATTTTCTAAAAAATAACCGATCCGGAAACCCAAAATGTATCCGATCAATTTTGATAACCGACCTATATCCGACGGGTTGAGTTCGGTTAAGATTCAGTTTTTTATTCAAGTTGAGCCTCGGGTTGGGCTGCGGGTTTAGAGCAGGTTTGAAGTGGGGGAGCGGGTTATGTCGGGTTTCGCAAGCCACTCACACTATACACATCAATGATATGTAATTTGAATTAATTAGAATTGTGTTTTATAACAACAAAATTATTCATATACATTTTAAGAGCTCAAAGGAAAAATTCCTACATCGATTAGACCTTACTTTAAATCGAACTATTCAGATCGAGCCTCTTTGGATCGGTTTCCGGTTTGGTCATAGTTTTGAAAATCAAAAACCGTGAAACCTTAAGCAAACCACATAATAAATATAATCAATCTAAATCTAGTTAGTCCGACTTGATCCCGGTTAAAACCCGACAAACTTGAACTGCTCAAGAACCTAATAAAAAATTTCACAACCAAACCAAAATACATTTAGATAAATTTATAATTTTATTATTTCAGTTTTTATAAAATTAAAATCGAACAATTAAAACCAGTTGAGTCTCGAATAAATTACTAGACTCAATACTCGAGTAAACTAGAAGTGTACGGCCCGATTCAAAACCATGGTGAAACTAAACTGAAACAACTAGTGCTGGTTTGTCTTTTCTTGTGATTTATTCTAAGATTTCAAAAGTTTATTTATAAAACTTTGAGTAAACAAATAACATTTTGACGAAAAACGAGTTGGGTCGGGTTTTAGTAAAATTAACCGAAAACCGACCCACATAAATTCAGTTAATCGTGAGTCGGTTTTCTTCGGGTTTCAACGAAAAAATAATCATCCGATAACCGATTCAATATTCGGGTTCGAGTCGGTTCCCGGGTTGACTCAATCCAATTGTCAGCCCTAATGTAGATACTCCGATGATCGAATCAGAATAATTCGCAGATACAACACTTGTTCATTTAAGAACTGGTGGATCGAAGCAAGCCTAGGTTAGAAAACTTCTTCTGCGAAAAAGAATCATTTTCAGAAGACAGGTAAAAACTAACTTGTAACCATGACTTAGCGAACTTCCTCCATAACTTAGCTAGGAGCTCAACTTCAGAAAATTAGCAGACGAGAGTAATTTCCAGTTAGAATGTATGACCATTACTTCAAGATCCAAAATAAATATGCAAAGATACAAAAATAAAATACAATTTACCCAACCTGGCTCAGTGAGAAAGATCTGATGTGATGGGAACTTGCATCCATGCGCTGCTCTTCCAGCCTATACACATCAGGATGCAACCATTATTCATGTTCAGCCACAGGCAATGATTTGGATGTTTGAACTCACGTATTGAAATTAAATATGCTACCCAACATAATGAATATACCATACCAAATTGAAGTTTTAGTCTTATTCCAGCATTGAGCATAAGGTCCTCTAGTGTTTCCTCCAAACACCGGCCAGGTCAACCTATACTGAGATTCGAGTTTGTATCAATAGCACAATCAATCCAGTTCCTAGGTCAAACAACACAAAGCACATGCAATTGATGTGGGAACCAGAAACCGTCCAAGGTTGCACCATCATTAAGGACTTTGACGATGTGCAAACTGTCGAGCCAAAAGAAACAAATTTAAGAGTATAAGTCCAATAGAAAGAACCAGACAAGAATTCATTCCACCCATCAAATAAAAAGCCAGCAAGTTTTCAAGGAGTAAAACTTATCAGATTAACACTTTCCAATGAAGCCATGCATTTAATCATGCACATACTTTAAATTATTCATTGATTAATTGAAAACACAGTTTGAACTTTAAGAGCTAGTTCATCAACTGCAGAGAATGGGTTCAATACACAGACACATTAACAGAATGCAATTGCAGTTAAATAGCAAATCTTTCAAAAAATTCAGCTAAGATAATCTATTGGGGCAACTTCAATGTTATTCCAATAAAAAAAAGAACGAAACTTAATGAGAGGAACCTTCTAAACCTCGTTGAAAAACCTCAAATTATTCCATATATGCACAAAAAATGAGCGCAACAGAAGTCACTAAGTAGGTATTCCATGTTCCCTGATTCCTGGAGTATCATTGAATTGTACGGTCATTAATTCATATACATTATATACAAAAAAATGTTTTTCCCTTCAATTGACCTCCGGCTTGACACTTACTTGGCTCTTCTCCCACTTGCTGATGCTCCTTAAAGGATCATTTCATTTGAAGTTCAAGTCGGCCTTTTGTTGGCATGGCTCTCAATCTGCCCTAATGATCAGAGGTTAGACTATTTCATTGGCAGAAGAACAATCTGAAATCTCATCCCCGACATCCTCCTGACCCTTCTCAAGAAACTGCAAGTTTCTTCTCATATCATCCAACTCTCTTTTCACCAAGAAAACTTTTTCCCTCAGTGCAAAATTTTCATCTTCCAACTCACCAATATAACTATTCTGATCTTCAATCCTGTTTGCTAAAATAGATTTATTCCTCGCTTCATAATCTAAGTTTACAAATTCAAATTGGCTCAAATCTTGGTCCAGCCTTCTCTCTATGCCCAAATGTTCATTGGAAATGTCACTCCTCAACCCACATCCATCTCCACTATCCATCTCCTCTTCAACTTCATTCGCTTCCTTTTTCTTCTCCTCCGGTCGAAATCTAATTAACCCTTGCATTGATCCGTAACACTCCACCCCAAATTCATCCTTAGCCATATCTTCGAATAATTCCCTTGATTGCCAGAGTTTAGAAGGGGAAAGTGACGACAAATGCAACTCATAGGCTGGAGACACAAGTGTAGACATGCCACCAACCCCATTTCCCTGTATTATTACAGATGAGGTATTTAGAGGAGCATGAGGATGAGCATACCTTTCCATAAAATCCATTTTCAACTCAGTTTTATGGGGTTTAAATCCATTATGACATGGAAACTCGCGGACAGAAAACTTCTCATATTGCTCGCCTTTCATCAGACCTTTTACGCAGGTTTTAGGCAGAAACTGATCGATTGTTCTATAAGCTTTACCTTGGGGTTTCTGCATAAGCTTTCTTCCTTTGCAACTGCGACGCTTATGATTCGTTCGCTTCAATTTTGGATAAACAGTCTTCAAAAAGTTATTCCTATTTTTCAGACAATAAGACTGCGAAGAATAGGGAAATTTTTTCTTACCGTCAAACTGCGGTTGGAACTGAGACGAGATCATATCTGAATATTTGACGACCCCCGGCTTCAATGAAAAATGTCGTCGGCCGTTGCCTATTACTTGCCCCAGACAAATTGATTGAGGTTCGTAAATCTGATAAAGATTCCTATTCTGACGCTGATTCACAATCCCGGGATGGCTAGTGTTCATCATCTGATCTTTATTCACCTTCGGAGATTGATCGCTGTCTGAACTTAATGATTTGAAGATAAAACCAAATTCGTAAAACAAAATTCCCGCCTCCACGTTTGACAATCGTCGTTCGGACGATCAAGTCTTACGGCCAAGTTTTTCACACAAACAAAGAGCGACCTCGATGATCCAAACCTTAACAAAATCGCTGAATTTAGATCTTCAGAAAAACATAAAACTCCGTAGAGAGAAATGGAATCAATTTACCTTCCCAAACACGGACAAGGATTGCACTTAATAGCCCTAAATCGCAGACACGCAATAAACCCAATCCCATGCCGGGTGCCGGGTGGGTCTATTTATAAAGAAAGTCGGTGGGAGAAACTACATGACGTTTGTGTTCATGATCCTTCTAGGAAGTAACAGCGCATAAACTAAAAAACAATGGTGGATAAACCGAACCGGAATATCAAATTGGACTAGAATTATTGATTTTAATTTAATTTTTATTTTAATTTTTAAAAAATCATAATTTATGAGTCGGTACCGGTTTTTAAGAGTAAAAAATCGTGAAACTGGAACCGATACTGCAGGTAAAAAAGTTTTAAAATCAAGTAAAATCCGACACAAATTTTAATAAAATCATATATTCTTAAAATTAGTTATAAATCGGTTCAATTACTTAAAATATGACTCAAAATATAATAAAATATATTTTTTATTTTTATATTTTAATTTTTTAAAATATAAAATAAAATCGAGTTAAAATCAGAATAGAACCAAAACTATTAATTTTAATTTGAGTTCTATTTCAAAAATAAAATTAGATCGGACCAATTATGTCGGGCCTACTGAAAATACAACCCATTTAGAGAAACAATCTTTATTATTGAAGGTCTGGGAAGGAAATCTTCCCATGTCTCCCTCTGCTGTTGCCCAACTCCAATTTAGTGCCTTGAGGCTTGGTGTGCAGCACAGTCACCTATCTCCCATCTTCATCGCCAATCTAGCTTCGTTTCTCGATATTTCCGAAGCGAAGTTCCTTTTAACACAAAGAACAGCATCGTTTTCGTCGAAGGGTTTTTGTTTAAACTTTTGTTATTTTCCCAGTTTTCGATAGAAGCCCACTGCTGCTTTTCCCTCTGGTGATTGCGAGAAGTCTGCTCTTCCATCCACATTGGCGCTTTTTGTTGTCAAAATGTGAGAACTAGAGAATTTTCTTCGTCTGTAGAGGTTCGGTGGATTATCCATCGGGGATTTGTTGAAACGAATTTAAGAAATAAGTGTGCTTTAACACTGTTTTGCTTGGCAAATGTATATTTGGTTGGGAGGCACATGCATGCCTCGTAATTAATTTTTGGTTTTAGAATGATTTTCTTAAGTTTCTTCTGTTCATCTGAAGAATTATGGGAAATTAGAACTCGAATTCTAGATTTTCGTTGATCAATTGGTAGATTTCGTTTGTTTGGATCATTGGAAATAACTTTTACTTCGCAATTTCTTGTGCATTAATGTGCGATGTGGTCATAATTGAATCGAATTTCTTTTTAGTATTGTGTAAGATATGATTAATTTCTGATTACTCATCAAAAACTCCTTTTCAATCAAACATCAGATCAGATCTCTAGTCTCCACTGTGAGAAATCGTTTCTCGAAAATGGAGACAGCAGCAACTTTTAACCTTCAAATGGCCACAGTGAGACCTTGCCACTTTCCTCAAGGATTCAAGGGACACAAATCTGTTTTCGGAAGCTTCAAAGAAAAGTCATGGGCTAAACTAACAAGTTCTCACCACTTATCGTCTTTAAGGCCATTTCAGCAGAATATTTGCTCATCTTCTGTAAAATTTGAGAAGATTATCCCTAAGGCAATGTCTGCAGCAGGCGAAGACAAGCCTACTTCTGGGTTGCCTATTGATTTAACAGGTTTTCATACTCTTTCAAACATATATATAAGTTTTTCAATGAAAGGAATGTTAGAAAAACTTGTGACAGATTGAATGAATGATTCTCATTGGTTGATAGTGGAAGTTTTTCATGTGCAGGTAAGAAGGCTTTTATAGCTGGTATAGCTGATGACAATGGCTATGGCTGGGCAATTGCAAAATCACTTGCTGCAGCCGGAGCCGAGATTCTTGTTGGTACTTGGGTGCCTGTAAGACGATCACTTTTTTTTTTTAATTTAAACTCATTCTCTTATGAATTTTTGAAAATTTTTCTATTTTGTTTTAAAAGTTCCAATAGCTGAATAGTAATCTTCTTTGATAGGCCTTAAATATTTTCGAATCTAGTTTGCGATGTCGAAAATTCGACGAATCACGAGCGTACGATATCCTCTCAGTAATTGGACTGTTCAGGTGACGACCATTTCTTTTTTTCTGTTAATTTCTATGTGTACCCTTGTACTGTCATTTCTAAACACTTACAAATAAAGAGGAAATTAGAACTAAAACTTATATTTTTGGATAAAACCATAATTCATACCCTTATCTTAGGGGAAACTTACAGCAGCTGCAGCAGACTTTTTTCCGACAAAATAATTGTTAATGTAGATAATTATATAAACCATTACATTTTTTAAAATTTTAAATTTATCTCGTCGAATTCACGTGACAGCCTTTCTTTCTAATTATAATTATGAGTATAAGAGATCTCATTTGATCTACTTTTTAAAGCAATTTCTCAATTTGTTTCTTTTGCACATGTGCTGCATTTCTTCTTGCAATTGTATAATGGAATGCCAAGTTTTTTGTTTAGCTTATAAGTGTGAACGAAATTAGAGATTATATAGCAATAAGAGCATGTTTTGCTTTGAAAGGCTAAGGTCTAATTCGTAAAAAGCAAATCGAAGATTTTTCCTTTTTCGTGTATACTTGGCATGAAAATTGGCAAATTAGGACAGAGTCTCAACAAATTTTCTTTTGGTTTGAAATATATCTAGATCAAATTCCGTTTATCAATTTATTAGATGGAAAAATAACAGTTGATGTCTCGCAGGAAGTAGCTGAATCTGTGAAGGCAGATTTTGGCACCATCGACATTCTTGTGCATTCTCTCGCCAATGGACCGGAGGTAGAGTAAACACCTTTCCTTTTCACTCATTGTTCGGTCCAATTAAATGTCTTTCATTTTCTCTCTCCCCATCTATAAGATTCGTTGTTTTGACAGGTGAGTAAATCTCTGTTGGAGACATCCAGGAAAGGCTATCTAGCTGCTTTATCTGCATCGAGCTATTCTTATGTTTCACTACTCAAGCATTTCGTTCCAATTATGAATCCAGGTAAATATATTTTTTATGCGGATCCGAAGATTTTCTCTCATTTTTTATTTTTATTTTTCGTGCAAGAATGGGTTAATAACAAGTTCTCTTTTTGTATTGTGCTTTTTTGTTGCAGGTGGCTCTGCACTTTCTCTCACATATATAGCTTCCGAAAGGATCATTCCAGGGTATGAATCTTCTGTCTTTTTCTTCTAAATTGTAAAGCCGCCTTGGAGAGTGACACGAAAGTAAGTTTTTTTCTTCTTTCTACATGTATAGTTTTAAAGTAACAATAAGTTTACTCTCGTATTGTATATTCTTAAAATACATATTAATGTGTCAAATTGTGATTAGTACAATAAATGTATTAATTAATTTTGTTTAATTTACAACACTAATTGCCCTTTAGTTGTATTAATTACTGTTTGACACGTCCGTATGTATTTTAAAAAGATAAACGTAGACTTACTCATAGTTTTATTTTATTGAATATATTGATTGATTGTAGGTGGTTGCCTTTGAAGCTGGTCGAAAACATAGAATCAGAGTCAATACCATATCTGCTGGTAACTATTCGTAAATCGCGAACCCAATCAGTAATTAACTCTTTACAATGATGTGTTTCTCTCTATCGATTTGATAATTTTCTGACATGGATGTAAATTACCCATCAAACTGTTTTTATTATCTGACGACGAATCGTAGAATCCCTTTTTGCATCATTTGTTGCATTTGAGTGATTTATTTAGCCTGTAATTATACACTTTAATCTAACTATCTTCTTTAAGTCTACTAAATGATATCATATTTTAACGAATTATAGTTTATCTTATTTGTTACACCAATAACATTACATGTTGCATATTATACTGTTTACACTCAAACTCCAAGTTTTTCCTATAGATCAGATGATTAATATTGCCCTCTAACAATTCTCAGGACCACTAAGAAGCCGAGCTGCAAAGGCGATCGGGTTCATCGACATGATGATCGATTATTCACTAGAAAACGCGCCTCTACAGAAAGAATTATCGGCCGGTAAACTCTTCTCCCTTCGATTAATTTCCCCGCATTTCAAATCCAAATGTTTCATTTTTGTCCTAAAACATTCTATAAACTGGTGAAATCAGCGGAAGTGGGTAACACAGCCGCGTTCCTTTCGTCCCCTCTGGCCTCCGCGATCACAGGTGCGGTGATTTACGTCGACAATGGGCTGAATGCAATGGGGGTAGGAGTCGGCAGTCCCATTTTTAAGGATCTTGGGATTCCGACCGATAAGCATTAGAAATATCGATTAAAAACCGGTTTATTTTATGAGCCAGGTTCAGCCAATCTGGGTTTTGATAGAGTTTTTTGACCTTGTAGTACAGTGATGCACGTGACACCCATAATTTCCTAACAATTGTGATACATAAATGCACGTGGCGTAGATGTGGATTGTACCTGAAAATGTCTTCTTTGTCTCAAAAAAATATACTATTTATAGGCAAACGTATATATGAATTTGAGGTCACTTTTGTGTACTTTGTAATTATTTGTTTTTTTTTTTTTATCAAAGTAACTTGATATGGCATTGATGATGATAAAAAGGAGTAGCCCAGTGTGGTTCTGGACTTTGGAGCGTAACCGTGGGATTTGAAACTAAATTGAGTAGAATTATCATAGTCTCGGACACCGATACTTGTTTTTTGGCGAAGGTTTCGGTGTCCGGTAAGGTTTCGTGGAGATTTTAGGTAGGGTTTATCGAGTTTTTGGGTCCAATATTAAGCTCATGATTTGGTTCGGTTTTCCATAACTTAAAAGCGTGGAGCCGGATTGGGGGTAGGATTGCATAGTTATATAAAGTTCAGAGCTACAACAAGAAGAACTATGGGTGGGTAGAACCGAACCCAAATCATTCGGTTTGGATTAAGACCATAACTATTAAACGATGCGACACTAAATACACTTATGCTTATACGAGTAATATACTGGCATACAAAGGGTAAATTAAAAAACAAATTAAAAAGGCTGAATTTATTTCGTTGAATTTCAAGGCTGAGGCTTATTTAAATTAATCAAAGCTCATGTCTTCATTTTACCCTAAAATAATAGCATTTGAAAAATAAATAATTAAAATAATATAATATTAACGTTTAAAAAAGGAGTAATTTGTCATTTGAAGAAAAGAGAAGGAACAAAATTGCCCGTTCCGGCTGGGTTGGTGCAGGACAAGGCCAGAGCATGAGATTAAGAGAATCGGGACCGTCGACACCAATGGAAGCGGGAGACGTTCAAGAACAGACCCATTTCTGGTCGTACAAAAAAAGGCGGAAGAACGATTATCGTCGCTGAAATTCTCACCCCAAAACCCTAATTGTAAAAGGATAACCTCCCACTGAATCTAATTAAATCTCTGGATGGGGAAGGTCAAATGAACACGCGACGCTGGGCCACGTCGGAGGAGCATATGCTCGCCTGCGCCGTTGATCGGCACGGAGCTGAGGATTGGGACTCTATCGCCATGGAAGTGCGGGGCCGTTGCTTTGGACCTCCATTTTCCCTCTCTCCACAGGATTGTAGGAGTAAGTTCCATGATCTCAAAAGACGCTTCATGTTTCATGTCAACGACGACTCCGCTAGCCTGATGCCCATGGTTGACGAGCTGAAGAGGATTCGGGTCGAGGAACTCCGCCGCGAGGTTCAGAGCCGCGACGACTCGATCATGTAAATTTTGACGTTTCTTGAGAGATCTGAGGAGGGCCGATCAGTTTCCGGTTGAGATCTGAGAGGTTTTTCTTTCTGTACGTATACAGGTTGTTATTGGAAGAAGAAAGGGAGCTGAGTGTGAAGAAAGAGGCTGAGACAGATCCAATAAACAATCATGAAGAGCGCGGAAGAAAGAGAAAACTATCGACGCGTGTTAGCGCCGGAACCTCGGTTCCCGGCGAGAACACCGGCGATCGCGGGGAAAGATCTTTCCATGAGTCCAATTCGAGCAAAAAAGGCCAGGTCGAACAGAATGGCCTCCCTAACGATCAAGCGAGACTGGAACCAGCAGAACCCCTACGAAACGAACCTGGACCGGTCCTGATGTGCCGTCAAACGATGAGCGGCGCACCGTGATCGGACAAAGCGCGTAAACGGGATCCGGTGAGGATGTCGTGCACGGCGTTTGCAAAAATGGTTCGAGCGAAATTCAAAGTTGGGGTGCGGAAGTGTAATGGGATGGAAATTCGGGAAGGAGATGGTCGGACAATCTAAACACTTGAGCAATCAAAGTATTTAGAAAGGTAGACCTCGGGTGCACTCGGATGTGACTCACCGATCGTACGCTCGAGGGTTGACGAACTCGGCCGGATATGACTCACCAGAGGGGAAACGTCGGAGAGAGCTTCAACCAAAGGTTTGAAGGTGCAAAGCACAATTTTTATTCAAATTCTCTCTACCTCAAAGTGGAGGTCGATTACACTATTTAAAGGCATAAAACTACTAAAAACGAATGAATGCTTTCGGCCCTTAGATTGATCGAACGCTTCGGATTGGCTTCGGGAAGATTCTCGTGGATTTTATGCACTCTTAGTTGGCTGAAATCTTGGTCAATCACGGATTTGCTCGGGCGAATTTGGAGAAGATCTTGGATTGCCGTCGGGAATCGGGGGATCGCG
>QAOC01013921.1:46280-108194 GCA_003255005.1 Begonia fuchsioides
AAATTCGGGAAGGAGATGGTCGGACAATCTAAACACTTGAGCAATCAAAGTGTTTAGAAAGGTAGACCTCGGGTGCACTCGGATGTGACTCACCGATCGTACGCTCGAGTGTTGACGAACTCGGCCGGATATGACTCACCGGAGGGGAAACGTCGGAGGGAGCTTCAACCAAAGGTTTGAAGGTACAAAGCACAATTTTTATTCAAATTCTCTCTACCTCAAAGTGGAGGTCGATTACACTATTTAAAGGCATAAAACTACTAAAAACGAATGAATGCTTTCGGCCCTTAGATTGATCGAACGCTTCGGATTGACTTCGAGAAGATTCTCGTGGATTTTATGCACTCTTAGTTGGCTGAAATCTTGGTCAATCACGGATTTGCTCGGGCGAATTTAGAGAAGATCTTGGATTGCCGTCGGGAATCGGGGGATCGCGCCGGATATCAAGAGATTGCCCGGTATGCTCCATGGTGTGCTCCCGTTACACATCAGGTCCGAACCGATTCCGAAACAGAGAGGAAATGGCCACTCATCGTCGACTCAAATATCGATGAAAAAGAACACGGAGCAAGCGAGAGCAGAACAGATGGGCTCGCTGACTCGAACGAGTCGTTGGAACCAGACGGCGAGTCGGAACGGGGAGAACACGAAGAGGAAGAAGAGAAAGATTCAAAGAATCCCGGTAGCGACGTGCAGAGCTCAGCGACCTTGTCTGCAAGAAAAGGACGTCGGAGGCACGGTGGCGCCACCGCAACTGCAAGACGCCGGGAGTATCGCAGCGGCGAGGAGCGCGAGGGTGTCAAGGTTTCTCCGCCATCAACCGACCATCGGCGGTTGAATCAGGACCGTTTATTAAACTCCTCGAGATGATCGGTTCCCATCAGCTAGGCTCGAGGATCGAACGGCGGCGTCAGAGCCAGATACCCACAGCGTTAACGAATATTCTATATTTAAAATTAATGAATTAAAAAGTTGTTTGATAGGTAAAAACCACGTAAGACCACGTGGCTCAATGTCCGTGGACAATTAGAAAACTCAACAAGTAGATTATAATTCTTCTACGGGACACTTATAATTTCTTACTAACCATATCACTTGTTACTTAAAAAGTCAAAATCCCTGCTCCAACACCCTCACATCCATGCCCGATAAGTTATGAGGGATTAAGTTACGATGATTCAGCAGTCCAGAGATAAGAGACATTCTTCCTGATGACCCAAGGAGCTACCCCAACATTAAAGGTAACAACTCTCACACTAAGACAGTGCAGAATTCGAACTCTGACACTTGTTACCAGATCTACCATCCTTCAATCATTGAGGTGAACCCGCACGGGCTTACGTACCATATTACTTAATATGCGCTAGGAGGTTCTCTCCTACTTTGAAAAAAAAAATAATAATCTAGATGTCATTAAACAAAATACTTACAATATAAGAGAATATCGTTAGAGGTGACCACTTAGGTCTGGTTAGATTTTATTTTGAAATAAAATTTATTTTTTTATTATATTTAAGTCAAATTTTAAGTAATTAGTTAGATTTATAATTAGTTTTTATATTTATATCAAGTTTTATTAGAATTTGTGTCGAGTTTTATTTGATTTTTGAATTTTTTTTAACAGACAGACTCAATTTTAATTTCATAGTTTTTATTCATAAAGATTAAATCATAAATCACTGATTTTTTAAAAATTAAAACTAAAATCGGATAAAATTGACAGTTTGATCTGATTTTGTCAACTCTTAAATATGGTATGTTCTATTCTTATGCATTTAGACTTAATCACTTGTATCACCTTCATGGTTTTTCAGGATTCCAAGAGGTACAAAAGCTTGATTCGCCAACACATGGACCTCCAAATAGTCGAGGCCAGGCTTGCCAAAGGGATATATTCCAAATCCAACCGCAGATTTTTCCGAGACCTACTCTTGATGTACGGCAATGTCATCATCTTCTTCTGAAGCCGATCTAAAGAGTTCAAGGCAGCAGCTCTTGAACTTCGAGCACTTGTCGTGAAGGTAATGATCGATAATCTCAAAACGCATCAAACTATCGAAGGAGAATTGGAACCTAAACAAGAACCATCCCATGATTTTCCGAGATCTAGCGAAGCCCGCGCCTTGGTTCCATGTTTTAAGCAATGCTCTGATAATGGTAGTGGAAAAGGTCATGTGAAAAGGAGAGATATCATCGAGAAGACAGACGGATCTTTCGTGGAGGTTTCGGAAAAGGGTACGAGGATGAAGAGGAGTAAAGGATGTTGGAATTTTGAATAAAATAATTGGTACCTTTTGGAATTCAAAACTCCCAACCACGTTATGGTCTAGTAAGTCAAAGGTTTCTAAAACCATCAAATGCATTATATGAAATTTAAGATTGTATTTACATGGTTAATGAATACATGAAACTTCCCATTAGAAAATACCTCTTCATATTCATAATCTTTTGATGGAAGGGCCTATAAATAGGAAGTGAATTTGTTGTTTGAGGATCATTCTATTTCCTACTATCTCATAGAGAAATACACCATCATTGAGAGATAAATAATGATTAGTAGAGATCTTCAAGAGAGAAAGCGGCAATCTCGATTTAATCATCAATGGCCGGAGGTAACTCGATTCTTTTCCGCACTTGATCTAAATGTTTTATTTTGTTCTTTAGTAAGCATGTTAGAACGATCTCATTATTAAATCTAACAAAGGATCTATTCCGAGAAGCAAAAACGGAGGGAATGAACTAAGCTCCAATAATGGTTTGGAAACTAAAAATGCAAAGAAAGATATGACTTCAAAGCAAACGAAGGTGTGGCCAGATTCTTAAAGAGAATAAAGGGCCAATTTCCGGGCGAAGATAGCGAGAATGAACGCGTAAAACCGTTCGAAGAGGAGGAGAAGACGAGTGCGAATGGTAAGACATGGAGTGGAAATAGAGGGAGAGGGAGTAGAAGTGAAGTGGGGAGAGAAGAGGTGCACAAGGAGGTTAAGAGAGGAAAGGGGCGGCCGCCAAAGACACCCGAACATGAGGCGGCTGAAACCCAAAAATGGGAGAGAGAACCGGCACCAGTGGCGGCACCGGCAGTGGCTCCGAGGGGAGGAAGCCGGGTTAGAAAGGGGTTAAGAAGACAATGACCATGTAAATTGTAAGTGTGACTATATTAAATGCGATATTGAGTAACTTCCGACTTCTGCTCTTTAATTACGTAATTAATTTATACCTTAAAATTAATATACCCAAAAAATAAATGGACCAGAAATATAGAACAAAGTATTATTAATTTTCAATAGTTCCACCCAACATTCTCACAAAAACATAAAATTTACTTTTTTAATCGGTCTAAATATATACGATAATATATCAAATAATTTTAACAAAATTCGTGTTATTACATTTTTCTTTGATTTTTATGTGTCTGTTAATTTAAGGTATAAATAATTATTTTCCTTTAAATTATGAGAACACTAACATAACTCTTAATTAATTAAAATATAGTCAAAGTAAAAATAGGACTATGTTTGAATTTGCACTATATCATCAATAATCAATATCACCCCACCCAAATAAACATGCTTTGACAAAAAGTCGTGGTTTGACCCAGTCTTTCTGAAATTACTATTTCCGCCCTAAGAAAAGAAACACGTCGCTATTTTTCAGTTTTCTATTTAAAAAGGGATCATGTTGAAAGTCAAAGAAAGCCATTAAAGTGCACCTCCATTTCCTTATCTTGATGGTGTTGCTGCTAGTGCTAGCTTAGCTTCTTCGCAGAGCAGCTATGGCTTCTTCGCAGTCGAGTTTCTTCTGCGTCTTGCTTCTACTTCATCTCTTTCTTTCTTCTGTTAACTCACAGACATCTAAAAACATCTCGTTGGGATCATTCCTCACGGCGCAGGCCGAGAACTCCTTCTGGCCATCGCCCTCCGGCAACTTTGCGTTCGGGTTCCGGCAGATCGGAAATAAGGGTTTCTTGCTTTCCATTTGGTTCGATAAAATCGATGAGAAAACTATTGTCTGGTCGGCGAACGACGGTAATCTCGTCGCCGGAGGATCCCGTGTCCTCCTCACCTCGTCCGGTCAACTCGTCCTCAACGATCCAGAAGGCAAACAGATCGGCGGCCCCATTAGTTCCACCCCTGGGGCCTCCTACGCCGCCATGCTCGATACCGGGAACTTTATTCTGGCCGGTGACTCCGGCGTCGCTGTCTGGGGAAGCTTTGATGATCCGACGGATACAATTTTGCCGTCGCAGATTCTTCCTTCTGGTGGCACCCTCATTTCTCGCTACTCCGACGGAAATTTCACCGACGGGAGATTCCTTCTCCGGATGCAATCGGACGGGAATCTCATCCTTTACACTACTGATTTTCCATTTCCTTCTTCTAACTCTGATTACTGGGACACGAACACAGTTGGCTCAGGTTTCCAGGTCGTCTTCAATCTTTCAGGATCTGTTTATCTGACGGCGAAAAATGGGACTATACTTCATTCGTTTTCTTCAAATACTCCTTCGACCGGAGATTTTTACCAGAGAGCGGTTGTCGATTACGATGGAGTTTTCCGGCAGTATGTGTATCCAAAAACGCCGAACATTAGTAATGGTGCATGGCCAAATCGGTGGTCTCCGCTGCCCAACGCCGTCCCTTCCAATATCTGTACGAGTATCAGAGCAACCACGGGAAGCGGAGCTTGTGGATTCAACGGCTATTGCAGTCTGGGAAGCGATCAGAGGCCGGTGTGTCAGTGTCCTCGTGGTTACAGTTTTCTCGATCCGGCTGATGAGATGAGAGGATGTAAACAGGATTTTATGCCCCAAATCTGCGACGGAAATTCCTCAGAAGCTTATAATTTCGAGCTCTACGACATGCAGAATACTGATTGGCCTTTATCGGACTACGATCACTTCACGCCGGTTTCAGAAGATTGGTGCCGGACAGCCTGTTTGAACGACTGTTTTTGCGCCGTCGCCATCTTTAGAAATGGCGACTGCTGGAAGAAGAAAATTCCCCTCTCAAATGGAGTAATCGATTCATTAATTGGAGGAACGGCTCTTATCAAAATTCGAATTGGCAACCTTTCTTCACTTCAGTATCCCTCAGATTCTTCGAAGAAGGAAGATAATAAAATTCTGATCGCCGTCGTATCATCGCTCCTAGGCGGCTCTGTTTTTGTCAACATCGTCTTGTTGGCAGCTTCAATCCTGTTTATTCTCAGACAGAAGAAGAGATCGAAGACTCTTCTTCGAGCTCACCCAACCTTACCAGGAATGAACATGAGAATCTTCAGCTACAAAGAGCTCGAACAAGCCACAAATGGATTCAAAGAGGAGCTAGGCCGGGGAGCTTACGCCAGAGTCTATAAGGGCGTCGTGGATTTGGAGGAGAAAACCCTCGTCGCCGTCAAATTTCTGAAAAAATCAGTCGGAGAAGAAGATCAAGAATTCCAAGTGGAAGTGAGTTCAATCGGACGAACAAACCACAAGAACCTGACTCAATTGATCGGATTCTGCAACGAAGGTCAGCACAGACTTCTTGTATACGAGTACATGAAAAATGGATCCCTAGCCAACTATCTCTTCGAATCTTCATCAAAACCTAACTGGTTCGAGAGAATTGGAATCGCTCTAGGAACAGCTAGGGCTCTGCGTTACTTACACGAGGAATGCGCAACTCAGATAATCCACTGCGACATAAAGCCCCAAAATATCCTCCTGGACGATTCACACAAAGCGAGAATTTCAGATTTCGGACTAGCAAAGCTTCTAAGAAAAGATCAAACTCGAACGATGACAGGAATCAGAGGAACAAAAGGATACGTCGCTCCGGAATGGTTCAGAAACATGCCTGTAACAGCGAAGGTCGACGTTTACAGCTACGGCGTACTTCTGCTAGAGATCGTGTGCTGCAGAAAGAACTTTGTAGCAGAGGTTGAAGACGAAGACAGAATGGTGCTCTCCGATTGGGCGTATCACTGTCAGAAGGAGAAGAAGGTGGAGTTGCTGGTGGAGACCGACGAGGAAGCTACGGGAGACATTAAAAGAGTGGAGAAGTTTGTAATGATTGCCATCTGGTGCATCCAGGAGGAGCCATCGATGAGACCTTCGATGAAGAAGGTGTTGCAGATGCTCGAAGGAGCCGTCGATGTCGCCATTCCTCCGGACCCTTGCTCCATCGTCAGCTCAATTTAGAAAAAACAAAAATGTGATTATTTATATTTTCACTCTTTTTGCAACAAATGTTTGATTACTATCATATTTTAGTTATATTATTAATCCATAAGTAATAACTGTCCGAAAATTCTAAGGCAGAAGAAGATCTCAATTAGGGGTCAAAGTTATAATTAACTTGTCAAATCAACACGTCCTAAATTGACTATTTGATTCGATTGAATTAATTTTAATTTTTCAAAAATTTGATTTGAACCCAAATTAAAATTAATCTAAAATTTTGATTCAAATCGATTATATGATTAATTTTAATTTCGATCTAATTTTATAGGAACTAACTTGTCAATTAAAGTCAATTAACTAATCCCACAAAAAATTTATGAAAGAGTTAATTGAATTTAGTTGGCTTGGCGGTAACTAGAGCCAGCAAACGAGCCGGCTCGAGCGAGCCGAGCCTGGTTTCGGCCGGCTCGTCGAGCCTGTCGAGCCTATTCGAGCCGAGCCTGTCGAGCTTTTTCCCAAAATTTTTGGCTCGAGCGAGCTATCGAGCCTCGAGCCGAGCGAGCCCAACTCCCGAGCCTAATCGAGCCGAAAATGATTTATAGTTTCATATGCTAAAAGATTAAAAAAATGTGATAAACACATAATAATGTGATAGAAGTTACATAACTTATTTTGCAAGAAAAATAAACATACTTTCATATGCTAAAAACTATTTTTAGCGAACAGATTATCGTCATTTTTGGCGATGGACGAACAGATCTATGAACAAAGACGACGTTTGGAACGGGAACGAGTTCAGTTTTGGCTACAGTGCCGAGCTTACGAGCCTGGTTCACGAGCCTGGCTCGAGCTCGCGAGCCCAAATCCTGGGCTCGGCTCGAGCTCGCTACAGTGTCGAGCGAGCCCAGCGAGCCAGCTCGCTCGTTTGCCAGCTTTAGCGGTAACTCATATATTTGAATTTTACGAAATATAATATAAACTAAAACAGAATCTAACTTAAAATTTTAAGTTGAATTTAGATCAGATAAATTATCTAGCTAATTTTGATTCATATCTAATTTTATAAGGACCAACACACTAGATTAAATTATATTTTTTTTAACCCAACCTTATTCTAGGTTTATCGTCTTGATGTACGCTTTTGTCATACTTCTTAATATGTGTCTGCGTAATTAGATTAATTTTAATGTATTTAATGAATAAAAATATAAATATTATATATTATTTGAATTAATTCAATCATGCAGTAACACGTAAAAATGACAAGAAAATATGATAAGAGAATAATTTTAAAATTACCTATCTGTCAGGTTGAAGCCCTTATCCCAATTCGGTATTGCAACTCCCAACTCCCAATTATTCTGCACTTCTAAACTAAACTTATTTCCAACATAGTGCTTTTGATTGGTTCATGGACCTTCTCATGGCAAAGGAATTGCTAGTCCCCTCAACAAAGGCAAAAAGGTGTAGAAATCATTGACGCCAACAAAAAAGCAAGTCTCGAAGAGCTACCGAAGCCTTAGTCTTGTTCCTCTTTTCGATTTAGTTCATATATGGCCCCGAAAACTGCAAATTTGATAAACGATGGTGATATCCATTAATGGTTTGATAGGTCATCGTGTACAAATTAGTGGCTCTTGAACTAAACCATGAGCCTTTGCTCTTGGGTTTTATTTGGTTATCTAATTTATTATTTTATTTTATTAACTATAAAATTATCTAATTTAAAATGATTTTAGAAAAATGATATCCGACCCAAATCGAACCAAGATCCACTGTTCAATTTTGCAATTATGGTATAGTTGCAAGTTTCGTTTATATTCTCGGAACAAAAAATCAACCCCTTCGATTCAGGTTGGCTGCAAAATAACTTCAAAGAATTCATGTCACTAAGCTCTCGGAGTAAGTTCATACGACCAATCGTTCTTGTCGTTTTTTTATTTGTTTACTCCTCGAAATTAATTAATATCGTTTGGTTAGAACTAACGAAGATAATCTTATATCACCTCTAAAAGTTAGCCCATTTTTGTTTAGGATCTTGGGTTGCTGAGTTAGGCCATGTAACAAAATTGGGCTGTGTTTGGAAACCAGTTTAAGTTATTCCCAATTGGGCCAGCCTCAAAAACAGTTTTATTTCATTTTTCTTGTCCACTAAATCATAGCCTATTAACAATTCATTTTTCTAACCTTTAGCATCTTCAATTTGTAACAATGAAAAAATATAATCTTGAAATAGTCTATATTTCCTTCAAAGTCATGCGATTAGGCAAGGAATTTTCATTATTGACCTTTATTCTTATCGACGATACAAAAAGTAGCATACAGACGCGACCAAATATAGTTTTAAGACATAGTCTCATAGTTTCCGTATCGCTCAAAAGTATCTGATTCAATTGATGGAATGGGAGAAATTCAAGTCGCGAAGGCGTGAAAGTTTTTCATATTTAGTTGGCCTCAAATTTAGACGCTGCCAACAAATGCGACAAAATGTGATCGTACGAATTTGACTCGATTTTTCATTGTGGTTCCAAATTAGGGGTTTGGATCCTTTGACTATAATCTATACGATAGAAAAATACAAGTCTCGCAAATGCCAACAATCTCCAATTAAGTACGTTGCTTTCATCCATATCGCATTCAACAAAGAAACGTGCAAAAAATTGAAATTGAAACGTGCAAAAAATTCAACAAAGAGAGACAACTTTTAGTTTCTTTTTGCCAATGAATTTTTCAGAAACCAAATATTTATCGAATAATAAACGACCAAGACTTTGTTTTGACATTACCTATTCACGTTTTTCTTTGATAGTTATCTATAATCACACGTGACATGTGTTGTCGTGATCGATAGTTGTGGGTACAGTAATGTTTGGTACATCGAGGGAACGTGTTATAGCCATCCTCGTTGCAATTTTAGATAAATTATCAGGACGAGTTTATGCTTAAGGGATCGATTGTGAGTGAAAACGACTCGAATTCTTTTGATATGCTTTGTATAATGAATAGAGCATGAGATGAAATATAATCCACCAATCGTGGGTTTGGAAGGATTGAAGGTGATCCTTCCACTTGGTCTTGTTATTTGTAATCATCCATAGACTAGTCTCTCTCTCTAGAATATATGAATCAATGAAATTAGTGGGTTTAAAGAAGAATTCTATATTTGAAGTCTAACACTTTGATGGGTTTCTTTTTGCTAACAATGTTAGTTAGGGTTAGGTTAGGGTTAGGGTTAGGGTTAGGGTTAGGGTTAGGGTTAGGGTTGGTCATTAGATAAACTAAAATTAATGGATCATCTTCTTTGCTGACGAACTCAAGAATGAAATATTAACATAAATAATAGATAAATAATGCATGTAATTGGCATATGGTTATAAGAGAAATAACTTTGCAAAGATATCGAGTTGTAATGTCATATGGTGTTTCAAGTACAATATTATATACTGAGTTAAAATCTTTACAGGTATGTTCTTGGGTTTAATGTAAAATGCATTGTACTAAGTAAAGGGGAGAACTCACAACATAAATAATTGATAAATAATGTATGTAATTGGAATATGGTTATATGATAAATAACTTTGCGAAAATATCGAGCTGTAACGTCATATGGTGCTCCAAGTATAATATTATATATTTTGAGTTAAAATCTTCACAAAAATGTTCTTGAGTTTAATATAAAATCTGTTGTACCAAGTAAGGATACGAATTTTATTATTTCAAGCAACATTTGATTGTGCTCTCACAATCAACCAACATATTGACTTTGATTTTAGTTGGAAGGTTTAGTGCCCTATTGCTAGTCAAATGTCATTTTTTTCCTTCATATCTCTCGTGATTGGAAGATTTATTTAATCGTTCTATTTATTAAATCTGTGATCTTATTTTTCTGTTAGGTCGCTTAAATTGAAAACTAATCGAGACATTGTGGAAACATTGTGCCAACCATGAAGAGTAAATCTTGACAAAATAAATCTTGCTAAATAACACTAAATTGTCGTTCGCCAATGATCGGAATAACTTTGCCGGAGTAGCTCGCCGGAAAAATTCAGAAAACACGGGCAAAGAGAGGGGAAATTTGAAACTCAAAATTACGCCCAAAATCAAACACGAAACTTGCTGGAATTCAGAAAAGTTTTTCTCTTCTCTATATTTTTTTAAATGATTACAATTGCTTTTAAAATAAAAACTTGACCCCCAAGATGCATACCCACTACCCACAAATGCATACCCATTACCCACAATTCAAATCCATTGCCCACAATGTTAAAAACTAATTATAACTTCTGCATAAGGTTTTTCTACAATCATCCTCCACTTTGCCCACGTTCAAAAAATTAAATTAACAAACAACATTCTCCCCCTTAATTTTGATTTCTGACAAATTCTTCATTCCAAGCATGCTTTTCATTTCTTCGAATTTCACTCTGCCGAGTGCTTTGGTGAGAATATCAGTTCGCTGCAGCTTTTCACAGATAAACTCAACATTTATCATCTTCATGTCAATACTCTCTCGTATGAAATGATAACGAGTGTCTATGTGTTTACTCCTTCCATGAAAAACTTAATTTTTCATTAATGCAATTGCTGATTTGTTATCGACATTCAGCTGGACCTCCTTACTTTCTTGATCGACTTAACCATATTGCTTGGCATGTTGCAGCTGATGCGACCATGAATTATGCTACGCACGATGACAAAGCCACTATTTTCTGTTTCTGTGAACACCAGGAAATTTGATTCTCAGAATAATAAAACATTGTTCCACTTGTGCTCTTGCAGTCGTCAACATCTCTTGCAAGATTACTGTCACTATATCCGATTATACTCTTGTCTTTAGTTTTGTTGTAGACAAGTCCCCAATTGATCATTCCTTTCACATAATGTAAAATTCGTTTTACTGCTTGCATGTAGTTGTGTTTAGGAGACTCCATGTATCTGCTAACAATCCCCACAGAGTATGCTAAATCTGGTCGAGTGTGTAACAGGTATATGAGACAACCTATTACACTTCGATATTCTGTCTCGTTTACTGAACTCCCTTCACTGTTTTTCGTCAATTTAATTTTCTCCTCCATTGGATGAGAAATTGGATAACAGTCGGCCATCCCTGTGAGTTTCATAATCATTTTCACATATCTGGTTTGCTTCAGAATGATTCCATCTTCGTGATTATGTACTTCAATTCCCAAATAGTAGTGAAGTAAACCTAGATCACTCATATCAAACTCGTTCATCATTTGTTTTTTGAATCTTCTGATTTCAGCTTCCTTTGATCCTGTAACGATCAAATCATCCATGTAAACGCCGACGATTATGAGATCATTGTTTGTCTTCCTCCGATAGGCTGCTTGATCTTGGGTGCATCGCTTGAAATCTAGCTTCTTCAGTGCTTGATTGAGTCTCGAATTCCAAGCACAAGGAGCTTGTTTCAATCCGCTTTGTACAATTTATACACTTTATCTTTTTCCCCTTTCTACACGAATCCTTCAGACTGTTTAACGTAGACTTCTTCCTGCAATACGCCATTTAAGAAAGCCGATTTTACATCTAAATGGTGTTCCTTCCAGTTTTGTTGAACTGCGATCGCGAGCAGTACTCGCAAGGTCTTCATTCTTGCAACGAGTGCAAAAACTTCTTCATAAACTACCACATGTTTATGTACATAACCTTTCGCCACCAACCTAGCTTTGTGCTTCACGATTTCACCTTCTAGGTTCTTCTTCAATTTGTAGACCCACTTTAAACCAATGAGTTTTTGCCCATTTGGTAAATTCATCAACGCACACGTTTCATTTAGCTCAATTGCTTCAATATCCTGTTTCATTGCGATTTTCCAATTATCATCGTCTTTTGCCTCTTTGAACGTTTCTGGTTCTTCTTCAGTGAGTAGTAGTTGATCTACATCTAACTTAATTGGTTGAGTTTGTGCATAAATATCAGATAGCAATCGATATCCACTCACCGGAGTTTCGTCAGAATCTGACTATTCAGATTGTCTTCTAGCTGAATTACTGATTGGGGAGTTGATGGATGCTTGTCTGTGATCACTTAAGTTTTCATCATCAGATGAGTGCGACAATGTTACTTGATGCACAGACATTTTAAAATCCATCCAATTTTTGACTGGTTCTGCTTGGTTGGAATCCTTCAAATTCCATGATCGTTTTTCATCAAATACTATATCTCGACTAATTACGATCTTCTTCGTAAATTGGTTGAAGAGTCTGTATCCTTTTGTACCAGGTTCTGCTCCCAGATGAACTACATGCACACATCGATCATCAAGTTTAGAAAGAAATTTGCCGGGTACCTTTGCTTAATCTACGCAGCCGAACACGCGAATGTGTTCCAAGTTTGGTTTCCGATTCTTCCAAATTTCATACGGTGTTGCGTTTCTTACAGCTCTGGTCGGCAATCGATTAATGAGGTAAACTGAGTGTCGCACGACTTCCCTCCACTTATACGAAGGAACGGAAATCGTCTTCAACAATGCTCTCGTCATGTTGATCACCGTCCGATTTCGTCTTTCTGTAGCTCCGATCTACTGAGTTGAGTAAGGTGTTGCGAAATTCCTTTGAATTCCTTCTTCATTGCAGTATTGTGTAAATTTCAAAGACATAAACTCTCCACCACGATCCGTCCTGAAACATTTTACCTTCCCGACACTTTCATTCTCCGCCAGGACTCGAAAATTTTTGAAAGCTTTGAAAGTTTTGTTCTTTGCTTTCAAGAAATACACCCACATATAACGGCTATAATCATCAATCAATAGAAATACGAACCAGTTACCTCCCTGAGTTAATGGATTAATGGGTCCACACAAGTCACCGTGAATGAGCTCCAGTAGCTTGTTTGCTCGATATTGTGTCTCCGTCGGAAAAACAGTTTTGCTCTGTTTTGCGACTAAGCAGTCTTCACACACTCGATTTGGGCGTTCGATCCTTGGCACACCATAAACCAAATCTTTCCTCACCATGTCTTTGAGTGATTGAAAATTTTGGTGTCCCAATCTAGCATGCCACAACCAAGCTTGATTTCAAACTTCACCAAGAGTCAATTTTGATTAACGACTTGAAGCTTTGCTCTGTAGAGTCGATTTTCTGATCGCTTTACCTTCATAATCAGATTGCCTTTGTCGTTGTATAGTTTTAGAATATCGCCATGAAAATCTGTTTTACCTCCACTTTCTATTAGTTGTCCCAAACTTAGGATGTTTGTGCATAATGAAGGAATGCAGTAAACGTCAGAGATTGTCCGATGTTCACCATTTTTGGATTTCAAGACAATTCTTCTTTTTCCCTCGATTTTGATGGTAGAATTGTCGCCAAAACACACTTGCCCATATATCTTCTGATCAAGCTCTGCAAAAAATATTTTTCTCCTTGTCATGTGATTACTCGCTCCATTATCTATATACCAGATTTCATCTTCATCGTTCTTCTATAGCTTGGTGTCTTCTTCATTTAGGTAGAACAGATCACACAGAATTTCTATGTTCTGTTTTGAGCAATACTGGTTCCTCCTTCTGAGCCAAGTTTGCTTCTTCCGTGCGTGGTTGTTTTGGATTCTTGCAGTCTGATGCAAAATGTCGAAACTTTTGACAATTGTAGCATTTGATATGTGATTTATCTTTTTGGGTGTTACATCCAACATCAACATTCTGCGAGTGTGCATTTTCGCCTCTCCGACCTCCATCTCTTCCACGCCCACGATCTCTTTCACGGCCACGCCCTCTACCTCTCCAATTTGAGGTATGTGGATACGATCCTTTTTTATTTTGGTGATCGACATTTATAGTTTTCTGTCGATTTTGCGACTCATTGGCGGAGAGTAACAGGTGATTTTCTGGATTCGTCTTAATAGTTCGTTGTCCGACACTGTCTTCATACGCTTTAAGTCTTCCAATCGCTTCTTCAAATGGCATTTCTTCAATGTCTGTGTATTGCTCGATCGAAGCTACCAAGTGGATGAAGCTATCTGGAACTGAATCAAACAGTTTTCTGACCAAAGTAGCATCCTTCAAAGTCTGGCCAAGGTTGTTGTATTTGATTGTCAATCCACTCAATTTTCCAGCAAAAACATCAATCGTTCCGTTCTCTGTCATTCTCAGAGATTCAAAATTACTCTTCAGCGTTTGCAATCGAGCTTTCTGGACACGTTCTGCACACAGATTTCTCATCTTCAACGCATCCCAGACATCTTTTGCCGATTTCTTCTGCGCCACCTGCAGAAGAACATCTTCTGGGATCGATTGAAAAATAAACGCTCGAGCCGCTTTGCTTCTCCTGATGTCTGTATCATCAAGTTCTCCATTCTCAACGACATCTCAAATTCCTTGGGCGTCCATTATCGCTTCCATTTTGATCGCCCACGTTGTGTGATTCGTCGTTGTCAGCACCAGACATTGAAACGAAACACTTTCACTTTCCTTTACTGATTGAGATGTGTTGATCGCCATTGTTTCGTGTTTCAATTACTTTGGCATAAAGCAACACTACTCTGATATCAATTGTCGCTCGCCAATGATCGGAATGACTTCGCCGAAGTAGCTCACTGGAAAAATTTAAAAAACACGGACAAAGAGAGAGGAAATTTGACTGACTCCCAAAATCAAATATGAAACTTGCTGGAATTCAGAAAATTTTTTCTCTTCTCTACATTTTTTGAAATGATTACAATTGCTTTTAAAATAAAAACTTGACACTCACGATGCATATGCAATGTATACACACGACCTACAATGCATATCCACTACCCACAATACAAATCCATTATTCACAATGTTAAAAACTAATTATAACTTCTGCAGAAGTTCTTCTACACGCATCCTACATTTTGCCCACAAATTAACAAACAACATAAATCTCGACAAATATGTCCCATTTTGATCCGTCGTACAAGGCGAGATCAGATCGAAATACTGAACGGAACACCTTTTCCGGTGACTCCAGGTCCCGAAAATGGCTTTAAAAGCTCGTAAGGAACCACCCCGGCCCCGTGTCTGTTCTTCAACTCTCTATCGGCATTCCTCTCGTCGATTATCTTTTCCATATCTTTCATCCGACCGGTAAACCGTTCGTACGCCGCCTTTATAACCGGATTCGCATTCCATGACGGCGCCGAAAACTCCCCGACGTACTCCTCGTCCGGCGAGTGAGTCGACAAAATGCTCAGAACCGCCATGACTTTGGTCGCCTGAATCTGCGACGGCAAGGTCTGGAGAAGAGCCTCCTCCGGTCTTTCAATGAAGTTTTTCCAGAACAGCTCGTCGGGATTTTCAGTCGGCATGTTGATTCTGGCGATGCTGTGTTTGTTCGGAAAGTAACCACCGTAGTTGTACTGGCCGAAGTTGACGGCGGAGTGCTGGCCGGCGGAGACCCAAGCTATGGTGGCGATGATCTCGATGAGGTCAGCTCGAGATTTGAGGTCCGGCCACCATGGCTCGTCTTTTTTATCGGCGTGACCCTCTGTTCTGATCTCCGTCCACCACGCTTGAAGCTCTTCGTCGGACTGGACTGCTCCGTCGTCGGAATAATAGTGGTTGACGTAATCTGAAATCCATTCTTTCAAACTGTCCCATAGAATAAGACCATCGTTGGCAAAAGGGTAGTCTTTGATTGCGAGCTTCAAACCATGGGGCTCAGTTGGATCTTCAACAGCCAGTCCCCTATTTAGAACAAAAAAACATTATATAAAACTAAGGTTTACAGACAAATTAACAACTCTTTTTGCTTGTAGATTAAACATAATTTAATTATTTATAAATTATCTTAAATTTATTTTATCGTTTCACCTGTGAATTAGGTCAGCAGGCAATCCCTGCAAGTTAAACTGCCACTGCAAGTCGTATGCCGTCGAGCTAAGTTCCATGGAGTATTTCGCCGGCGAGAAGGAACTCTCAATGATTCCATCTGCATTGATAAGAGCGAGTCGAGCTAGAGCGTTGATTTTCATGGTGTAACGAAGATGAGGCTTCAGAAGCCTAAAGATTGGATGCATTGCACTAAGCTGCCGATGCGTCGCAATAATGTAAGGCTCTGTGCAGCAATGTGTTCTTAGCCTGTAAAAAAAACCCAACATAAATTCCTCGTCGTCAACGAAAACTAGGGTTTATAAATTTACCAGTGGGCGACAAGCTCGTGATAGCCAAAATCATGGGCGACGACATGAGACTGGGCTAGCCGCCATAGCCAGACCCCTGTGGCATCGTCACTAGGTTTGAAAACTTCCTTCCACTGAGGTTTACCTTTAATGGGTGGGCAAGTAAGCTCGATTGCCAAGGTCTTCAATGTCTGGTCTGGTTTTAGGAAGAAGAGGGTCCTTGATCCGTACAAAGTTGTCCCTTCGAGTTCTCGTACTTTTTGTACGTATGGTAACAGAAGATCATGGTAATCTAGGATGAATAATTTCTTCTCCTTTATTGCCTGCATAAAAACAGACGTTTCAATCGTGTTTGACCAGAAATCTAGGACGAATAATATCGTCAATTACCTCTTTGACTGTCATGTATCCTCTGATTTCTTCTTCGATCATTTGAGTTGTGATCGCTGAATCTGGAGAACCGTAGATTTCTGGGTCTAGTTTACTTTTCAACGGCCATTCCTGCCATTAAAATAACAGAAGAAATGATAGTGCTAAAATGGAAAATAAATATAATATTCGATATATATATATTTATGAGATATTTTTAGTTGACGTATTAATAATCAAGAGTCAATTATCATACCGTCACCAGTGATATGCTGTAGGGGTTTAAACCTGCAAGAGTCTGTCTAGCAAATTCCTCGATTCTAAACCAGAAAAACTTATCTCCTGGAAACCACCAAAAACGAAAAAGTTGAGTTTGGAAAAAAAATATTGATTTTATTTTTGGGTAATATTCAAATTACTCTTGAAAAATTAGGTTTTTTTAAGCGAGAGAAAACTAACTGGTCATGGTGTCTGGAGGGTCAAAGCGCAGTATATCGTCAACGACGCCATTAATGCGGTTCCAGAGCTTGACTGGGAGCAATCTTTTGAGAGAGGATTGTTGTTTGGGCGGAGGCAGAACGTTGATCCCTTCGTAGAAGAGCGAATCTATTTTGGTGAAGTATGGGAACCCTAGCTTCGGATCGATGAGTGAAGTCTCCAGCGTCGGCAATAACGCATGCAAGACTTGGGCCACAGCGCTTTCTGTGAATGAACTCTCTTTTACGGCCGAGAATTGTTCATCTCTTGGAACGTAGACGTTGCTAGTCCTCTCCTCCGCCGCTGGATCTGCCGGTTATTCGTTCGTTTCAGGCCAAACTCGCAGGAAAATTCAAAAAGTTGAACGATAAATACCTATTTTGGAACGAGGTCGACCGGTTCGACACCGTCTGGGATAAGGGTATTTCTTTCCGCCGAGAACCGGGCGAGTTAACTCCGGCGACTTATCTGGGTCTCCGAGATCGTTGTACATGGCGTAGTCGTAGACTCTTTCAAAGTTTTTTAGCTCTTCGTGTTCAACGCCTGCCCCTCTCAAAATCAGAAGCTCTTTTTCTCTGTACAACCTCAGTCCGGCCGGCGTTTCCGACGGCAAGTATGACTGTTAATCAACAGAAACGACACTGTATGAGTTAAACATCTTAATTTTTGAGACCATTAAATGATTAGATTAGATGACCTTATTGGTGAAGAAGATTCTTCTGTGATTGGGTTTGTCAAACTTGGATTGAATCCAAGAATCGCAGTCAAAAACGATCGGAGTTGAAGCGATGCCATTAAGAACAATTTGTTTTAGAAACATCTCATTGTGATGCTTGTTTTCCACGACCACCGCTCCGATGTGGCCGTAGTCCGACGGCACCTTAAACACTGTCCTGTATTTCACGTCCTCTTCGTCTTCGCTCACCTTGTGTGCGTATCTTTGGATCAACACCTTCTCACTACCATCTGGAAAAAAAGTTGGAAAAATTGTATGAAAAAACCAGACTGAAAATGGAGAAACGTGTTGAATGTTTCAGCTAATGTTTTCATTTCAGGTTTCAGATATTGGTTCTACATTCTGTCTTCTTTCGTGACGTTTGTTTAGAGAGAGAAAGCTCGAGCTATACATTATCATGTCTGATTGAAAAAGGAAAACCATGGTTGGTGGAATCAGGACACTGCTCTCTCTCTCTCTCTCTCTCTATCTTCTCTTTGCAACATGTTAACCACATTTTGATGAAAAAGAAGATAACAATTAACATCGTACCAGAAGCTCGGATTCCTCTTCAAGTGCTCTAATGAAGCCATAAAGTTGGAGAGTTCAAAAAACAAAAAAACATTTTACGAGGATCGAATTTATGGATGAAAACAATTACTGTTCGTATTTCAATTCTTTTCAACTTCCGTCTGAAAAACGAAAACCGAAGTCGTGTTCTTCATTTCTGGAAACTATTTGAAAAACAAAAACTTACTTTGATTTACTTCCTCGCTAACAAGCTCCAAAAGAATGCTTTTGCGAAGTAAATCTGTAATAACATCGAGCCCTCGATTAAGTCCAAGGTCCGACAGTAATCCCTCGGCTTTCACGGTGATAACTGCTTTTACAGAAACTTCAGCAGTTCCGGCGACGGTTGCCACCGCTTTTAAGCTACCGCCGGAGCTGCTCAGGCGAGATTTTCTCTTCTCATGCATGATCTTTTTGTTCGAACGTAACGGAAATGAAGCTCTGCCTCTCCCTTGGAGAAATGGCCGTGGTAGCAGAAATGGGGTTTCAACTGGTCGAGTCCCATGCACTTGAGATCTCAGCATTCTTTTATAAGAAAACCCTCAAGAAAGGTCGTCTAAGATTTTCTTTCCCACTTTTTGTGTACAATAATATTATCTTTAATTTATATTTTCTATTTTATTTCCTCGTACGCCAATTACATGTTTTAATGTAATATTCTACGCATCGAGCCTGGTTTTTTATCTGAGTTAGCTCAAAACGTTTTACACAGCGATAGAATTGTACTTATAAATTAATAATATAATTTAATTAATTTTATAGTAGCTATCATAATTGATTAATAAAATTAATAGTATATTTTAATTTATTATATAATTATAGAATTGTATAAGTAACATAAAGAATGGAAATTATACGAAATATAGAGTTTAAAAGCGAAATTTATCTTATTATTTATTTTTGTGAAAATAGTTCGAAAAACACAATATAAAAATAAATAATATTATTATTAACCTTATTTGTCGTGCCCACCTTCTATTTTGAGGGTATTCGTACAAGCATGAATGAGTGTAAGAGTAGAACAACGACTTCTTGAATCATCTCCTCGATTGGTTAACCTCTTTTGACCCGAAATTTCTCCTTTTCACGTTTTCCTAATTTTTACAAATAATTAAGAATAATTAATAATTATTTTTCACAAATAGTTTGATGGCGATTCTCCATCCAACGGGATAAATCTTAAACAAATTGACATCCAAGCCAAACCACATACCTCGTTCAAGACCTTCGAATAACACTTTCAAACTTTCTATTTGTTACACAACACCTTCGATGTTAATTGTTTTAACACCCATTTATCACTCGATAGCCTTCGTCAGTCCTAGTATCCATTGGTCTCTTATTAACTGCGTTTATCTGGAAATGCTTTTAATTTTCAAAATTTTCTATCAATTTTCAAAATTTACCTTAATTTTGAAGTGTATCGTATTAACTCGAGTTCATTTTCAAGTTTCGATTCTGATTCTAGCCAGCTACGATTCGAAATCCAAGTCTAAGGAATCGTGAACAGAAAGAAAGTGGAATAGCGGGTCACAGTTCCGGTCTTCCATAGTGGATCTTGATAGCTACCAACCCCATAAGTGCACGTCAAAAGATAAAATTTAAATACTAAAACAAAACTAAGATTACCCATAGAGATTGTTAGTGCTAAGAGGGAGAGATGAGAGGTGAATATTTTTCATAATGGGCCAGGCCCAATGCACAGCCCAATCAATTGAATGAGGGAAGTGAGCCGGGCCCATTTTACTTTCATCTTCTATCTATGACGCTCCTTTTCGGCCTTTTAACGACGATTAGGCGGGAAGTGTTTGTGAAAGTTGTCGGCGATGGCTGACTGCGCTCGAATCGGAGCTGTTTGTTTCTCATCATTATTTCAAAGCGTCTCCCAGCAGTGTTTGCCCTAGTTATTGCACTCTTTCTCTGGGTTACTTTCTGCGATGAAGAAGATATGGTGATCCTAATAGCAAAGTCGATCGAAATTTCTGATATTTAGTGGCTGCTGGAATTCAAAGCCATACTTTTCGCACCGTGTGATTGATTCATTTTCTGATCGGGATGGAGAATGGGGCAAGTAGTGAGGATCCACCCGAGCCTAAGAAAGGGCGATTAAAAACCCCCGCGAAGACGAAAGATAGCACACTTAAACAGAGTCTCTCTCTTTCTCTCAATATGTTTGTTTGCGTTTGGGTGAGTGTGTTGCTAGTTATAATTAGCTGATGTTGCAATTATTAATTACGGTTGTGCAGAATCTCCAGCCGAATTCTTCGCAGAAAACAAGAACATTGCTGGATTTGACAATGTAAGCTCCATCTGAACTTTCTTTGGTCAGAAACTGAATCTAAATTGGAGTAAGATGGGAGACTTGTTCGATGAAGAGCTCAAATTCAAAGGAGCCACTGCACAAATGGGATATGACATTCGAAAAAGGAAAAGAAATTATAATAAATTTTTCATTCTCAGAAAAAAACAGGGTGGATGGTTGTGGGGGGTGGGGGTGGGGGTGGGGATGTTGTCTTTTGGGAAACTTAGCTCTCTTAAGAGTAGGACGTAAAAACAAAATATATATTCTAAGTGAAAATGTGTTTTTTCCATTGCATATATCGTGTGCTCCATGATCTTGAGAGTGGATTTTAAATCAACAAAATAGTTTTGAAATTGCTAATTTGGTGTTTCATCTGCGACTTTTCAGCCTGGGAAATGTCTTTATACCACAGTTAGAGAGCTTGTAGAAAATTCTTTAGATTCTGCAGAATCGATATCTGAGCTCCCTGAAGTAGAAATAACAATGTAAGTACCGATATTTTTTTAAATCTTGAGGGTCAAATATTATCCTTGTTCACTTGCATTAGAGGCCCTTCACTAGCATATTATGCCATGCTGGCCACATACATGGATTATATACTATTATTGAACCTTCTATTGCTTGTGGAAATGCAGTGAAGAGATAGGGAGAAACAAATTCAATTCTATGATTGGTCTTGTTCACCGAGAGCGCATTGATGAAGAACTGTACGATGATTACGAAACAGCTAAAGCTCGTGAGGTGCGTAAAGTGTGTGGTATCTGACATATATAATGCTATGTTATTTTCATTAATCATGTAGATGGAATCATCCATTGTTATTCTTTGGCATTTGGTTATGCCTCAATATGTGGTGATGTTCATTTGTGAAGATATTATGATTTAGTGTGCATGACCCTTGGATTAGCCTCTCATACATTTTGTGTATTTTAGGAAGATTAAGTACACAAAACAGCTACATCATTAGCTGTTTCACGGGTATTCCATCTTAGTTGAAAGAAAGCTGTTTTTAAGTGAGAAGAGTGAGAATTAGGATATTTAACTTCTCGATAACTCAATTCCATACTAGTACCTAATATAAGGGGTTTCTTGCATCGTAGATTGATTTATAGGAGAAGTAGGAGAGATCTAGACTCAAAACTGGTAGTTAGTTGTGCAAATTTCAACTCATAATAAGAATTTAGTTTGGTTTGGAATAGTCCTTTGCTGGCACATAATTTTATCTCGGATTTCTTGGGCTGGATATTAAAAAATAATGATAATCTCCTGCTTGGACCCTCTTTCATTCAGAAACGATTGGTCAAAGAAGCACGGGCTCAAGAAATACAAGCTAAACATTCTATCCTTGGAAAGAAAAGCCAAGAGCCTCCCATTTCAAAGGGCCTGAAAGGACGAGGTGAGGCTTCATTTTACAGAGTCACATGCAAGGTCTGGTTTTCTTTACATCTCATGTAGCTTGTACAATGTCATTGTTCTTCTGTTCCACTTTTCTATCTTCACGTGTTTTTCTTTCTTTTCTTCTTTTTTTGCTCAATTTTGTGTCTTTTTTTAACTGAGTTATCATTGCTTTCGCAATCACTGATAACTTCAGTTTTTGAACTGAAGGATAATGGAAGAGGAATGCCACATGATGATATACCAAATATGTTTGGTCGAGGTATCATGTTGGTGTGCTTAAAATTAAATATCATTATCTTCTGAATTTTATTTTTATGTCTCTTTTGTTTTCATGAGTTCATGGGATTTTTCTGCTTGAGGTGAATTTTCATTTACATGTAAATCATGCAGTATTATCTGGAACAAAATATGGCTTGAAGCAGACACGTGGAAAGTTTGGTCTAGGTGCAAAGATGGTAAACTTTTGATACTATCACCTCTATGCATTGCATTTTGTATGTCACCCCTATGCTTTGGCAGATGTTCTTATTATATTTAGCCGTATCAATTCAAGATACCTTTTATCCTAGAAAAGTGCGCAAGTCCCTAATTTCAGTAAACACATTTATGGTCTTCGGTAGCTGTTGAATATTACCGAATTGCTGTTCCATTTTTGTGTTCTGATGGTGCTAAAATTATCTTTTTATAAATTATCTGGGCATTGATTGCATATGATTTGCATAAATACTATTTGATGTGAAAAATAATTCTTTGTTTACAGGCACTAATTTGGTCTAAGATGAGTACAGGCCTTCCTATAGAGATCATGTCATCGATGGAAGATCATAATTATATGTCATTCTGTCGATTGGACATAGATATTCATCGGTACGTTTGAACGAAGTAAATGACATCTTTCAGTTATTTGAAAAGAGTAGACTTGCGAGAAATTACCTATATCCTCTTTTCATATTCTCTTTGTACATTTTTTCCATTTGTTGGAGGGTATAGCTAATTTCAAGTAGCACATTATTTCTAATATGTGCTTGAACTCTCGTTCACGCTCATTTCTATTAACTTTTAGGAACATTCCTCACATCCATGTGCATGAAAAACGTCAAAATAAGGACTATTGGCATGGGGCTGAAATTCAAATTGTCATTGAAGGAAATTGGACGACTTACCGGGTATGTTGACCTTAGTAGCATGACCTGTTTTCCTTTGGAACATAAAAGGAATTTCCCACTGATGTATTTAATTGAGACTAGATCAGTTAATTAGCAAATTTTTTACTCACCCTTCCTTTATCTTTTTTTTTTTTTGCAGTCCAAAATTTTGCACTATATGCGACAAATGGCAGTTATCACCCCTTATGCACAATTTGTCTTTAAATTTATTTCAGATACTCCTGAGTATGGTCTCTTTTCTCACTGAACGAATTTGCATAATCAAACTGTTTCCTGAAGTCCACAACCAACCTATATTAACTTTATGCAGCAAACATGTAACCATAAGATTTGCACGGAGAACCAATGTCATGCCTCCTATTCCGCTCGAGACAAAACACCACCCATCGTCCATTGATTTACTTTTAATAAAGCGGCTTATTGCTGAGACATCAAAACAGAACCTTATGCAGTTTCTTCAGCATGAATTCGTGAACATAGGAAAGTCATATGCAGAAAGATTGATAGGTGCGCATTTCTCTTTTTCACTAACTTCCAATGCACATTAATATAAAAAAATGCTCCAGAATTATAAGAAGGTAACTTGCTTCAATGAAATGGATTTGTAATCTTCTTCTTTGCTAACTGTATTTGAAAGTTGATCAATGCACCTTATGGTGCTTGAGATCCGGTAGAAATTTGATGGTACCAACTTTGAGTAAATGTTTTTACTTCAGCATCTTCTGGTAAACAAGCCTTAATTTTTTTTGTTTTACTGATCTTCCAATGTTTTCTAGACTCGTTAAATTTAACAGTATTGAATTTCATGTAAGAGTTGGTGGATCAAATCATATAATTGGGATATTTTTTATTCATCTCTTTTAGCTCTCATCTAACCTGAAAGTAAGCAGCTAATAGCATTAATAACACTGGGAATAAGCAAAAACGAACAGAAAGTTGAGTAATGAATAATTTCTTGAAATAATGCTCCTTTATTGTTAATGTTTAGTACTAAGCAGATTAAATTATTTATTTTCTCTATTACAAAATATCTACATTAAGTGTTGTTACCATCTCTTACTCATGCCTACCGTAGTCTTTCTTGCTATACTGCTATGTTTTCACATATTTATGGTGACCTTATCATCCACAGGTTCTCTATAATGAGTTGGCATGTATGATCTATTGTCCTTCTGCATGTTTTCAACTGACTAGGCCTCATCCTTTGATATACCATTTTTTGTTTAGTCTTTAAGTTCTAATTCTTTATATTTAGTTGGTTTCTTTAATCATTCTTGCATAATTTTTAGGGGAAATGGGTCCTGAATTTACCCCCAAAATGGCTGTTAAGTCTTTGACTTCGCAGCAGATTGTCCGCATCCATCAGTTATTTCGTCAAGCTAAGTTTGATGACCCTAGCGGCGAAGTGAGATGCTGTTTTTTTATTACTTATTATTGGCACTAAATATTAGTCTGGATATTGTTGTATCTGATGCTTGACACAATTTTTTCATAATTGCTCTCAAAGATGTTTGCTTTAATTTGCTTTTTATATGCAATTGTAGTGTCTTAGTCCTGCTGGTGAATATAATCTGCGCCTTGGCATCATAAAGGAATTGCATCCTGAAATGGTTGCAACTTATTCCGGCAGGTTGGACTTGAACTCATGTCTGCATATTTTCTTTTCTTCTTTTTTGTTCCTGTGACGCTTAAAATGACTTGATTAAATAGTCCTTTTCTATCTGATACTATTTTTCAGTAGCCTGTATTGGTTTTCTGACAAATATTAATCATAATTTCACTTAATTTGACTGCATCTTTGAAACACAATCAGTGCTCAAGTTTTTGAAGGCCATCCATTTATCGTAGAAGCTGGCATTAGCGTTGGTGGAAAAGATGTGAAGCAGGTATTATTCTGGAAACACTTTATCTACGTAAAAAAGTATCTATTATGGTTAGTTAATGTGAAACAAAAACTAACATTTTCAAGAGTGCGGTAACAACTAACAATGCAAGCTCTACCTTACTTTTTGGCTAATTCTTGAACCATATTCTACTGACTTACTTATTTCTCTTTGATACTGTTGACTGCCATTTAGTAAGAATGTGGTTGCAACCATATTTTTTCTCCATTTATAAAAATATACTTACTCATCTGTTTTAATCACAAATGTCGTAAATTTTTGTTGTAAGATATGACTTGAAGGGTAACATGTTGTCAGTGAAAATTTGCAAGATTGACGGAATGGCGACCGGCGCAATTTTCTCATTTGTCTTTGAAATTATTTTTATTCACTTCAGGGTCTGAATATATTCCGGTTTGCAAATCGAATACCACTGCTTTTTGAGCAAGGTGCTGATGTTGTGACGAGGACTGCTCTTAAGAGAATCAAGTAAGATGTTTCGAAATTTCTTCTCAACATTGGGTATAGAAATGCTCAGTTTGGCATTTTAGGATTTTTTTAATTTAATTTTGGCATCGAATCACTCCAATAACCTTTATTATTTTGTGCTTATGTCTAGCTGGAATAGTTACAAGATCAACCAGGCTCAAGATAAGATTGGAGTCTTTGTAAGTATTGTTAGCACAAAGATCCCCTTTAAAGGGACTGGAAAAGAGTATATTGGAGATGATATTACTGAAATAGCATCTGCTGTAAAGGTATGCATTTTGACTGTATTCAGCATTTAGAATGATGGAAAAAGCGCCCAAAGCTGACTGTAGTTTCTTCAGTCTGCCATTCAGCAGTGTTGTATTCAGCTAAAAACCAAAATAATGAAGAAAATACAAGCTCGAGAGCAACAGGAAAGGAAACGAAATTTGAGCAAGTAATCTCTCTAAATTAGCTAGCGAAATCTTCCTTCTTTTAGTGGCTCGAGAAGTTTTATTCACTGCTTATTAAATCCTTTGTGTAGGTATATTCCAGATGCCACTAGTGCTGTATATGACGTTCTAAAGGAAATGGCACAATCACATGCATCAAAGAAGAAACGTTATGAAGAGGGAGATGCCAAAGTTTTAAATGATGTATCACAGCGTATAGTTACAAAAGATACACTAAGGGAAAAACTCACGCAACATGTTGTGCAGGTGATATTGAGTTGTGTTAGTCCTACAATATGGATATTTTCTTTTCTCAAGTTTTGGGCATGAGATGGGTAGAGATATTGAGGCATCCTATGTTGGTAGATTTTGTGTCTTGTTCTTTCCCATGTACTAGATTAACCAACATTTAATATCGTCTCTGAAAGAACTTCCCTTGCAAATCTTAATTTGAAGAAAGTATGTTGCAGAAGAATTTAAATTTTGTTTCTCAATCTTTACAAGATGAGGTAAATTGGTGCAAAAACTTGGTTGTGAAAGAGGCATTTTTGATGCAGGTTGATTATGAAATGGCTTTGGAATATGCGACCCAGAGTGGAGTGAGTGAAGAACCCAGAGAAACTATTTTCCTGCAGGCGTTGGAGGCTCGAGAGAAGTTCACTGAGTTTCATAGTCCCTTATTTGTTTTCAGGCTCTTCACTTGAAGTATTGGTTGCCAGATTTCATTCATTTTAGCTTGTCTTTTTTCTTGATTCTCTCACCTGGACTGAACTGAGCCGGGAAGAGTAGGAAAATCATTTTCCCTTTGAAGAGTTTAGTACTATTTACATGTGTGTGTTTGTGTTGTAGCAATATCTCCAATTTTGTTGACCAATCGTGTCATTTTTCTGGAGTGAAAACAGGTAATATTGAGGAGCATGAGTAGAAGAGAGGAAGCTTGCAGGGCTGGATCGGCAATGTTTGTAAGAATCCTTATTCCAAATAAGTTTGCATATTCATTGATGTTTTTATTATTATTTTTAGTTTTTTTCTTGATGAAATCAACATTTGTACATGTTCTTCAAGGCCTTGGGTTATCTTTCATTATTAGAAACCTCTTTTTTCGTCAAAGATTCATCCATGAATGTGTGTATTCATGGATGGACAGCCTAATTTTTGTGAGCATACTCGATAAAATCGATGTAAAAGATTATAATAAAACATATAAGTTTTAAAAAATCGCTAAATTTCCTGAAGATCTTGCAATAGTGTGTAGGATTTGTGGTAAAGATTAAGTCTAGAGTTACTATTTTATTATATTTTTTTGTCCTATTTATTTACGTATCATTACGTGATTAGATTAATTTAAATATTAAATAATTATTTATATTTTTACATTTTAAATGTATTTGAATTGATCTAATCATTTGGTATTACATAATGAGTCTCGCGATGTGGCAAAAGATAAGTGAAAAGGATAATTCTATACTAATTCCAAAATAACTTCTTGCATAACACTTGAAAAAAACATCCTCCCACCTTTCCTCGTTGCTCATGCTCAGCCGTTTCCACTTTGAAATAATTCAATGGTGAACCACACCCTTAAATCTTTCTCTCTCAACTTAGCCGAGGATGAAAGAGAAAGAAGAGAGAGAAAAAAAAATGATCTTGTGTTTCATTGTACAGCCTTAAAAGAAATGAAAGCAAAGAATATGTAGGTCAGTCATGAATGGGTATAATAGATTCCATAAAACCAGAAACAAAGGATTCCTTGGATTTTGTCCCCTTTTTTGGCTTTGCATTCCACCCAAACGTTGGATTCCTGGACCCTTTTCTCAGTACAAAATTTGGGCACTTCCCAAATGTTGCACGTAGTTTCTCCCATTCTTTTTCGAATCTATGACTAAGGAATGTTCATGATTACGTGTAAAATTAGGGTTGGTGGGTACAGTCAGGTTCTTAGTTCTCAATTTTAGAAATAACAATATGGATATGTTATTGTAATTGCATCAATTTTTTGAGAATTTAGTCGGGTCTGCTTGTTTGGTGCCGCTTTCCTATTTCGATAAGATTTTACTATGTTTCGGGTGGTTTTTGATCAACTATTCGATTTTTGACTTCCAAACCATAGGCCGAACGATGAACCATGATTCTGATTAAATTTGAACTGAAACCGGTTGACCAAAACTGTTTGGTTTTCAGACAAAATCGTTGTTAGGAGTCCAAATTTGCTCACCACTATGTAAAATGAAATTTAAACCATAGGCCAATTTTAAAGCGCCAAATATGCAGCTCTATATGGAAATGTACATAAATTATTTGATAGCTACCAATAATTAGAATATGGGAAGTATATGTACATGAATTTAGTTGAGCAAATACCAGTATGCTTGGACCAAAAAAACGAACCCTTTACCTGGCAAAGTTGAAAAAAAAGAAGTGCCAATTCAGGAAGAGATAGGCTAGCATTAGAGCAACTACCCTCAGCAAGGAGTGGCTGTGATGCTTACTCCATCAAGATCCAGCCTTTATTTAATGACTTCTAGAGAGAGATTTGGGTAGAGAGAGAAAATAAGAAAATCAATGATCGTTGAAAAACTCAATCTACCTCATATTTCCTTGTTGCCCATCTTCTAGGGCAATCAAAATTCAATGCCAGTAGAGAGAGAAAGAGAGAGATTTGATTAGTTAGTTGGGCAGCGTGAGATTTCCAATTCAAAGAATTTATAATTTGATTGAGCTAATCCAGCTTTAGTCTGTCAATTACATTAAATAGCTCTATCTGTTTATACATGAATGAATCTCACCAGTATTTCTGTCGAACGCCCATTATCACATCAACGTGTGACATTATTGACATCCCCTTGGACAGCTACACTTGGCTCGATTGGCCCCCAGTGTCTGGAAATTAAGCAAATCAAACGATCGACGGTCAAAATGAGTTGATTAAAGCTGAAATAAACTAGTTTTTTTGTTGTTGTTTTGATACCTGAACTTGCTTTTGAAGGTCTTTTATGTACTCTACAGCTAAGTCCAACATATCTGCTGTATTTGTTTGCTAAAAAAAAGGAAGAAATGGTTTGAATTTTCACAAACTACTCGATACAAGTACAAAACTTTCGTGTAAGAAGACCTCACCTTCTCCATGTTTGGAACAAGATCTTGTAACTTCTTCATTCGTTCGCTTATTCGGGTTCGTCTAATCTGAAAGTATACGAATGAAAATCCCAAATTTCAAGCAAAAATTTTATGTCATCGTGCAAATTCATGGTAGATTTGATTGATAGAATGAAAGTTTATGAATAATTAACTTTACCCGCTCGGCAATGCTTCTAGGATGTGTAGCGTAACCCCTTTTTGCTCGAGTTCTGCAGGGTACAGAATCTGAGAACTGAAGAAAATTTTCAATAGCATTCATTTCTGCTGCAGTATTTGGTAAACTCAGCTGATGAGCCAATCTAGGCAGGTGATTTCCAGCTTCTACAATCTGATTTATAGATCTATTTGTAAGAGATGGAATAAACACTTGAATGCAAAATTGGCACTTGGAAATCTCATAGTACCTGAGTTTCTGATGAGCTAAAATTAGAGTACAGCTTCAGATCATCATCGTCTTCTTCAAACCCCTTTATTCCGGTGATGGTATTGGATTGATTCGCTGGAATATCATCCCACGGACTGTTTTTGAACCCCGATGAATGAGAGAAGTCTTCATTTGGACCTCCGGGTTTGTCCTCCAACTCGGCAATTGAAATCATTTGACCAAAAGAAGTTGTTTTGGACCTTCTTGCGGTCGGAAAAGATGATTCTACTTCATTTTTTTCATTGGCACCTCCATAACTTGCCATGCCTCTAATGGCGGCAATCCCTGCAAATTACAAAGAAATGCTTTCAGTCACTTTCAAACTTCTGAAAATTGAACCACATGTTGCATTTTAGGTTCACTCTTACGGTCAAGACTTTCATCAAACAGTTCGTAATCTTAATCGTGATTGGAGAGAAAGATGAACTCATGTAAAAGTGGATATACCAGTCTGAATATTAACGTCAGAGAAGAGTCCAGGAGGTAAGCTACTGTGGCGAACAAGTTTAGACGACGTACGTCCGCTATCCGTTCTCAGACTTGGAAATCGATCCATGCTGCTTGAGTAATCTTCTTCGAGACTTAAATTTATGCTTTGATTGGGCAACGGTGGTTTCGATGGAGTATGAAAGAAGCTTGGAGCAGCAGAGATAAAGTTATTCACATTCGTTTCCTGTTGGTTGCCAATGGCCTCTGCTTCGCTGACCGGAGGAGTCCATTGAAACGCGGAGAGATTTTGCAACGACTCTGTCAAGTTGATTTCACTGCTTGGAAACGGAGAGAAATTAGGCTCCGTCTCCAAGGTCGACGGTCGGCCGAATAATTGCTCGCAGAGCTCTTTGTCCAGGAGAGTTGTGAAATACGAGCTCGGAGCTGAACGATAGCGAATCAAACCGGAATTTATCTGATTCTGTTGGTTCTGAGGTTGAGAAAGGCGATGGTGAAGACGCGATTCCATTATTTCCCTTTCAAGACGATGGCGAAGATCCTCCCGCCCACAGTTTTAATCCAGAAGCTTAAAATTCTAATCTCAGAGAATTCCATAAAATTCTACCGAAATCGGATACATTCAACTCATCATAGAAGCTAAAGCAACCAAAAAACAGTCACCGAATCCGATATTTCCGAGCAGAGAAGAAGCTGAAAGAAAAAAAAAACAGAAGAAACCAAAACCATTCATCTCTTTCTCCTCACAAATCCCTAGCCTCCGCCATGGACAGCACAAGTTCAACCGAAAAGACGGTGCAATTAGCAACAGGAGGAGAAGAAATCAAAGCACTGAGATAGAAAAACGAAGGAATCTATTTCCACTCTGCTCTTCTCCATTATAGACCCGAGGAATAACTACGAAGCACGGTTGCTGAGTTAGTGTAGAAATGATAAATTAGATAGAATAATTTAGAACAGACGTCTAGAATAATTTAGAACAGACGTCTCTACTGTTTAGTGGGCGAGTTGTTACCCTTATTGAAGTAGCTTCTTGAGATATCATGTAAATGCTTCTTATTTTTGAATAGCTGAATCACAGTGATTTAACTCTCTCACAAACTGTTAGGTCGAAGTGTGGGAGCCCTAAAAACAAGAGATTTTATCTTTTGGGTACAAGGAAGTACTGAATTAGGCTCGCACGCGCTTGATTGGTAGACTACTAGTAGAGTTGTTACAAGTGATAAAGTTTGAAGACTGCGCTACCGTAATGTGTGAGTTTAATCTTCTAAAGATTTCAACTTCAATCAGAAAAATCAACGAAAATCGTGACAATATAATGTACGTTAAGTTTATGCCATAATCAATTTGCTCATCAAATCTAAACAATCTTAAAATTCTCGAATCATCGAACCCTAATGAATAGTAACTCAAAACCCTAAATGAACAGTATATTCATTTAACAACTACTGTACACCCAGTTTAATTTTTAGAATACACCTTCTGCCTAGGGGAGATCGGATCAGATCAATCCGATCCGATTGCCCCCAATCCGAAATGTTATCGGGTTATCGGATCAGATCCGATAACCCCTTTTAAACAAAAACACCCGAATCCGATCCGATCCGATCCGAATCCAACACGATCCGATCGGATCGGATCGGATCCGACTGAAACTTAAAAAAAAAACTAATCCAGCAATAAAATCCAACGAAATGCTTAAACCTAATATGCAAAACCATGGTTCTAACAATCGATCAAAATGCTTCACTGGAACTAAAATAGCACTATGGTAAACAATTAAAACAACTCTGTTAACATTTTCAGTAACTAAACAACACAAATTATTTCGGAACTTCGGATAATTAATACTTTTCATGACGCAGACAATTAAAACAACTGTAAAGAATCAATCAACTAATTAAATGAGATTTCGGAGATCGGACTCTTCGGACGGAGATGATTACAGAAGCAGAAACAGAAACAGAAAGAAACAGAAGCATGAGATTTCGACCTAAAGAGAAACATAAACAGAAACAGAAACAAAAGAGTCTTCGAATGGGGTTACCGGGTTTGGGAGTTAGGGTTAGAAGTGGATGCTGATGCAGAATCAGGAGATTTCGACGATAGCGGTGATTGTAGCGGTAAAGGCGACGAAGATATTGTAAGTATTCTCTGGAAAGAAATCGATTTGAAAAAGACGAAATTATGAGGCGGGGGTGGGCGAATTCTCGATTAAATCCGATTGTCGGATTCAGATGTTATCGGATTTCAATCCGATAAGATCCGAATCCGACAATAACCCGAAAGTCGGATTGAATTTTCACTAGCACCCCTACTTCTGCCTAGTTTGTGAGTTGGAGTTTTAGAATAATAATAACAAATGATTTTTTGGGCATGCTTATCGAGACGATGAAAAAACGCACTACGAACATACAAAGAAAACACCAAAAATCAGAAAGCCAAATGCGCCGAAAATCGTGAAAAAAGTTTTTAAATGAGATTGAAAAACCCTGGGCCAATGGGATTTAGTGGAAAGCCCAATTGGATTTAGTGGAAAGCCCAATGGGCTAAGCGTTGACAAGATCGATTGAACCAGGGGAGAAATGAAAAGTGAGAACAGATATTGGAAAAGCTGAGGCAGCGAATGTGAGCGAGGAGACATCGTCTTCTTCCTTCACATCCTGTGGAATCACCGGCCAATTGACTGCTGTTCTGAGAGAGAATCGCTGGGAAGCTGAATTCGGAGGATGGGAAATCAGAAGCAAAAGTGGACGGCTGAGGAAGAACAAGCTTTGCTGGCGGGAATAGCCAAGCATGGACCGGGGAAGTGGAAGAACATTATTCAAGATCCAGAGTTTGCTCGTTTTCTCACTCACCGATCCAACATTGACCTCAAGGTTCTTATTTCATGCCTGATTTCTCATCTACCTCTTCGTTCGTCGTTTAATATCTTTCTTTTTCCATCCCTCCGAACTTTTAGGGATTTCTGGGATTCGGTTTCGTGCGATAATTATTCGCTTCATGTTTTTGAATTTTTTTTTGCTTACTGTATTGCATCGAATGATGTTGGAAGCTATTGAACTTAATTAGCTCAAATTCGATTTGACCAGGATATGAGCGTATTAAAACCATGATTTTCAGATGATAAAGTCCTTGTCTGCTTGCTTCTGGATCCTTGAAATTAGCCGGCCATTTTCCAGTTTAAATTGGCCTGACGAAGCATTTTTCTGTTTTCGTAAGACTGTTTTACTGATCTCTTAATGTAAAAATAAAACTAGCCTTTTAGCGTAGAAAGTAGAGATTAAAAATGAGCAGAAACAAATTTTACTAAACTTTCAGTCTTAAACAATTGTATATTTACTTTTTTTTTAAAAAAAAAACGTTCCCTATACTTTCACATTAATATCTTGCGTTGAATCAAGACCTTTTTCAGATTAGAAAAGGGCATCTAGTCACAGTCCATGAATCCGTTTATATTATTTCATATATTGTAGAATCTTGAATGTTAAGTTATTCAGACTGGGATGATTGGAAATTTAAGATTCTATTTTACTTCTGTGCTTCTTTTCTGCATAAACATTCCAAATCTGATGGCATGGAAACTGTCATATTTTTTTATATAAGATATTTAAGCTCTCTGGTATGAGATAATGAGATCAACTATATGTGAAGACAGAGACCTATTTTCTATCTCTAGAAAATTTATTCTGAATTCTTCAACTTTTCATGGATGTAGGACAAATGGCGTAATTTGAATGTTAATACTGCTTCTCAAGGATCAAAAGAAAAATCTAGGAATCCAATATCAAAAGCCATAGTTGTTTACAATCAAAGCTCTTCACCTGCTACTTCGCTTAACCAAAATCCATCTGTCGACAACGCAGTTGATGATGTTTCAAATGGTATTGAGGATGGAAAAAACACTTCAAGGTACACGCCTTTATTCTCATTTAAAATTTGATACTTAACTTCTCTAGTCTCTCTGATCAAATTTTCGATCAAGCGGCGATAAAACATTGCTTTGTTAAATATCTTTTTTTAAGAATACTTTTTAAAAATTATATACGTGGGATTTTTTCAATATTTTTAATCAGGTATACGGCGATGATTTTAGAAGCTCTTTCAACTATAAAAGATGCTAATGGACCTGATTTGACTGCTATTATGGACTTTATGGAAGTAAGAATTGAACTTTTTATTTTTTGGCCTGGTGGAATTGTATTTCAATTTAAGTTATGAAATGCTTGTTTTATATTCTTTTACCCATTTTCTCGTTTGGGAGGGGGAAACTGAATACAATGGTTGATTTTGGCTGCTGCAGCAAAGATATAAGATTCCATCAAATTTTAGAAGACTTATAGGATCGAGATTGAGGAGAATGATATCACAAGGAAAAGTTGACAAGGTAATATATAATTAAAAGGGTTGATCTTCAGCTTGTTGATTTACCTGCTGATGGGCTTTGCGAAACATTCTTTTTACTATTTAAAATGATGTGCGTAATCCTTTCTAGTTGTTATGTATCTAGCCACCTTATAAATTTTTTGATAATGTTACATTTATTCTCAACTTGCTAACACAATCAAAATACTAGTGATTGGTGCAATTAATGAAATAAATCTTATTTTATGCTTACTCATTCCCACATGTTTTATGGCTTTTGTTTATTCCATGCCCTTACTCCAGGTTCAAAATTGCTACAAGCTGAAGAAAGATATATCAATGGGAATAAAAACACCTACTCCAAAACAAAAAGATGTCAAGCAACGGCTAGAACAAAGAACAAGTTTTGTTACCTCGTCTGAGACAGTGGAAGATGCGGCAAAAGCCGCTGCTTATCTCGTTTCTGATGCTGAGAACAAATCCTTCTTGGCTGCAGAAGCTGTCAAAGAAGCAGAAAAATTTTCAAAGATGGCAGAAGATGCAGATTCAATGCTGCAGCTAGTGAAAGAGTTATATGAGCAGTGTAATTGCACAGCAAACTTTACCTTTTTAAATCATCAGTCACTCATATCTTGCAACTATATTATTCACGAATTTTTTTACTTTTTTATTTCTTTTTTTACAGGTTGTCGCAGCGAAGTTGCTCTCGTGGCTTAGGTCGATGTTCAAAAGCTGATTTCGGTGATTTTGGAAATGTGTGTACATTCTTCAATGGTATGCTCTAGTTTATTTTGGATTGATAAATCATCATACTATTTACGTAGTTTAGCCATGTCTTTCTTTTAGATTTCACCATGTCTAGACTAACATACTGAATAGTTATGAGCTGATTCCATTCAAATATTTGGAAAATGGTGTTATAATTTTACGTTCATTACTTTGGATGTTTTAGAATCAAGCCTTCTGAAAGTACCATTTTTCTAGTAATTAAATTCTCTGTTTAGTTACAATCTTAAGGAAAAAATATGCAGGCTGAAAACTCGGGATTGGTATGGTTGGACAAAACTGGTTACAAGTTGTCATGAACCTGTAAAATTGTGAAAGCCAAACCGAATCGTGGGTCCAAAATTCGACATGAAACCAGAGAAATTCCGTTCCAAAACGTAAAAGATGATCCATGCTACAAACCATCATCAAGAATACCCAAATTAAAAATTGCAATTAATTTTTTTATTAATTTGGAACCCGACTATGACACATGGGACGGTTGTGGTGGATTCGGTCACAAAATCCCACGACTTCGGTTTCCGTTCTAGAACAACGCCCTCCCCGACTAGAAGTGCCACTTATAAGCTGAGTTGCTTTGTGCATTTACCCGACAAATTTGGGTAAAAATTTGGGAACTTGGGGGATGAAATAAATACAAATAATTAAAAATATATCAAAATCAAGCCTAATGAAAATTCAGGTAATCTTTAAGACTTGACTTGTACGAAGACAGAAATTTCAACAGATCAAAATACAGTATATCTATGTCACAGGTTCTGAAGCCATAAAAAACGTAGATGGATTATCAGAAATGGATCTAATCTCTCCTGCTCAATTTCCTTCGCCTTGAATCTCTTCTTTTCTGGTCCTCCTCCGAGCTTGATGACTCCGATTCTGATTCCGAATTTTCTGAAACCGATTCTGACGTCTCAGAACTCGATCCATCGCCCGAGCCAGAATCTGAAGCTGGTTTTTGCTGCTGCATAATCAGGCGTGGCATATTCTTCAAGTACTCTCGCAAGTTTTCTGTGATGCCTCCAAGACCGATGGAAGTGAAGAAATTGATCGAAAATCGGGTGTTCTTTGGATTGTCTTTTGGGAAAATAGATTCGAAAGAATCCTGCATCGTTGGATCATTGAGCCTTTGATTCAATTGCCAAATGCCCAAATGCTCAGACAGTTCCTGCAACCAATTGAAGTTGTGAAATCCACAAAACCTCCAGCCGAAGTTATATATGAATAAATAAACAATAGAGGTTCCTCGAATGCTACATTTAAATCAGGAAAATGCCTGGCCTATTAGATTACGGCATTGGAAGCTTACTCACACCAAAAACAGTCCCATGCTACATCAATACATTCTCAATCAATCTACGGAGTAATTTCAAAATGAACTACAAATTACTCGTATGCATGATGCTTGTAGATAAAGTTAATGCGAAATATCAGAAATAGCAATCATTGAAACGCTTCTGATTTAGATAAAGTTAACAAGTCATAAGGGCACCTGACCATTAACATAGGAAGGGGAAGCAAATGATAGACCAAAAAGGTTAATCAATAAATATAAATATCCATCAAAATGAAGAGTTAATAGCTTATAATATCGCAAATTACCTGGAAGAGAATCTTAATAAATATTCGAGAAGATGATGTTGTGTCCTCTTCAGTCAGTCGAATGTAGGCTAATACATGCCACGGGAGAGCGTCTGTTCCAAGTAAATGAGCAAAGAATTTGGCCACGTTTCGCAATTTATTAGTCTCGAGCCGATGGATCATCGAATATTGTTGAACAAAGCACTTCTCAAAATTTTCCTGGTGTATTTTGTTAATAGAACAAAAACGTTGCCCCAAAAGACCATAATATCGAAGATAAGTCCTCTCCTGGCTGCAGCATTCCAGAAGCATAATGCATAATTCCATCTACACAAGTCAGTTGAAGATACCATGAGAGTCTTGCACGAACTTAACAAAATTCTATCGATGAAATAAGTTAAACAAATATGAGGTAAGGGAAGCTAATAAAAGGAAGAAACAACATCTACCACATACCTCTTGGCCAGGCTCAAGTTTGATTTTGAGAAGCTTATGACCTGCTTCCTCAAAATCTACACTAGACATGATCGTTAGATAAATTGTCCTCCTAAGATTCACAAGATTTGTTTCAGTTTCGTCTCTTATCGCCATTTGCTCCTCGTCATCTTCATTATCAGATTCATCATCCTCATCGGCGTCTTCGGACTCTGCCTCAGAACCTTCTTCTTCATCCCCAGATTCCTCACCCAGTATCGTCTTTTTCAAGTCTTCATAACGCTTTTCGTTGTCGAGGAAATTTGGATCCAATTTGAAGATATCTGGTCGCAAATATTGCAAAAGAAAAGAAACTAAAATTCAATCTCCTGACAGGGAAGTAAAACATTTAGGGAATTTCCATGAACGGCAGTATATAACTTATCCTTGACAAAAACATACCAAGGGTAATCTCAGGATCTATCTCCTCTTGAAGGGAAATCTCATGGGTTAACTGATCTTCTTGTTCTACAAGGTCCAATTCTGGACGAACAGCTGGATATCCCTGCATATGTATAGCACAAGATTCCGTACCCCTAATTTTACGAGATTCCAGGTATGTATAAAGGATATTATCTTCTATACAAAGAAAAATGGGGCACATAACGTATGAAATATTCACATCCTCTTTTATACAAAAAAAATCACTAACAGGTTACATAGTAATGGAATATTCACATCATTTTTTGTCAAAATAATCACAAACAAGTGTAACAAATTATAAGAACACATAGAAATAGCTTACCTGAAACTTGGCTTTCCTTATTGCAAAAAGTCCTTCAATCAAAAATTGAACCCTCTTGTCAATTTCCCCTTCATGAAGAATCCCACGAAATCGCTCAAAGATGCCTAAAATTAATTAAATTAATATTCAAAAATAGTAAACCCCAAGGCTTAAAATGTAAATTGCATGGCGTTTAAAAGACGATCAGTAGATCAGTTTGATAGAATCTACCAACACCCGCAGTGATGTTCAAAAGACAACACTAAACTAACATAAACTATGCCTTCTCTAAGATTCTTTATTGAAGGGCCTATACGCCAAACTAAAATCAATTATTTTATTTCGTAAATTAGGTACTATTCGAGTTGAGAAAATGATGATCTGTATGAATGTTTCTGAAGGCAATAACTACACATGCTGACACCTACAATGGTTGAACTACCACCATATCACTCATTCGTATCAAAATATGTAAACAAATATAAATTTTGAATAAACTCTATTCCAATTGTTTTTCCACAATATCGTTCGTTATATATATTCTTTGACAAAAGTATTCGTTTAAAAGTTTATCTTTGCATGCATTTGTTCTGAATAAATAAAATTTTGTGACATCTAGTACATAACAAACAAAATCAAGAAAAGTGCATGATGCTTCCAGCATACCCACCATGAAGTCCTTTAGGTGAAAGGTCTTGGAGTATTGAACCGCACTCTGTGACAAAGCCAACAGCTACCTCAACACTATCATCAGTAGGATTCTCTAGTAGCACAGTGAGCAATTCTAAAGCAATAATCTCATGAGCCACTTGCTGATTCACTAAATGTGCAACAAATTTCACTGCAGCTAGCAATTGAGGCTGCCAAAGGAAAGTAGAAATTCATCAGTAGAAAATAAATTTAGAGAATTGTGATGATAAATGAGAAAATAGAAATAGCTTATCCTGAAACTCATACTTTGTCATTCCGCTTGTATGCTCTTTTAAGCTGTAAGACAATTCTTCTAAGAAGTAGATCCCCCACCTCAGGAAACTTAGTATTGACAACAGCAACAAAAGCTGAAAATACATCTGTAAACACTGGAGAAGCCATTTGTGACTTCATACATGAACGGCAGAAAAGTCCCCTACCTCTGATCAGATTCTCAGCAAAGAGTTCTGGAATGATATTTTTAATATTAGTAGCATTGACCTTGTTTACAAGCCCATTGATACTCTTTCGTAGTGCGTCCCATGTCAATCGCTGATACTCACTGCTGCTCTTATCTTGGACCTCCTTCATCATCCTGGCCAACTTAAATGGAGGAATGTAAACCCCTCCACTCTTCCCTAAAGTTAATGCATCAGCATTGCTACCTTCTTGTAGAGATGAGCCTTTATGGAGATCAGAACCTTTGGGAATTTTTCCATCCCCCTCTTCTGTCTTTCTAAAAGACTTCAATTTTTCAGATTCAGCCACATAGTCATTTCTCCTATTTTTCTCAGCTTTGTAACTGTCATCTTCTCTTGAATGTTTTCTTTGCTTATCTTCAGAATTCTTATCCCTTCTTTTTGATTCTCTATAATCTTTCCTGCCATAATCATCATCTGAATCATGATGCGAGCTTCGCTTCCTACCTCTGTGATCTTCCTCTATTCCAAGTCGTCTATTCCCATTTTCTTTCGTATGATTTCTCTCCTTTTCATGTTTGTCCCTTCTCACTCGCTTATCATCTTCATCATAACTTCTATTTGATTCTCTGTGGTTATCACCATCCACTCTATCTTTTCTGGTGCGACCATTTCCATCCCGATGTGTTTTATCTTTTTCAAGCCTACTACTTTCTCCTTCTACGAGTTCACCATCTTCAATATGACTCCTCTTAAATTCTTGTTTTTCCTGATATTCTCGTTGCCCCCATCTGCCTCTGTCCCTATCACCTTCCTTCATATCATGTTCGCTGGTTCTATCATTATCAGTGCGTCCCCCTCGTTTATCATGGTTGTAACGTCTCCGACCTTCATCAGAATCTGTTGAATCACTTTCGTTTCCATGACGATGGCGGCTGCCTAATCTAGAAACTTTTTCAGGACTCCTATGACGCAACCTATCCTTTTCATCCCTCACATCATCTTCGCCACTAGATTCACTACTATACTTTCTCGCCATGCCGGTAGATGCCCTAATTGGAAAGAGTTAAACAGCAAAAGATACAATTCCTAGCTTTCAATAAATCTTATCACCAAGCTACCTGCAAATGAAATAACACCATAAATTAAACGAAAGAATTAATGGAGCTCGCTTCTCAGAGAACACCAATAACCACAAGACAAATTCGTGCACAGTAATTGACATTTCAAATTGATTACTAACATAAAAAAATACACAACACTCTTGCAAACACAGAAATTGACAATAGAGAGTACTTAGGGCGTAACTGACTACATACTAACAGGCTAGCGAGCATCAAATCTCACAAAATTATTCGAAATTTCTGGTCCCCTCTAGTATAATCTAAATAGTAAATACCTTATCTCATTAATTCAATACCATCAAAATTAGTTTAATCCCTTTATTAACTGGCCAAAGAGTTGATGACAGCTGCGTCGAAAACCTACCTGAGGTTGACGGGCGAGGCCTCACAGAAGATTTTTCACTTCTTAGCCGAGGAAGGGGGAGGCGAGGGCGAGGCAGCAAGGCGTTGAGCACTTGGAACAAATACGAAGAAGCAGGAGAAAGGAATGAGGTCTTTAGGCGGGTCGAACCGAGTTTATAGATCTGGATCGAGGCTTGTTTCCGTAGGCTCCTTGGGTTACCTTGCTGGGTTAAGAATTTGTTCGGGTCGGGTATTCTCTACCACAAAAGAATTGCCTAGCCCGCCTAATAATAATATAATATGAGTAAATATGAATTTATCTCTTAAGGTATATGTCCGTTAATTTTATTAATATTTTTTATCAACTTTACTAATTATAATGATTTTATTTAACTTACTTAACTTTATAAAAATAAGGATATACATAAAATTATAACATTTTAAACTTTTTTTATCACGATTAATTGATTAAATGCATTAACAAAATTAATTTTTATCGTTAAAATAAAAGAAAAATATAATGACACGGTATCCGTTAAAATCGTAGTAAAGTTCAAAGAACTAATCTACAAACTTTGAAGTTTGTCGCATCTACTGTAATTGTTCCATAGTTTAGACGGTAAATTAATATTTACCTTAGCAATAATAATATGTTAACGTGTATTTTAAAGTAACACGATCAATAGCTAAGAAACATAACATTATTTTCAATATTTTTTTTGTTTGATTCATAAGCGAATAAAGGGTATTTTTTACAAGTTTTCTCGAGTTTACGCAACGTGTTTTGTGATCACTGAGTAAAATTACTTTTAATCGTTCATGTAATTATTTTGATTAAATATAGAATCAAAGGAGTCAAATGTATTGTACATAGAGCTGGCAAACGAGCGAGCTGACTCGCTAGCTCGCTCGGCTCGCTCGACACTGTAGCGAGCTCGAGCCGAGCCCAGGATTTGGGCTCGCGAGCTCGAGCTAGGCTCGTGAACCAGGCTCGTAAGCTCGGCACTGTAGCCAAAACTGAACTCGTTCTCGTTCCAAACGTCGTCTTTGTTCATAGATCTGTTCGTTCATCGCCGAAAATGACGATAATCGGCCGTCAAAAGTTTGATTTAGTTAGCGAAATTAACTAAAAATAGTTTTTAGCAAATGAAAGTATGTTTATTTTTCTTGCAAAATAAGTTAATATAACTTATATCCCATTATTATGTGTTTATCACATTTTTTTTAATCTTTTAGCATATGAAACTATAAATCATTTTCGGCTCGATTAGGCTCGGGAGTTGGGCTCGCTCGGCTCGAATAGGCTCGAGGCTCGATAGCTCGCTCGAGCCAAAATTTTTAGGAAAAAACTCGACAGGCACGGCTCGAATAGGCTCGACAGACTCGGCTCGAATAACTCGGCAGGCTCGACGAGCCGGCCGAGACCGGGCTCGGCTCGCTCGAGCCGGCTCGTTTGCCGGCTCTTTTGTACTTCTCTCTTCCCATCTTTACATAAATACAAGAAGTAATGCTATGTTTCTCTTAGTGTAATTGTCAATTTATTAAATGATAAGCAATTAATTTATTATTTTATTGAGTAATGCTAGGTTTTTAAGTTTAATTTTTATCATAATTTTTATTACATGTTTAATCGCTGATTGAGATAACAAATATAATAAATAATTATTTTATTATATTTTTATTTTTTTGGACGTTCTAAATATTAAGTTATCTTTGTTTTAATTAATTTTAATTTATTATATTAATTGATCTAAATATTAAGTTATCTTTCACATGAGTAGAATAAAGCATGAACTTAGAATTTCTAGCAAGTATAACCTATTTCATGCCTTGAGGCCATAAAGGTTGAAACTTTTTTATTTGGGTTCTTGAATCAACCAAAGACAAGTACGAGACCAAGCATTAACTTGGTATAGATTACGAGGAAAGCAAAAGGTGATCCCTTTTTTATACCACGAAAATGAGGCAAGTATACGACTCCTCCAAAGCCCCTGCAAGGGTCTTGCCATGGCTGCTGATAATAAAAGCAATACATTTCTTGGTCGACCTACCCAAATCCATTCTCTTTCTTATTCTCCAGGCTCTCTCTCTCTCGTCGGCTTCTCCACTCTCTCTAGCCACGGCCATTTTTAACGTTCTTTTGCGTAGTGGTTGAGGCCATTTGGAATTCTCCATTGAACTCATCTTTAGTGGTTTGCTGGCGTAGTTTCTATATAAGCCACCGAGGTTGGAGACCAAAAGCATTCCATTTTTCTTCTGGGTTCTGAATTCGGAGAAAGAACTTCCATGGATTCTCAGGTTTTGGTTGCTCTTGCGCTGTCGATTGTCGGTGGATTTAGTACTTCTTTGGGTAAGTCGACTTTTCTTTCGGAATTTTTTCGTGGGTTGTTGCTCGGTTTACTCATGGAGCAAGTATTTCAAATCAATTATTTAAATATTTTTGGAAGATCTTGTGTATTGTGTTTAATTTTATGTCACCTCTGTTCTTCAGTTTTTCATGTGCAATGTACTCATTTCACTTGATTAATCCGTAAACCAGAAGATTTCTTCGCTTGAAATGTTTATTTCTAAGGATCGACCATCTATCAATGTAGTGTTTAGAGCCTTTAAGACATGCCCTACGCCCGCCAAACAACTGAGAATCAAATTTTTTCCCCTTCAGTTTCAATAATTCTTTGTTTTTTTTATCTAAATTCTCATTTTTCAATCAATATATTTTGATTTCTGGGGCTTGAAACTTTGAAATAGGTGCACTTTTTGTGATCATCAATCAGACTCCCAACTTAAAGATGCTTGGCCTGCTACAGGTAATTCATGAAAGTCTTTAATTACTTACTAATGAAACCCAGATTCAGCAATGATGGGTATTTCTTCCCTGACATTATGGAGTGAAGTAAATGAAACAACAATTTTAATTACTGTCTATTACAAATGAAACTAAGCATTTTTCTCATTTTCTTAATCATTGAAAAAGCCTCAGAAAACAACATTGATGATTTTATAATTGTTAAAAAAGATAGGAGTGATGATCGGATCGAATCAACCCACCAAACTAATCCAAACTGACCATTTGGATCAAATCAGTCATCTAATCGGTTTGAGTTTGGATCTAATTTTTATAAATTGATTAGCCGGATCTAGTTGGTTAACTGATCCAACCAAAAGTTTGAGAGAAAGAATTGACTTTTGGTCGAGTTGAGTTCTGTAAGTTTGAACGTTAACCAAATAGTTTGCGTTTGGATCTCATCAATTCTTTTTTTTTTTTTGGAAAAAACTGCCCGACTCACATTATGCCTCCCCTAACTAAAGGTTGTAAGCTATGGCTTTTTCTAAATCTCGAAAAATCTCATTGCAGGGTTTTGCTGCAGGTCTTATGTTGAGTATATCATTCTTAGATTTGGCTCATAACGCTATGAACTCCATTGGCTTCTTGAAAGGAAACCTTTGGGTAAATTAAGCTTTTGTTTGTTTAATCTACTAGGGGGCTGTTGATAATATGATTCATTTTACATTTCAACTTTCATTTTTTACCATGCAGTTTTTTGCCGGTGTTATCTTCTTTGCCTGTATTACCTATTTTATCCCGGAACCCGCTATTGCTCCTGCTTCGGATGTGAAATCTAGAAAGGTCTAGTTGTTTATTCAATCTCTTTTCTTATAAGAAACAAAATATATGAAAGAGTATAAATACAACAGAAGATTATGGAAGATCCCTAGAAAACAAATAGAAACGATCTCTTAATTTAAAGCTATCTCCAACTATTTCCTTCAGTTATATCATATTTGTCAATTTGAAGCTATCTCAACTCTAAATCTTTGCTCGAGATCAGAAAAATGAGGATGATGGGGGGAAGGACATGATGAAGAAGCACCGCCGACAAGTTCTTTTCAGTGGCATTATTACAGCAATTGGTACGACTACTTTCAATAGGGTCAATAATCAAATGGATGCAACACGTTTTTTGTTCATATTCAAGTATTTTCTTCCTCTGAATGTAGGAATAAGCTTGCACAACTTTCCAGAAGGCATGGCTGTGTTTCTCGGATCAATTAAGGTACCATTGCATGAGCGATGTTTTTTCAGATTCAAATAAAAGACAGAAGAACACGATAAAAACATGACGAAAATTATCATTTTACTAAATGAACATCGTCTTTCCACTCTATTGAAAGGTGCAATTATTATAGTTTTTTCTTCGGAAGAGCACCATCCGTAATTCTTCATCGAACGCTCTATAACTTCCTGCTTTTTTGGTGTAGGGGCTAAGAGTCGGTCTAAACTTAGCCTTGGCCATCGCTCTGCACAACATCCCAGAGGTACACAATTTGTTGGTTGTCTATTTTCCACTTTTCTTGCAATTTTAGTGGTAAGCGAATGATTAATGTTGGAGTTATGTTTTAGCATACATTCTTATTGTACTTACTGACGTGTCAAATTATAATTAGTCTAATTAAAATACATATAATGTATTACAATTAAAATAATTATATGTTAAGAAAGTTAAGCTAGCATTACCCTAAACAAATACAATTAGCTATTCTATGCTTATAATCTTCTAAAAGGGCAAGACTTTAGCTATCAATAGGGTGTGAAACCATTAAATGGCTCATGGGTATTTTCATGATTTTGGTTTCTAGGGTGTTGCTGTTGCTCTGCCTATCTATTTTGCAACACAGAGGTAAACAATCTCAGTTCCTTATTTTTGTGAAAGAATGTTCGATCTTTTTTCTTCATTTACAAATAGTTTGAAGCATGATCGTCTTAAAAAGTTCGCGGGTTTACTTTGTTCTTCATCAAAGTTTGGACTGCAGAAGTAGAAGGGGGTCGAGTCGATTAATTTGGGTTTCTATGTTTTGATATCTCAGCAAATGGCAGGCATTCAAGTTGGCTACTCTTTCTGGTTTTGCTGAGCCTCTTGGTGTTATAATTGTAGGTATGATAACTTCTAACTCCATTAAATTCTTACCTCTGGGTGTTATATAATCGTGTAAGAAGATAAGTCGAAACACACTAACCAGACAAAGTTGTCTTGTTTTCGTCGCAGCATATTTGTTTCCGAGCAGTTTGAGTCCGGAAATTCTCGATGGCCTCCTAGGATCAGGTATGAAATGCCAATGTTGTTTTTGACATAATCTTTTCTTAATATATTTTTTGACGCATTAATTTTTTATTTGTGCAAAGAATATTATAAATAATTATTTTAATTATAATACATTAAAAATACTTTAATTAGACCAATTAAAACTCGACGCATGAAAAAATAAATTAAGACAATACAAACATAATGTTACTCTTTCGAAATTGACCGTTTTTGGTGTAAAATCTTTTGGTTTCCGAGCGTAGTGGGCGGGGTCATGGCGTTTCTCACCCTGCACGAAATGCTGCCATTGGCGTTCGATTATGCTGGTCAGAAGCAAGCCGTGAAGGCTGTGTTCCTTGGAATGGCTTTCATGTCTGCTAGGTAAATAAAAATAGGTCTTCTAATCAAAGGCAGAGGATCATTGACAAAATTAATTGCCTTTGTTTTGCAGCCTCTACTTTCTGGAGATCAGCTTGCCCGAAGATCTGAGCTTGTAATTATCGTAGCGCCTGCATTTGTTAAACCAAACCGAGATCGAACAAAAGTTAAATAGCTAAATAATTGCAGCCATTGATGAAGAAATGTAACTTGCCATGTATATCCAGCAAACTAACTTTCTCATTTTCTAAGTCTGATTTTCAATTTCATAATTTTTGGAAACGATACACAGCAAAATTAATCAAATTATGAAATGTCAAAATTAACCTCGTCGAAGTTCGAGGATGTGGAGAAAGAGACGAAGGACGAGTTATCAGTTCCGGTGGCCGACTCCAAAGTGCAACCTTTTTGCATTCTTATCGTTGAATGCATATTCCAGACGGAGAGGCCCCAAAGGCGAGTCTAGTCGGATGCCAAACCCATAGCCATACCCACTTCCAGGTTTCAGCCTAGCTCCGGCTGGATCACCTGCCGGAGACGATAAACACAACCTAATATTAAGTGCCGATGGTGAAGTTTGTGAATCCCAACTACCCGTATTAAGGCTATGTCCTATCGAACCAACTGTTAACATCAGATTGAACTCCACATTGAATAAAGAAGTTTAGTGTTTCTAATTCAGCAAATAAACAACCAAAACATACGTACCTGGAACATTAGGGCCTGATCCAAGATCAGTTCCGTAGTCAGCAAAAATGACCCCCTTCACAGGTCCATACTGCAACAAGAAGCAACCAAATCAAGTTAATTCAGAGTAGGAAAAAAAGATTAATGACATCTTGACCTTCGCTCGATTTCGATTGCGTAATAGTTTTCGTATGAGCTGAAAAGATAAAAACCCAATTGTTGTAGGATAGATTTCTCAATCTCTACAAACTGCAACTTAACTGGTGCTTGTTTTCTACAGCAAGACCACTTACAAATCAAGAAACACAAAAAATAAAAGATCATTGGTCGATTTTCATCAATAAGTACCATGGGGAAAGATATTTATCCAGAGCCAACCCCATAAGATCGCCCAGAGCCCACTGCGCCTTCTTCATAACCTCTGACACTATTTGTTCCACCAATTGCAAAGGCTTCATGTGGAGAAATGTTTCGAATCACGTGACATCCAGACAAACTAACAAATGTAACCAAATTAAATAAATAAAACTACACACCGAATCATTATTATGTTTTTGTTTGTCAGATGTCCACGAAGAGAAGCATATTATGCATTGTCCCACAACCATTCACAGCATTACGAGGTTGATCCTGCGGTAAAAATACATAACCATACCTTAGAAGAAGATGAGAGCGGCCGAAATCCACACCTTTCCTAGCACGAGCATTCAGTCTATTGAAAAACAACCACTCAGGCAAAACAGGAATTCCTTGTTCCACATTGATGGCTAACTGCACGGAGAACAAAAGCAGGGAGACTAGAGACATGGCATAAATAAATATTGAAGATGAATCAAGATTATATACACGACTTACCATAGAAGACCCACGGTCACTTGAACCAGTGTAAACACTTTCAACTTTTGCAATCAACATATCATCATGAATATTTCCACTACAAAGCAGAGGCACCCACTACTGAATATAAGTGACAAATAACTTTTGTCTTAGAGCTTTGATTTGTAAATGAATTCACCTTGCAGTAAGAGGGCTGCTATATACATCTTTGATAATTGGGTTTCCCTTTTCATCCCGAGCACCAGCACCCTGAATAAAAGAAGTTTACAAATTAAAATTGTACCTGCACCACTCAAACTAATATCAAACAAAGAATCTGCTCATTATAGTGATTCAAAAGTCAATTTTGTAAGACCAAAAACATACTGATAATATAGCATTTTTTGCAAGTTCTACAAGGATTTACATCATGAAGAATCAGCTTTCAGCAATTCATCCACAAGTGACCAATATTTAGAGTTTAAAAATGATGACATCAAAGTACCTGAAAATAAAGTCCAGCAGTTCCCCTCCACTATGGCCTGAACGGACGACTGAATTCTAAACCAGCTGTGACGCGGCCGATGGTCAAGCTACCTTCACGCTGGTCACCATGAACAAGTGTCCCAGGGGTGGTTGAGTTCTAAAGAAAGAATCAGAGATCAAATAACAAGATTCCGAGTCAAGAAATTTTATAATAATAATATATCCAAAAACAATAGTTTACCTGAACCATTATTGTTCGGGAGGTCCTTTTATCATCTCCTTCAATCCATGGGTCTGTATAGTTTATGCAAAATATGGAATCAATTTGACCCCTCTCTACAGAAACATGGAGTTTCTGGTTTCTTCCAAAAAGATTTCTGTGTGAGTATGCAAAGCTGGATGAAAAGAAATTGACTGAGTTAGAAAACAAGTGCATGTCGTAATCTTGTGCCTTTCAAACCACTTAAACTCTCCAGCACATAAATTGGTTTTATTAGATTTCATAAACATTCCTTATGATATGCATAAGGGGATTTAAAGCGAACGGAGAGAGCACATAAAAACTACCCAAGTACAAAAATAATCTTAAGGTTACCTTCCAATAAGTCCAGACAATGGGCCACTTGTGATCCTACAATCATTAATATCACAAAGAATTACAACTAGTAAGAGTCATAAGAAAAGGCTGAGATGATTTGTGTTATCAAGAATCTTGCTGACACATTGGAAATGATCGAGACTTACCCACTAGAGATACCACCACCAGCAGAGAAACCGCCACTCGGCCGTTCAACAACATTCATTATCATGTCCACTTTTCCAGAATCTAAATTTTCACACACAGAAAACCATCATCAACTGCAATGTAGTAGAGCCTAACGGTCAAGCATCAACAATTTAACAAATTAAACAGTTAAGCGTTACATTATAACTTCTGAAGAAGTTAAATTTCTACAGAAAAAATATGGGGAATTATGAAAAAAATCACAAGCTCGAAAATGTGATTTGTCAATGCAATTGACAACTTAACATAATAGCTAAAGCCTTTGTCAAAAATTTTCCACGCACTACAAATCTTATTCTCTTTCAGATCATAGAAAAAAATTGCTGACAGAAATTCAACCTATTTATTATCTTCAATTAGACAACAGTTGCTATAGGAAACATTCTTTGAAGAGTTTCCCAAGAAAAGAGTTGCATATTCCACTGTTTTGGATAATCACAGGTTCAATAAGCATACAAAAGAAAAACAGATACGAGAGAATAAAATATAAAGAAAATAAAAGAAAAGCAAATATATTAGACCTGTGGCAGGTTGGGGAATAATGCTGACATCCTCCATGATACCCATACTCAGTACTGTCTCAACATCCCTTTTCCCCTGAAGCATACTGTAAACCTACACATGGATAACACGATTTAGTCTAAGTCTCAGTAAGATCATCACTTCACAACACAAACCATCAAAATCATGATAATTCAAAAAAAAAAAAATGATAATAATGCTCAAAATGATGACTACAGGTGATGTCTCCACATGAAACATTAAAGGGTAAACTGAAATATAAAAATCAAATAAACTAACTAAATATCAGTAACTAAAGATGATGTCTCCACATGATACATTAAAAAATGGTAAAATTCATACAACATTAATAAAAGTAAGTGGTTGATTGACCTTAAAATCTAGATCACATTACCTGTCCTTTCTTAGTAGTAAGCTGCCGAAGAATTGTTTCAGGCTTTGTCTTTCCAGTGGTTGGCTCACGACTGAAGATAGAGAAAGGCCAAAAACATAATCAGCGAACTAACATGCATGAATCATATCATAGTGTAGTTGTACAGAATGTGCTAATATACTAATTGTGAATTTGAAAAAGTTTGGTGGAATTAACTACGTCTTCCTATCAAGAAAACGGATGGAGATATTATTGACTTCGGCTTCTGAAACTCTTAATCTAGTCGATGCCTATAACAAAGATTTCAAAACAAACAAGCAATCTTCAATCAGTGTGAACAGGCTATCACTTGCACTGTCAAACATTAAGATGGACCATTCAAAAGTAAAAGCCAGATACACTCTTAATGTCCACTGAAACTGATAATAAGTCCAATACGAAGGATGGCTGACCAAAGCAAAAAGACCTCGTTCCATATACCAGCTGTCAATAGATGATATTACTTCATCCAAATGCTTGAGATTAACAACTTTTCTACATAACTTGGCACCAAAACCCCAAAATAACAAAACTCTCCCATGAGCACACTCCAGTAAAGTTGGCAAAATATTTCTAATTATAATCAGACACATATAATAGGTAAGAGCAGCTATAAAACCAACCATATCCATCACGAAACGCGTCTTCCAAAAACTTTGCCGGAAGAACATTGGCTCCTTCGCATACTAATCCTCGAAACTCCTGATTTGGTTCTACCTTATACCACAAGAAAACATAAAAAGATTAAACTCAACAAGCTACCCATAGAAAACTAAACAATACTATGGAGCAGCTGAAAATATTTTCTGATAAAAAAGTGACTGACCAAATACTAAAATGTTGATAAAAAAATATATCCAGGAACATATGGTCAGCACAAAGAAAATGCAAAAAAAAAAATTTACCTAGAGATTACCTAATTCTAGAATATCTCAAATATACTAATCCTTGATCACAAATATAATTATGAACAAATTGATCACAAGAATATCTCAAATACACTAATCCTTGATCACAAATATAATATATGAACAAAAATATGGAAAACAAAATGATCACAATAACTTTTTTTCTGCAAAAAAATTGTCTATTTATATATTTTTCTCTACGCGCTTCTCTGCAATAGTGCTTTATCTAGAGAAATTTCAAAGAATAAAAACATAGAGTTCAATGCAATAATAAGTGAAATGATTTACAGCATTAGTAAAATATCCTAGATTAAAAAAAAAAAAACTCAACACTTCATTGAGTAACACTATATAAACAGAAACTTCAGCCTTCCATTATTCTCCTTCTACATGTCTACTCCACCGTGCAGCTTTACTCTTGATTAAAAACCCAGAGTTAAATACCAAATGCAGAGTGTAATATATGTTGTACCTATATCAATATTCCTGGTCTAGTCTGGTTATTAAACTATGGAAATGAGTACAATAACTCAACTAAAATACCTGAAATATCAATCTGATTCCATCACGGGTATCAACTGCAACAGGAATGCATGAGCAGAAATATCCACTGCTTATAATTCTATGCACATCCACTTGAACCTCGCTCACCGTGAGTGCAAAATTCGCTCGGCTTGCCTTCAATGCATTCAAGGCCTCCATTTCAAGGTCTTTTCTTTCGAGCTCCTCCCCATCCTTATTCCTCGCAAAAACTTCACTGATTAAAACCCTCTCTTCGTCCTTCTTAGTCGAGTAATGTCCTTTTTGCTGAATCTCCCTCCCCTCTAATCCGGGCTGCATGATCTCCTCTGATTGAGACAACGCCAATGAAGCTGAACAAAGCAAAGATGACTTTCCTATTGCCATTCCACCTTTGTTTCTCATCCGCTGTTTACTGGAATCATGCTCCGTCCCAAATACGAACTCAGAATGAGTACACTCATTGTGAGGTATAATAGACAATGCCGCCGAACGCAGAAGAGAGTATTTACCAATCAACGGTTGATCTCCCCCCTTTCCGCGTCCCTTCGTCAAATTTTCCCACATAGCTACAAAGCTTGATTGAGTCGACTCGCCATGACGGCCGAATGGTAGAGTGTTTAACCAGAAATGACCAAATTTGGAACTAAGCTGAACAAACTCAGACCGCGCCTTGACAGAATCCATGAAATCGGACAGCGAGTGCCGCGTCTTATCGATCTTTTAGCCTACCGCTTGAGCACAAAAGGGAAACTTAAAGGTTGGTGGCGAGATGAGAGAAACTCTGAGCGAAGGAAAGGAAGAAAATCCAACGTCATCGTTAACAGGCATCTTGGATTTACCGGCGGGAATGGCCACGGATTCATGCAAAGATAGCAGAAATTCTGGCTAAACCCTTCGCAAATCCGTGCGAGTTTTAATTAGGGCTTTTGCGCGAAAAATCAGACAGCGACCGACCCGGTTGCAGAAAATTGCCGGATCGGTTCGGTTCAAAGGAAACGTCCATGGGTCTGATCCGATAGAAAAATACATCACACTAATTAATATTTAAACCAGAATTAAGTACCGAGTTTTAAATTAATTTTTTTTTTCTCATGGTATGATAAACTATTCTAAAATTTCAAAAGAAAGTCCAATATTATTGTCTATGTTTTTTATTTACTGAGAATTTTTTTTAAATGTAATTTAAGGTAAAAAAAACACGACTAACGATATTTATTATTTTTTGAATATTTAGAATATTTCGTGATTTTTCAGCACTTTTAATTTTTCTTATAATTATTTCAATATTATTTGATAAAATAGACATAAAATATTATAATAAGTTGTACTAGGGCTGGGCCGATCCGATCCAATCCGACGATCCAATCGGATCGGATCGGGCAATAGTATTCGGTCGGCAAAATTGAGTTTCGATCTGACCGTCGGATTATGTTTCAGATCGGATCGTTATTGGATTCAATGCGATCTGATCTGATCCGAACATTGGATTGCCAATTATTAACGAGTCCCAATTTGAAATTCTGAAATCCCCAAATCGAAACCCTTCTGAACTCCCGACTCCCGATTCTTTAATATAAAAACCCATTAAAAATTTATCATATCAAGCAAATTTTATTTTTTGTTTAGAATTTTGTAAAATTTAAAATTAAACAAAACAAATGAATTTGAATTCAAGCAATATTAAGTTTGTCTTAATTTTAAATCGAAACAATTTAATTAATCACATTTAGTATGACTCCTTGACTTGCTCGTCACATACAATATCACATAGACTAATGTTGTATCTCAAAATCATGTTGTGGTTCAAGACGTTGATGATATATTGTGTTACAACACTTGTCATCGTAACATCGAGCCTCAAATAGATTTGCTCGCAATCTCCCTCTTACAAACTTAGATTTCTCTCGGTCGTTCATGTACTCATAAAACGATATCTGCTTTGGATCGAGATAGTTTCACGTTCCAAATAAGCTGCTCAAAACACGTGTATTGTCAGTTTACGAAAGAAAATCTATTTATACTCTAATCCCTTCGACTTTCAGTTAGTAATGTACGTTATGACCAAATGTGTTATTAATCGTGTTCTTTTAAGACCAATCATACAAAGTTCATCCTTACCGGCATAAATACCCTCAAAACGATATCCGCTTTGTGTTTATTTCGTACGAATATTCGTTTTGTATGTTGATAGATTTAAATTAAAGGGTGAAGCTATGAAGGTAGCAACTAATTGATCTTTAAATTATTTCATCTCGAATCAAAGTTCGTCTATTCTTTTTCAAAACTCTTTAATTTTTCAATTACAATTTAGATCAAGAGACCGCACCGATCATTCGCTTGCTCCAAGGTGGCATTCACTCTAGTATTTTTTTTTTTTTTTGAATCAAAGTATAATTTCGAGGCTTGCTAGTACATTTTTAAGGGTCTACCTTAAACCCTAACAATATGCTCTCGACAATCAAAGCACAATTCGTTAATTTAAGAAAGAAATTGAACCGAACCGAACAATATTGACATTTGTTAGTCTTCGAATTAGGTAAATTTGATCGGTATGGTTATGTTAGGGCGGAAAACAACATGTAACGGTTAGAAAAGATGCCGAGGAAAGCTACCAAACAAGAACATACGATTACAAATAGTAACGAGACTTATTAATTATGTTCAATACTTTTGGTAAGACTAATCTTTGAAGCCAAATTGATTGGTTATATTAGGTAGATATTCAACCAATCATATAATATTAATTAGCAAAAGTTAGTTGATGTAATGGATAGCTAAATCCCTCAACAATACTTTCCTAACATTCAACAACTAGCCTTTGCAAATAAACATTTAGCCTCCTTTCACGACACGTTATATTAGAAGCATAACGGCAAAGTCTGAATTACTTAATGATGGTAAAAAGAATTTACAAATTATGAAAATATTTTATTTTAAACAGTGATAATTCGATGTTAAATCAAACTCAAAACAGATAATATTATATTAGAAGCATAAAAACATTACACCATAAAGCATTCTGTTTAAAACTTTCATACAGATACATGTACATATATATTTTTTCTATGAGTAATATATGTACGTATACACATGTGTACGTATATATGAGGTACAAGTGTTTGTATAAGGGAGATTATAAGAAAAAGGGCAAACGAACAAATTCTTGATGAGCTAAAAAGATTAGGGTTGGTTCACTAAAGTAGACGGACAATGGCCCCATTGTCACACTAAAATAAGAATAAGAATCCTATACGAATCATATTATGTCGGTTTCATAATGCAACTATATTCATTTTCTATCCATCAAATAATTATGTTGGGCGCAAATTGGATTCCTACACTATTTATCAATCGAATTTTAAATATGTGAAAATATTTTTATTTTTTTGGAGTTGGAAATACATATTATTGTAATTTATATAATGATTATATTTTATGAAAATTTAAAATAATGTTTTAATATTTATATTAATATAAGAATAATTTATATTTACGCTCTTATTCTACTAGATATTGTTGTTATCTTCACGAGTGGAATCGATTTTGTGAATCATATGGATACTTTTGAAACTTGTTCGATGAGGTATTCTCACTTTTAACTAGACCTACACAGTGAATAAATAAGAAATGCACGGGCATAACTCAGTTGACTCAGAGATGGTAGATTTGGTATAAAGAGCCTAAGTTCGTCGTCTGCGTTATCCTAGTCTGAGAGTTGTTACCCTCAATGTTGGGGTAGCTCCTTGAGACATCAGGTTAAGGTATCCTATCTCTGAGCCGCTGAGTCGCCGTGATTAACTCTCTGACACGTTATCGGGCCGGGGTGTATGGGTCGTGAGAGCGAGAGATTTCGCCTTTTTTGTATAAAGAAATGTTGGAGATACATCTTTGTAATAGATAATATTTCTTGACACTTTGTGTAAAATATTGATTAATTAAATTAAATTATAATTATGTATTTAAAAAGTAAATAATTAGTTATTATATTTATTATAAGAATCATGAAACCATTCATCCATAGTACAATAAAATTGTAATTTTAAAATTATCTAAAATTATTTGTTAATCAAGATGTTCATGGTTTGACTTGGAGGTTATAAACATGAGTAAAAATATACGACAAATGTCAATTTACCCCATATATTATAGGACTACTTGCAAGAAATATCTTAAATTTTAAAAATTATCAATTAATAGCTTAAACTTTATCATAATTTAACGAACATTATATTATCATATATTTATTTGATTTTAACAGTTTAGTCAATTTAGTTAAGATGACTAATAGATCAATGGTGACTAAACATTAAAAAGATAATTATTTGATGAATTTTTTTATTATTTTATTTAATTGAGTCAAATAAAAATATATTTTTTATTATAGTATATTTCATTTATTTGAAAATTGTTAAAATTTATCAAATTAACTAAAATTACTAATCAAAAGCTATTCTCATAGTTTAAGAGTAAATTAATATTTATGTAGAAATATATTGTTATTAATTAGAAGAAATAAAGAAATTCAAGAAAAGAAATAGTAAAGGGGTTGAATTCCAGGCAATTTAGGATGGAGAAGCGTGGCAGCGAATAATTATCCCCTCAACAGAGTTCGCGTGCTTCCCCAACCGCTGTACAAAAGCTACTAGAGACTGATCGTTTTTTTGGATACAGAAAGCGAGGCGAGCGACTCGCTTAAGCTCCCTCTGTCTCCGTGTATTCAATTGTAATCAAAAGAAGAAGAAGAAAGGACGCGCGGCGGAAGCAGAAGCAGTGGCGGATATTGTTCTACTGAAGAAGTAGTCAATTTCGGTTTCGCTTAATTCCTCATGCAACTCGTTTGATTCCTGTTTTCGGACAAACTTCTTCTTTTGCTTGAGGGTTTTTTTGTGTGTGTTAACTTGTTGACGCATTGATCGGATTTGGTCTATATCCGCTCTCCCAAATGTTTTCTTCATAAATTTTGGATTTCGGATTTTCTTCGTTGCGATTGCATTATTGTCAGTCGACAGTGGTATGATAACAGGCCCCTGATAGATTTTTTTATCATACACTAAGGTTCTACAAATGGAAATGAAAAGGTTGAGAAACTTATTCTTCATTTCTGATGATGTTTTTGCATTTGTGATAGGGAGGGAGAAAGGGAGTAAGCGTAGGAGTCACATGTCCTGTTTCTTTTAAATTAGTTTAAATACACGGCGTGATCCATTGATTTTTTTTCATTCAGAAGTCTGGTTTGTTCTAAAAAATTTTCATAATGAGTTCACGAGTAACCATTGAAAAATCGACATTAAGATTTCTATTCAAATCTCTATTCATGCAACAAAAAATCATGGAAATCATACCCCAAAATAATTTATTATGAACGTTAACAACTCTGTTTTCTTGCCAATGTTGAAGATTCCGTCCTCTGAATGTAGTATCTTAATTGAAGTTGCATGTGACAGTTTATCCAGGTTTCGTTTATTTACCTTGAATGTATAGGTTCCGATTTTTTTTTAAAATCTTGCTTTCACATTTGCAGTAATCAGTCGAGGATAACTGATGGGGCCTTATGCTTGAAGTTTTGCAAGGGCTTGTATCATTTTCTTTTATTTTGATGTTCAGGTTCATCTTACTTATTGCTTTTTGTCTATGATTTATCCTTTGAGACTACGTATTTATTATTAATTTTCATGGGCTGTAGTTACGTTATTTTCTTGTTTTTAGAAGGTTTACTAATATCTATTGAAGATGAATTGGAACTCTCCTGTGGAAATTCATTACATCAACACCAACCATCCTTATAATACAGCTGGAGGATTTATGGAATATTTTGAAGGTCTTACATATGAGCACGTCAATTTCATTTTTTCTGGAGACACGTCATCGCAGGTTCTGTGGATCTACTTGTTAATGTGTTTATCTCTGTAGATCGATATTTTGTCATGCACCTATCTTCTAATTAACTTGATGTTGTGTTTTAGTATTGGTCTGATTCTAAGAATTTTTATTTGAAGCAAATTTTGCTGGAATTATTCCTCTTTTGATCTTTGTTTCAGCAACTTAAAGGTTTTTTTGTGACTGATTGGACCTATTTTAGAGGAATGCAAACTACTTCCTTCTTAAGTATGTTATTATTGTCTCTGCTAGAATAGTGTTGTGGCTGTGAATTTGTTTTGCAACATTATTTTTCTTCTGTCAAGTATCAAACATTCATACAATTTCATTTGCTGTGCATTTCCAGAAATCACTTTCAATAGTTGCTGTTAGTTGCATATTTGTGTGCTGTCATGGATTTACATGATTTAAAACTTAGCAATCCTTTATATTGACCATATTTTGTATCATGGAGTGGGTTAGGACCACTTTATTTTTGCACTGATGTCATGTATCATAAACTTAACAGTGTTTATTATTCAGTATTTGTTCACTCTCATTCACGCAGGAGGTTGTTTATCCTCCGAACACGGCGAGTTATTATAAGTTTGGGTTTTCTGAGTCTGGAAGCACCTCACACGCACAAGCTTATGAGGTGAATGATTATGATTCTGGAGTTTCTGTTCAAAGGGGACAAGAGAATTCTTCTATGATCAATAATGGACAGAGTTCAGTAAATTCAGTGCGTATTGGAAATGTTAGCATTACAACACAAGACACAATTGCAGAATGTAAGTGCTATTTTCTGTTTGTTTGTGTTGCTTACCTTTTCTGACGCTCTTAGTTAGCCTCCAAGGGTCAAAATTAATTGGCTTTCAAGTTTTAAAAAGGTTGTGCGTCAGAAGAAAATATAACCTGTAATTACGTATTAATGGCACATTTGATAGACTTAGAAAAAAACATTCTTTTTTGTTTTTGTTTCTTATAAAAAATAGAAGAAGCTAAGTTTGTTTTTTTCTAATTTGTTTCATTTTTTTCTTTTTAAAGGAAGCTGGCTGTGTAATTCTACGATATCTATCATTCTTTTTTACTGCTTGCTTTTGCTCTCTGATTAATAATGTGACAGAAATTAGACTTCAGTTAACATCACATATCTTCCTGTATCTTAGGCCCCTGGCGACACCACAGCCCTCGTGACTATCAGGTTTGCATGTTTTATTTATATGATTCCAAAATAGTTCTATTTATCTTTATTGCTTTAATGATAACTAGTATCTAGTCATTTTTGGAAGACATTATTACACTGGATATGAATGTGATGCTGATGTTGTCATATTTAAACTTTTATGATAAAAAAAATTGATCTCAAGCACCTGGAAGCATACAGAAATAAATAAGTTGTCTGTGCCATGATAAGGCGGCCATTTTCAGATTTTCTTTCAATTCCTTTGTGAAGTGTTATCCTTAACTGACAAATATAACAATAAATTGTTCTGTGCTAGTGAAGTAAGATGAGTGCGTTTGCTGAAGCAATTTGTCTGTATGCTAACCTGCAGGTTGCTTTGCATGACAATCTTGATCCTGATAACATGACGTACGAGGTAAAAGTTAGGTTTATCTTCATTGATGACGCGGACATGTTACTTGAGAAATTTTTCTTTTTGTTTGTACTTATAAATGATCTTATCTATAAAAAAATAATTAAAGAGCTGGTTCATTAAAAGTTCCCCGCAATTATTTGTACAATTGAGTAATAGAAGTTGAAGCAGGAACATGAACACCTAGAAAAATTTTGTGGAGTAGGATTCTGACCATTAATACAAAATAGAATGACAAACATTTTTTCACTTCTTTATCTGCACCAAGTCTTCCTGTCAAAAAAGCTTCACTATAGTATTTCTCGTACAAACAAGCAAATGAATGTGATCATCTTGATGGTTTTTTTTATATTGTTTCAAGTCAGATTCCTTTGTAATCTCTCTCTGTCCCAGAAAACTCTGAGAAAAGTCTGGATCTTTTCTTTGAATACTGTATAGTTTTTTTCTTGCAGTAAGATTCATGTAGTGTGGGATGATAATGACGTCAAAGCTTTCCAAAAATGCAGGAATTACTAGAGTTGGGAGAGACTGTTGGAACCCAAAGTCGCGGTTTGTCGCAAGAATTAATTTCGTTGCTTCCGGTATCGAACTATAAGTGCCGATTATTTTTTAAAAAGAAGTCCAGAAAAGAAAGGTAATCAATCGTCTTAATTCATATATGCTTCTATGCTGTTTTAATCTGAACATGAGAATATTATTTTACTGATTCAAATTTTGCTATGTTGCGTATTGTTCATTGTAAAATTCACAATCTCATGCCACCACTTATTTTGAAAAGTCCTGATTAAGAAAACTCCACGTCATAGGGTATGCATTTTGTGCTTTTTTGTTACACGAATTCTAATTGTCCAATACATGGACCTATTGACATTTCATAAGGAGAACTAGAGTCTCCATAATTCATTTCAAGGCGCAATTGAGACGCTAAACTAATGAGTCTCTACTACCTGTATTTCCGATGATGAAGATTACTTTTATACTGACTTGGGATGATATCCTCACACCTGAAATTGTCGTGTTTAGTTCACTTCTTTTCTCCTATTGTTAATAACATTCAACTATTGTAGCATATAGTTTCATCTACAATTAAAGTGCAAATGCCTAGTTGGATATAGATTATTAGTTTAATATTACTGTTAGTTTTTTCACTCAAACATAAACTCAATGTCGCCCTACAAAATGTCGCTATTTCCACTTCAGTTTATAACCCACCAAATTGGATGAATAGCTTAGATCATTTCCTCTAAATTAGCTCCCTTTTTTGCATTTGCATTGTTCTATGGGGCCGGTCTAACCAGTTCTTGTTTGTTCAACGTAGATGCGTGATTTGTCAAATGGAATATAAGCGAGGTGACCGGCGAATAACTCTTCCGTGCAATCATCTCTACCATGCCGGCTGTGGGACCAAATGGCTGAGCATCAATAAGGTCTATCTTTATTAATAAAGCCGGGACTTGACAAATCTCGAATGGTTTTGGGTGAAATTATAGTTCCTTTTGCAGGCTTGTCCCATATGTTACACCGAGGTGTTTGGTGATGCTTCAAAACGTTAGCCAAAATTCATGAAATCATCATTTCCATCTCCTTTTCTGCTTGAAAGGTTGGTTATTTTCTGTTATTTCTAGCTCCCTTTTTACTCAATTGTAATGGACTCTATAGTAAACATAAATTATTATTAAACGAAAGTGTTGATTGTTCACCTCCTTCGTTAGAATAGAATCAGTCCTATTCGGTTCGGTGCAATATGGAGTAGAATCGAAGTCAATTTGGTGTTATATAAAACCGAAATGAAACTGAACCGATGATACCCTCGGTTTTTGGTTTGGTTTTTAATCCATGTTCGGTTTTCTCGGTCCGGTTCGATTTAAACTTCGACTTGTAAAGTAGGTGTTGGCTTCAATTTATTTTTATTTTTCCATGCATTTATATCTCAATTAATTTGAAATAAAAAAATATTATAAACCGAACATATATATATTCTCAGTCTTTTTCAGTTTTTCTTAGTTTTTTACCACATTGAAACCGCACAGCACCGAATAATAAGTCTCCACCTGTTCTTCTACCACACTATTACAAATCTCCGTACCTCTATTCGTCGCGTCCACCACCAATTGTTGGTCGATTAGATATATTTAAGCTACTTACGGTGGATGTAAGAAGAAACTTTGTTCACGGAACGCAGAATGTGATCTCAACCGTTTTCGTTATTATTGACATGGGGAAATATTATTAGTTGAGTGTCACTCTAAGCCATGTTATTTCAAAGTTTCCCATCTTTGCCAAACAATGCACAAGATGCGATCAATGTCACAACTCTAACTATGAAAATCCGTTCGCTAAATTTTAACATGCTTCTCAAGCTTGAGTTATTATGCGACTATTAAATATTATTTTTCATTAGAACAACCAAATGGAAATCGTTCCTCTTGTATTGAGCGTTTATTTGGGCCAAATTTTGATTATATCAATTGAAGTAAGAACGCTTGATCAAGATGTCACATATTTGAAATGCTCAAATGAGAAATGAAAGCAGAAAATCTCCTGTCTGATTGTTTGCATTATAACTCGATTTCTGGGAGTCGAAAATAAAAAATAGACAAGACGTAACACTACTCATACACTGCATACGCCATGCAGAATGATTAATCTATTCATCAAGTTGGAATTTTCAGCACACCTACTGTGGAATCACTAAGCATACTTTGTTTTTAGGTCGTGCAATATGTAATCAGATTATTTTATGTAAAATTTATTTCCATGTATTTAATAATATATTTCTCAGAAATTGTAATTAATTCATGCTTTTATTAAATATTTGATCAATTGCGCTTATAGTTTTGATAATTTAACTTGTATCAGAATGAGGGGAAAAAGAAAAAGGGAACAGACAAGTTTAAGAGACCATGTTTTATTGAATCTGACGAGATAACACGTTGTTTAAAACAAGCCTAATTATTCATCTTATCATCGCATGAAGTAACACAAATTTTATTGTTGAAGTACGAGCCTTTAAGTTGAAATGAAACCTTCTAATAAGTTGGTCGAAGAAGGTCAAAGTCATCACGTGGATCAAATCCGACGACAAAATGGTGGGCGTTGTCTTGGTGGAGGAGGTGATGGTGGAGGTGGGGAAGGAGGTGGGGGTGGAGGAGGGCGTGGTGGTGGTGGAGATGGTGGAGGTGGGGAAGGAGGTGGAGGTGGAGATGGTGGTGGTGGGGATGGTGGAGGTGGAGAAGGAGGCGGCGGTGGAGGAGGTGATGGTGGTGGTGGTGGAGATGGTGGAGGTGGG
>QAOC01013921.1:108879-128796 GCA_003255005.1 Begonia fuchsioides
GGAGGTGGCAATGGTGGTAGTGGGGGCGGAAGTGGTGGTGGGGGCGGAGGAGGTGGTGAACGAGGCGGAGGAGGTGGTGAAGGTGGGGGTGGTGGTGGTGGCGACCTACGACCTATTGGGGGTGGACCACTCCTTGGTGGCGATGGTGGCGGTGGGGATTGATTGCCTCTAACTTGGCCGGAGGCCGAGCTAGAGAAGAGTACTAACAAGATGAAGGCATTGGCAAGCCAAGTCCTTAATGAAGGCGTAGCCATTTTCAAGGCCAGTGGAGTGCAGAAGACACTCCACAGTTGGGTGGAGATTCGTCCCACAATTCTTACCCATTTATAGCAAAATTACTCCTCCCTTTTTGCCCTCCAAAACCTATCCCTACTCTCCTCCAAACCCTAATTAACTTATAATTAATTAATCTTTCTCAAATTCATCTTACAAAAGACGAGTCCTTTGATTAACACCATGGGAATGCTCCCCAAATACAGGCTGGCTGATTAGGGTTTTCTTTCCAAACACTTAGGGTTAGGTTTTTCTACCCGATTCCATACTTTGACTTCTTTAATCATAACTACATTTGTACTTTCCCAAAACCATTCCGTTGAGTTTGGAACAAGCCCCTTTTTCGCATATTTTGTTCATGTATGTACATATGTATATAACCGAGTTTATGCATGAAGTCTTTACATAACATGTCATGTGTGCATATGTATGTATGTATGGATGTATGTATGAATGTATGGTCGAAGTATATAACCGATTATGTGGACAAAGTCTTTATGTGATATATCATGTGTGTACATGTATGAGTAATATCAAGCCTCAAAATACAAAAAATATACGATTGGCAGTGTAGAATCAGAGCATAGTTTAGTTAGTGATTTATCATACATCAAAGGAGATCATGAGATTAAAACGATGAATCGTCGAATTATCTTATTCAAAAATAGAAATATTAGCATGCAATAAATAATAATGCAATTTAGTCATTTACTCTATACGCCAAGAGATATCATAAAAATAGAATAATATTATATTTATACTCTAATTTTAATTTCTAACTCGAAAGAGATGATACACGATACATAGTTTGATTTCCTTTTGCTGAGGTTTTTAAACCATTTTTCTAGTATTCTTAGTTCAAACATCAATTACATAAGTCAATTATGTGCGATGAACATGATATTAATCCAAAATCATATTATATGATATATGTTCAGCTACATTTTATCTTATATGCATGCTTTCATTTGATATATTTTATCGTCACGCTGTTGCGGTTTCTTGGTCGTGTTTATGACATGTATAACTAGGTCGAATGAACAAAAGCAATAATCATAAGAGAGATCTTATGTTTATTTTTGGATATGAAAACATGTTACATTCGTGCAAGACGAGGATTATTGTGATCGGCCTTTATTATTGAGGCAGAAGCCTCTTTGTTGCGAAATTAAACTTCTAAAAGGGTCGCAGTAGGAAGTTTGGCGGATCATGTGGGTCAGTTGTAGTAGCAACACGGTGAGCAACGACATGGACAGTGGCACGGTGGTGGAGGCTTGAAACAAGGCGGCGGGGGAGGAGGACCACGTACTACGATTGGTGGAGGTGGAGGCGGAGATGGAGGCGGGGGAGGAGGACCTCGTGGGCCTGGTGGGGTCGGCGGCGGAGGTGAGGGTGGAGGTGGCGACGGCGGAGGTGGTGGAGGTGGCGACGGCGGAGGTGGGGACGGAGGAGGTGGAGACGGAGGAGGTGGAGACGGCGGAGGTGGGGACGGCGGAGGTGGGGACGGCGGAGGTGGTGTCCGGACGTTAGGTCTTTCTTGGGCAGAAGCTGCGGCAACAAAGAGGAAGAAGACAACCAAGAAATTGCGAAGCCATTTGGAAGGTGAAGGCGGAGGGGACGCCATTGTTGGACGGAAAATGCTTCTCGGAAGAAGCTCCGATGTTGCAGCCTCACTACTCCGACCACTTATATATACTGATGTAAGGAAGGTGGCTGGTAGCTTATCTCTTAGAGTTAGGTTTTTCTCACCGGATTCGTACAATAAAATATATACAAATTCAATCTATTTACAACTTATAGGAAATTAATAGAATTTCAATATGTCCACTATACTTATGCAACTCGTGTGGCATAAATTAGGCGGTATCTTGGACGAGTAGAGCCGGATCTATTTAAATCCAAAGTCGTACTTCGGTCTTGGTTCTGTTCGATTCTTGCCCTTACTTAAATCGTATCATTTTTGCTTCGTGTAGTAGAATTGTGGGTCGCTGTTAGGTTCTGTGTTTGAAATGTCAAAAACCCTGAAAATCGAACCAAAACACGATGACTCAAACTTCATATCCCGAGCCCATTGAAAATCACTCATAATTTTTTCGAACGTTGGCTTATCACGATTGACATGCCAGCGTGCTTGGAATGAAGGCCCCCGTGATATTAGGTTAGCAGAAGATTGGTAATGGCCAGAAGAAAACTAATCAAAGAAAGCGCCAATGCCATGGAGGGAAGAAAATGATTCTCCACCGAGAAATCAGCTTCTTGTTTCCGGCAAGCCCTCGAGAATGGAGTAATCTTCACCGTCGTATTGATCGGAATCATCTCCTTCTTCTTCGCTCCAGTCATCCATTTCCTCTTCTTCTTCATTCTCATAACTAGCGGATAAATCGGAAAGGTGGCGACTGCGCAGGTAAAATACAGTAAATGTAGGAGCGTGGAAGAGCTTCAGAGCTGCCATGGTAGGCGACTGAACAATGAATAAATATGTATTATAATAAAATAAGAAATTGTACAAAACTAGCACTTGGAAATATATACACTGGTTATTAATCTTAGTGTTGTCCTTTTGCGCTGAAAGTGCTGTGCTAGATAGTATTTTCCCAGTTGGGCTATCGAGTGGTTTGGGCCAGCGATTGTGTCTTGGAGGGCCCATATCTCCACCCAAGCCAACAGCCTGGGCCAAGGACACAGTCCTGCCCAATCCTACTTCCCAGCCCAAGCGTACATCCAGGTCCAAACTCACGGCATGAGAACCCTTATCCACAGCCTGTTTCGAGCCCATCTTCTGGGCCAAAGACACTATGTCCAGCCAATATAGTCTCAAAAGACTGTTAGCCCATCCAGCGAGGCGATTGAAGACCATTTAAATAGGCCAACTCCGACTTCCTCTCCCGCCAGGCACATCTATTAGGCTCTCTACCAGCCAACTTTGATTAACCATGACCACAAAATAGACCTTGTGCAGGCCCATACTATCGTAAAGTTAATAATGCAACTGATTAAACAGTGATAAAATAAATAAAAAAGATTAGACAAACTAAGGATCATTTGCACCCACTCCTTTCACCCTTTGCCAGAAAATCTAGAACCAGCTCAACTTTTTCCAAAACTTTTGGACCCAATTCAAAAGATACACAGAAACTACATCATCTCCATCTGCCTCGCTGGCTTGACTTCGCTCTGAAATTTGAGATCTACCCAAAAATTTATGTACCTTGTTTTGATCTCCGACTTCGGAGCCATTTTGATCGGTCTCTGGTTTAGCTTTGATCTTGATGGGTTTCCCGAGCATTGACTTATCTTCCATTCTTGCAATTTCGAGAGCCTTTGCACAAACGGGAAATCCTTCATCGTCCCACGACTCCAGTATTACACCTGATCCCATGCATGTTTTTCCGCTATAAAAAGCTGCAAATTGCCCGGCTGCTAAGCCTTGATCGTCTTCTGATAACTCTACTACCGCAACATCTTCCTCGGTTTCTATATTGTGTTCCATTTTAAAACGGCAGGTGTAAAATCCCGGCCCGTGTCTCACCTAGCCAAAAAAGAAAAATCATATTTGCCTATATGAACCCATAATTTCTATCTCTAAATTATGTGAAGAAAAATCAACGTCTCCAAATTCAACAAGTGTGCTCGATAGTCAAATTTTCTTCTATCTCTAAATTCACAGAAGTTTAATAAACAAGTTCTGAGACACTGAGAAGCCAACTAGTTGAAAATTTTGAGAAAACCAAAGTTAGAACCCATAATTTCTATGTAACGATGCTGGAAACAAACGAGATAAACTATGAAGTCCCTGCAAGTTATTTAAATGCGAAGAGGCATCGATTATTTACCTTGCATTGGATCCCATTATACTGGGTTGGAGGAAAGCCGCGAATCCATTTCAATGAACCAACACGGAAAAGCCGTCTTCTTTTATCGATCGAGAAATAATTTCTCGACACGAATACAACATTGTTCTTCACATCTTTCTCCACGACATACCTACATGAGAAGAGTATCACACGAAGAACTGAAAATTGTTTAGATTTTTTTGCAGTAAATAAGTCACACTAAAATGTTGAGTCGATCGATATCATTGAACCAAAACAAAAGGGAAAGCAAAAATAAAGTCTTGTGCATGATTCAGAAAAAAATGACCCAAAAAAGGAACTTTGTCTTTGAGCTGTGGCTTAGCTATCCAAAACACCTACCCAGATGTTGCATCTATATTTAGGGTATAGTTGAATATCATTACTTATATTATCTAAGGATAGTTTAATCTTTCAAATTAGGATTTATTTTCTATATATAGACTTCATTAGGTTTGTAATAGAGCATCTTTTGAATATCAATGAGTATGTTTTTCTCTCTAGTTGAGATGGCTATCTCCAGTATCTGACCCATGGTGTTCGCAGAAGCAGTTTGCTACTAATTTGTGGTGTATTTTCCTTTATTTCTATTCATTTCTACTCTACCTAAGATGAACATGTTTCATGATCAATACCATACTATCAACTCAGGCAGAAAGAAAGTAATATTGATGACTCGGAATCTTCCAGATAGAGCATACCAAGGTCCACCAGGGAGTCGTAAACCTTGACGTTGACCTATCGTGTAGAACCAGAACCCACGATGTTTACCAAGGAAATCTCCTGACTCGGCTTCCAACATGACACCTTCTCTTTCTCCAATGTGCCTTTCAACAAATTCACTGAATTTAATCTGCAACCATTTTAAAAGATTCAATGCCACAGCAATCCAAAACCTTGATATGACCCTATGTCCCATATCTTATGCCCGTGAAATGAGAAAGGGAGAGGTAGAGGAGAAAAGAAGATGAAGAGTTAGTAAACACTAGGATCAAATAAGGTAGTTGCAAATGCTTAGTGTGACACATAAGCAAAAACAAAAAAAAAGTTCCAAACAGTACCTTTCCTAGGAAGCATATTCCTTGTGAATCTTTTCTGTCTTTGTTAGGCAGATCAAACTTGGTGGCAAGCTTGCGGACCTCATTCTGCAAATAATTTTTTAGGATAATAATGCTCAAGATATTGTTGAAGTCCACATAATTAGGGATAATATTTTTTGTTGTTTGAATTTGTTATTTTTGGTTATAGATATAGTTTTATTCATGCTTATTTTAATTTCTAATGGGCTGGTAAGCTTATTCCTTACCCCTCTACTTTTTCCTTATTGTGGATAATTCCTCCCTTCTCCATACAATTATTAATCAATGATGAAAAAAACACGAGGAAAATTTAGTTCCCCAAAAAAACCACGGTAATATATCCCTTTGATCATGAAGACTGAGAAGTGGGACCATTTATCGTCATGAAATAGTCATATATGAACATAGACTGTCAAAGAATAGCAAAAAAATGATATTATAGTGGAGCCTCAGGCAGTCCCAACATACTTTTGATATGCTACCAAGGGGAAAAATCAGTCGTTGAAGCTGATTCTGTGACAGATGTGAGAGAAAGTATGTTTGATCCTTGACCTACAAAGTGAAAAACAGACAGGACAGATTTGATTAATCCGAGGAAATAATGGGGTAAAAGAAAATGTTAGAAATGACAATTAAATTAAAACATCCAGAATGGAAGAAATATACACCCCGGGAGGATTGTATTAAAATTCCATTACAACACAACACTACCACAAAGACCATCAAGATTCATCATGATTCCAAAATCAAAGTAGAAAAATATTTTACAAAAAATTAGAGCTCTCAGCATGTGCAGTTATTGTTCCCTCTAATTTATTGGCAGCGTCAGCCGACTTGGAATATCAGTTCCAAAATGCTACTGGCTTGATGATGAGTTTTAAAATTCTACTGGTTTTCAATTTCAATTACTTTTCCCTCTAATTTCTTGCTGATGGGTTCAAAACCATAAATTTTCGTTAATTTTTTTCTTACTAGTTTACAGAAAGCAAAGTTGCAGTGATTTATAATTTCAAGCTGTTATTATTATTATTTTTTATTTACATAAACACATCACTGAGGTATTCCACACAATAATTAAAAACTGACATGCTTCTAAGCGAAAACAAAATGCAGATGTGACAATAAAGAAGTAGTGCCTCAAGTTAAACATGAAAAAATATAGCAACCAACAATGGAGAATGGGAATCAAAAAAGAAATCAAAGGCAGAAAATTGTATCATAAATACCATATCTTTTGACAATTCTAAAATCGAAGGATTACTAATTTGATCCCCAAATGGATGAATAACATTTGCATAATGCCCGGATGCAATGTAATCAAAGTCCATGCTGCTGATAGCATCCATAAAGGCACCTGAAAAATAAAAAAGTAGAATAATTATACAAGACATTCCACACCTAAGCAATTCGACTAAACTTTCTTTAGGTTTATGCACCAACATACCAAACTTTATTCTGGTATTACAGAGAACATCTGGATTTGGGGTACGACCATGTCTATATTCTTCAATGATGTATGACACCTAAAACATGGGGCCACCGCTTTCAAGACAAAAATATTTCCGAAACACGATTTTACTTTCTTATCAAGGAATCAATACGAAGAAGATAATCTAGCTCAAAAAATGGTCGTTGACAATAAATAACGAAGTGAGAGAGATAGGAACTTGAACGCAACTACATTAACTATGGAACTTACAACATTGTTCCAGTATTCATCTGTCAAATGCACAACTTCTAAAGGTACGTCAACCTGGAAAGCAATTCACTTGATTCTTGTAAAAACGGATGTAATTGAAATAGAATAGCTCTTTATGTAAATCATTGATAGCCAAATAAATCAGAAAACTCAAACAACTTCAAACATAAGAAGTTTATTTCAAAAGATACCCAAAAATAACTAAATAAAAGCTACAGAAAAGCTCAAGCTTCAATACAGCTACAAGAATTGTTATCATCCACCATCTGAAACTATAACGCACAAACCAATGGGCAAAGAAAACAAGAGCGACTTGCCTGATCACAAACAGCTTTTGCATACTTCAAGTCTTCATCCCAAGGACATTCAGACCAAAAATTCTCAAAGTCTTCCTGTACAGATGAAAAAACAGAAAAACGAAGCAAAAACATAAAATAGAGGGTTGAGCGAGGCAACTCTTTTATCCTTTCTGTAATCCCAATGGCTTCCATTATACTAATTACATTTCTAAATGCCCCTTCAGTGTCAAGCACAAGCATACTAACACACAAGTTGCCAGCAAACTTTGACAGTAACTTATTGAAAAACCAGAAAACAGAAACACGACGCACCTGGAACCAAATTTTGAGATAAAAAGCGGAGCAAGAGTGGCCGGCGGCATGAAGGAGGCGGAGAGCGACGCTGCTATCGACGCCGCCGCTGAGAAGAACGGCGACCTTGAGCCTCTTGGTGGGCATCGAGCAGGTAAGAAAAGGGTCGATATCGACATGATAAAGGGTCTTCGTCAAAGAGTCTGCTACCAGAGGAGAAGAGGTGGACGCAGAGATGTTAGCGGAGAAATGCTTGGTATTTGGATACTGGATGAGTGGGTGAATTGAGGGTAAGAGACGAAAGGAGGCGGGGCGAGAAAGAGGGAGAGAACCTATCAATGGTTTCAGTCTCACTATCTGCATCGTCTCGCTCTCTAGTACATCTCAGACTTCCACCAAGCTTTCCGTCCGCCATTGATCTTTGATTAAGAAAATAAAAAAGAAAAAGCATAAAAAAAAACCCTAAATCTATGTCAAATAGGAAAATTAAACCAATTAAACAAACCCTAGTATACGGCTGGTTAACAGCACAGTCCCAATCGGTCGTCCACTGTAGACGCCTGTAATGTTTCCACTCCCACTTGGGACTTGGGAGATGGACAGTTTTAAAATATATCTGAAAATATAATTTATGGTCAAATTTTAAATAATTAAACAATTTATAATAATTTTAAAATTTATATTAGATTTAATTAAATTTTAGGTTGAATTTTATTTAATTTAAAAAAAAATTTAACTTACAATCCCGATTTTTAGTTTTATAATTTTTTATTCTTGAAATTATTTATAATTACAGTTTTTTAAAAATTAAAATAAATAACAATTCTAATCAATTTACAATTTCAGAGGATTTTACTGTCATCATTTCCATTTTCCACCGTCCCCAGAACGTTGAGTTTGACCATTCCTCTGCCAACTGCTCATGACGGCTAAGCTATCCTCGCTTCAGCATTGAATAGACGTGAAGTCTTATGTATTCTACATATACCATGCATACGTACATATGTCTATCTACACATAGACTAATGTTAAATTTATTTTTTTAATATGATTTGTTATCTTAACTTATAACATATTGAGTTCTGATTTCTTCAATATATATTATAAATTATTATTTCATTTATAATAATTAAAAAATAAATTAAACTAATCAGAATTCGACATATTTAAAAATAAATTAAAAAAATATGATAAAAAATAAATTTATTATTATACTAGACATAGAGAGTCATTTGTACATTGCCCTTTTTCTCCCACGAAAGCTCTTAAAGTATGCATTTTCTTCTAGAAGCTCACCATGAACCTCTAAAGTAGACATGCATCAAGAAACTATGCGGCAAGAGGTTCGAAATAATCGATGTCCTGTAATTCCTATTTCTTCAATTACAATTTACACAAGCGGGTGGAGAGAGAGGGGGAGAGAGATTATGTGAAGTGGAAGCAAATATCTTAACTTGGCTCTCTCTATCTCTCTCTATCTCAGAGGTCCCCTTCCAAGCCGTTTCTACCAAGACCATCAACCAACCCCTCTTATCTCTCTCTTTCCCATATTCTAAGCAAACCTCACAAGCATCACCATCATGATCATTCTTTCCACTCCATGAAGCTTCTCTCCGTCTGTCGATCTCTATAAGTTTTGCCCTAATTTACACCAACGCAGTTGGGGAGAAATATCCGTACCCACCGGCTCTTCAAACTGGATCCAAAAGAAGGTCTGTTTTTTTTCTGGAAAATGAGGAAACCAGATGTCGCAGAAAAGAACAGCTACCTTATGAGCACTCAAAGAAAGGGTCTGTGGTCTCCTGAAGAAGACGAGAAGCTGATGAACTACATGTCGAGCAATGGCCAAGGATGCTGGAGCAACGTCGCCAGAAACGCTGGCCTGCAAAGATGTGGAAAAAGCTGCAGGCTTCGTTGGATTAACTATTTGAGACCTGATCTCAAGAGACGTGCTTTCTCTCTCCAAGAAGAAGACCTCGTTATTCATTTGCATTCTCTGCTCGGCAACAGGTTTCTTTACTCTTCTCTCTCCCTCTCTATTCCCTCTCTAAAACACACATCGTTTTTCCCTGTGTATCTTTCTTCTCATAAATCTTGAACATTCATGAAGAAATGACCTAATAACTACGATGGTGACTCCAATTGACTATGACAATTTGCGCGAATGGAGTATCGGAGGGTAGTATAGTTTGAAAAAGTAATATTTGTATTATATATAAATATGATATATTTCTTATCTAGTACAATGTGAAAGTAAATTTAGTATAAAATAGATAATATTGTACTCAGAACACGGAGTTAAAGAAACATTACAATAACATCATTACTAAATGATTTCATAGATAAATTTAGAAAATATGGGCATAATTAATATTCATATAACTATGTTGGTGCTGATTCTAGAGAGATAGATAGATAGAGAGAGGGTTAGAAGATTGAAGAAGATAATAATTGGATTAATTTGTACATTAAAAGTGGCCTAATAATTTGTCGTATTCATGCAAATTCATACTTACATTAAGTATATCGTATCCATGCATTTCCATTTTCCCAATTTTCAGTCAATTTCAAATTATTCTACTGTATGCTATACCTACAAATACGTTTAACATACGGATGTACATATAGAGAGAAGTCTTATATCTATGTAAATTTGTCTAAAACAAGTTGAAAGCTGTCTCTTCTGTTGAAAGGTGGTCTCAAATTGCCGCCCGCTTGCCAGGAAGAACAGACAACGAAATAAAGAACTTCTGGAATTCAACGATAAAGAAGAGGCTGAAGAACGTCGTGTCGTCTACTCCTTCTTCAACCTCACCCAATACTAGTGTGTTCGGAGGAAAAGGATTGATTCCAGTTTACACAGATCCATCGTCTTCAAACCACAGCTCAGTTTTCAACCACTTGGTTGATCCATTTCCGTTGGATGGGTTCTTTCGATCACAGCCGTCGATTATGCCACAGTTTGAGGGGGTTGGGGATTGCTTTTACGAGGAAGAAGAGGGTGGTGGGGTCGTCTTCGAAACTGAGTTTGGATGGGATGGCTTCGTTCCGCCATTAGAGACCTGTTTGAGCTCCGAGGAGAGTCTAAAAACTGAAACTATTAGCATTGGAAACCCTAAAAAGAACTATTTTGGAGAGCGTAATGACAACGATGGAGCCAACATAAATCATAAAAAGAACAGGATTTTTCTCCAAGAAGAGTTAACGATGGCGGCGTGGGAGTTGGAAGATTTGATGAGAGACATTTCTTCTTCTTTACCTTCCCTTGATTTTCATTTCAACTGACCTAATGACCAGTTTCCTTAAATAGAAAAAACCTATAAGATATTAGCAAATACCCATACGGGAAGGTTCTGAGAATGGAAATAAAGGCCGCTGTGGATTTAAATGACCAGATTAGACAATTGGGAGGCTTTGCTATGCCAATTTTTGCACAGACCTTCTCAAGGGTAGTTATGTCATCGTGTCATCGTTCTCGTTTTTCTGAAAATTTTAGGTCAGCCAGTGGGGAAGGTCGAAGGAGATAACAGGGTGAGAACGAGCTTTTGAAGACAGCGTTCAATAGAGTCCACGCGTTCATCATTCTTTGCTTTTATCTTCCAAGGTTTCTGAAGATGACGATTCTTCTTCCATGGATGTCTCCTTCGCAGCGTGCCTTCAGAAACTACCCCCATCGATCAGACAAGCTCAATTCAAAGATCCAAAATACTGGAATTCAATCATTAAGTACCAAGCAAGGCTCAAGGATGACAGAGCGATTATCACTACATTTACCCAGATGGAAAGTTTCTGCATTTCTCCAGATACTGTTTCTATGCCTCTTGTTTTGAAGGCCTGCGCTAGAGTTGACGATTTCGAGGAGGGGCAACGAATCCACTGCTCTATTTTGGGTTCGGATTTGGTCAAAGATGTTCGAGTAGGAACCGCGCTGGTCGATTTCTACTGTAAGTTTGGGTTTCCTGGGGTTGCGCGTGAGGTGTTTGATGAAATGCGTGAAAGAGATTTGATTTCTTGGAATGCTCTGATAAATGGGCGTTGGATGCTCCCTCTACGAGGAGGCGATTTCGTTGTGCTTGGAGATGGAAAAAGATGGTCTAAAACCAAACTCAAGAACAATGGTGGCTGCACTATCGGCCGGCAAGGAGCTTTCTGATCAGAGATTAGGCCGGGAAATTCACGCCTATTGCTTGAGGAATGGCCTGCTGATTGATTCAGATCCTCACGTAGGTACTGCTTTGATAGGATTTTATGCGAAATTTGACATTTCTGATTCTCACACTGTTTTCAAAATGATGGGTTTGAGAAATGTAGTGAGTTGGAATCAGATAATGACTGCTTATTTTGAAGTGGGAGATTACTCAGAAGTGTGGAGATTATTTCTCCTCTTGCTCGTCGATGGCATTGAGTTCGATTTGGTATCGTTGTTGATCGTCATCCAATCCTGCGCAGAAAGTGGATTTCTTCAAGCGGGTATGCAAATCCATCAACTGGCGATAAAATTTGATCTCATCGACGGTTCTTTCATATCAAATGCGTTGCTCAACATGTACAGCAATAACGAATGTCTTGAATCCGCCTACGCTATATTTCGTAGAGTCCCTGCAGTTAACGACATTGCTTTATGGAACTCTATGATATATGCATATATTGAATCTGAATACTACGAAGAAGCTATAGATTTGTATATTCAAATGAGGGTAAAAGGAATTGGAGGAGATTTTAGAACTTGTGTTATCATGCTGTCCCTCTGTGAAAAACTGGATAATGGATTGAGTTATGGTAGAAGTTTCCATGGATATGTGAGGAAGATGGGGAAGGCAATGGATGTAGCTGTAGGAAATGCACTGATGAGCATGTATGCAGCCGAAAATCTACTCGAAGATTCTCGTAGAATCTTTTACGAGATGGACGGTTTTGATGTATTCATGTGGAACACGCTGATCTCGACATATGCACGTCATAACTTGCCAGCACAAGCGTGGGAGCTTTTCGAGAAGATGAGAGAATCCGAAGTTGAACCGAACTCGTACACTATGGTCTCTCCTCGAGACGTGTAGGAAAGTGGAAGATCAAAAAATCGGAAAATTGATCCATGGATTTGCGACAAAAAATGGTATTGAGCTAAACGCATCATTGAACACCGCACTTTCGGAGATGTATATGGTTTGTGGAGAAGAATCATCTGGAATCGCTCTATTCGAGGGTTGTCGAGACAAGGATTTGGTCTCGTGGAATGCTTTGATTTCGAATTATGTAAAAGCCGACAAACCGGATAAAGCAATGTCTCTTTTCAACCGAATGTTGTCCGAGGTAGAACCGAACTCGATCACTCTCCTTAATGTTCTTGGATGTTGTACTCATCTTTCTCATCTCTCGCACGGAAAGTTCCTCCATGCTTTCATCCTCAGACGAGAAGCCTTGTTCGGGTTTGATCTATCTTTATCGAATGCTCTTCTAACGATGTATACGAAATGTGGAGATTTAGGGTATGCAGAAAAAATATTTGAAGCTCTACCAAGAAGAAATATCATCTCTTACAATGCTATGATAACTGGCTATGGCTCGCACGGTCAGGGAAACGATGCTATAACGACGTTTCATAATATGTTGAAGGATGGATTCGAGCCGAATAACGTATCTTTTTTGTCTCTTCTATCAGCTTGTAGCCATTCGGGTTTATTGAGTTGGGGTTTGAAACTATTTGATTCAATGGTTCGAGATTTCGGCATCAGTCCAGAGGTTTCTCACTATGGCTGCATGGTCGATCTACTCGGACGTGGGGGCCACGTTGTCGAGGCCGTGGATTTTGTTGACTCGATGCCTATCGAACCGGATGGATCGGTTTTGAGAGCGTTGCTCAGTGCTTGTCGAGCTTCTTCCAACTTGAAATTAGCCGAAAGGATCTCTGAAAGACTCATCGAGCTGGAACCGACGAATCATGGGAATTATGTATTGATTTCGAATATATATGCAGCGTCGGGGCTTTGGCGAAAAGTGGCAGAAATGAGAGCGAAGATTCGAGAGAGGGATATGGAAAAATCCCCAGGAACTAGCTGGATTGTGGTTCGAAATGAGGTGCATTGTTTTACTTCTGGGGATGTATCGCACCCTGAGTCTGAAACAATTTATGGAAATTTAATTAGTTTGTCATCTTTAATCACAGAAGGAGAAAGCTTTCTTGATTTGATTTGGAATTTGCTTGAAGATGAACATCTAGACTATATTCATCTAAAAATTAAATGACTAATTGTAATTAAAAATATATATTTTAAACGTATATTTTTAGAAATTAAATATTCATCTTTCAACTATAATAATTTAATAATAATATAAAATATAATTTATACAATAAATATTATAAATTATTATTTTAATTATAATATATTAAATATATTTTAACTGAACTAATAATAATTCTGTACTTCAATATACACATTAATAGAATATACTAAAAATATAAGCTGAATATTATTCCTAATTTAAACATCAACCATCATTTTAGTAATTTGAATACCACCGTCGTATATAAATAATTATTAAAAAATATTGAAAATAATAATCAAGTACATTGTTCTTAGTGATCTATCCTATAAAAAAATAATAAATAGTGAGAAATCATCCTATTTTCTCAGTGGTAGAATCATCTGAAGGCCAAATCACAGTCTCCATGAGCCTCTCTCGCATCAACTCCAAGTTTTCTTCAGAGATCTCTTTGTATATCTCCCCATGGTTGCATTTCTACACCAAAACATCAAGTTTCTCAGTCCATTTTGTCTTCGTTTCGATATAAATTCTTATATGTTATTGGTAATAATCGATACCTTAATCCATTTCCCATACAAGTGAAGGCGTGTTATCATCACCCGCTCCGCAAGCTCATGATGCTCCTGCATGGTACCAAGGAATGCACTCGAATCATAATTCTCGAGAATGGAAAAGTCAAATTCGTTAAGATCTCGATCAAGAAATACCTTGCAGAGCTGTCGGATGAATCGCTTTCCATCCAAAGACTTGTGCGTTGAGAGGAAACTGTCGGGGCATAAAAACAATGAATCACGTGCGCATAGAATCGCATAAATGTTTAACGAATTTGTAAAGAAGAAATCGTGAGAATAGGAAAGATCGAGGACCGTCGAATCGAATCATCAATGATTTGCTTAAGATTGGACGAATATGATGACTTACTTATAAAACCACATGTATTTTGGAGGGTTCATCTCGTAGAGCTGATTGAGAACAGTTCTTGCAGCCTTGAACGTGAAATAATTGAGCGTTTGCTGTCAGCAGAAAACTCATTAGTTCTTTCGAATACTAATTTTGCCGTCTACAAGTGATAATAATTCAGCGGATCGATAGTTGTGAGATTGAATTGGTATTTTAAACTCATATCTACACGTACAAGTTCATGCAGAATAGTACCAATATATAAGCACAAAACTCGACCATTAATTTCATATAAATCGTATTGATCTTTCTGTCGAATGATTTCAAACTCTGTCATTTGTGCAAGAGTTTCAAATCGAATAAGAAACCGTCAGAGTAGTTAAAAATCGAGTTTAATAGCCTAATTAAATGAAAAAACAAGATAATACCCGCGCAAGATTCAACAAATAAATTGGTGATATACTCCAATGAGAGCTAAAAGTTTAAGCTTGAATTTCCAAAATAAAGAAATTCATGTCTACTTTTTAAATGGATCTTATATTATAATAAGGATAAGACTAGGATTTTCTTCTTAGCATGCATTCTTAGTATATATTCTAACGTGTTGAGATGTGATTTGATCAAATTAAAGTTCACTAATATCCTACGAAAGTAAACTTATCAATACCTTTATAATAATGGCCACATGATTTAAAAGCATTAGTGCAAATCCCTAAAGTCAAGATCTCAATAGTAAACCATGCAAAATTTCATCAAACCAGATTTTGATGTTTCTCATTTGGCAAAGCTGATTAAGATGATAGAAATTTGCTGTCTGGAGAGAAAGTAAGACAAAGAACAGCTTAAAACACCACAGTTCCAACAATCTTAAGTTGTCATCTTCAACGATTCAGAGTTAACTAGAAATAAGTATGAGTTTGAGGAACTTTATCAAAAAATTTCAGAAACTGAGGATGAAATTGCATAAGAACAAGTCAGAGATTTCGTACCTTTTTTACATCTTCGAAATTGTCTTCATACTGTCCGCCTAGTTCGTCAACAATCATCAGCTTCCGATTCTTTCCCCGTTTCCTCAAATTCCGGCTAGCCAAACCGGCGCTAAGCCGCCAATCTTGCCCGGAATCGACGAACGAACTCCTCAATTCCGGCGACTTCNTCTTAAGTTGTCATCTTCAACGATTCAGAGTTAACTAGAAATCAGTATGAGTTTGACGAACTTTATCAAAAATTTCAGAAACTGAGGATGAAATTGCACAAGAACAAGTCAGAGATTTCGTACCTTTTTTACATCTTCGAAATTGTCTTCATACTGTCCGCCTAGTTCGTCAACAATCATCAGCTTCCGATTCTTTCCCCGTTTCCTCAAATTCCGGCTAGCCAAACCGGCGCTAAGCCGCCAATCTTGCCCGGAATCGACGAACGAACTCCTCAATTCCGGCGACTTCAACTTTCCTAAATGCTTTTTCTCCTCAGAATCTCTGCAAAACACCAAATACCCACCATTCTTGAAGCTCGTTTTAGCTTTAAGACCGGAATCCAGACACAGAAACGAAGCGCCGGCGTCCATCGTCGACGAACCCACCGCAGAAAATGCCCCCACCATTCTCTCTCGATTCAAGCACACACCCGCATAAAAAATCTGAAAACCCTGAACAATTACATACACAGAATCAACTTTTGGAGGAAATAAATAAAAAAAATAAGAGAGACCCACCAATATATAGCCCCAGACTACAAATGGGTAAACCGGAAATTAGCGCACAGCAGGAAAGCGATGGTTTGGCGGAAGATTCACCTATTTGCGTGAAATTCGGAGCACGAAGAACACAAATTGAATTAGTGCACAGGAGAGTTGGGGAAACGTGGAGAGTCAATCGAACACCATCGAATCCGAGCCTTTGGATGGAATCCAATTGGTCAATATTCAGAGTTCTTCCGTACGAGTTTCCAATCGGGTGACCCGGTTGTTCTTCGGCCACGTCTCAGAATTTTCAATTTTGTAGTTTTATTTCCCGACAATCGACGAAAATATGCTCGAGTTTTTGCGATGTTCAACGTGCGCCGCCGGCCACTGCCTTCTAGCTCAATGATGACGTATTTGTAGTGGATAATTTAAATAAATATATATAATTTACATCATAAAATTATGATTATAGTTATGATAATTTAATTATTCTATTTAATACTCCTAATATTCTCACTTTACATGCAAGTTTTATTTTAATGAGATTTTTTATTTTATTGATTATCTAATTTGAGACCTCTAACTATGATATCATGATAATTTATCAATTATTTAAAAAATCTAACCTTGTAAGTGAAAAATAATTTAATAATTTACCTAAATTATCTTAACATTTCAAGTATGTGATTCTTACTATTTTTACATTTTTATTGATTTGTTTCTCGTTCATCCAATCACTTCCAAAAAGGGCTTAGAAAAACCAAGTGTTGATTTGAACATTTCACGGTGTTTTAAATTCGTTTGAATTACATGAGTTAATTGTTAATAAAAGGGTAAAAATCAATTGAAACTTGTCGTTTGATTAATTGTACATTCAAATATTCAAATTGAAACGAACAACTTCACATTTTGTGACATACTCGTCTCGAGAACGGCTAAAAAGTTATATTTTCATCGAATTGCTACTGTTCTTTGCGAAGGATTGAAGGCGGGCTTTCCAATTCGTGGCAACTCGTGCCTATTTTGTAGGTTGTCGCCCTTTGAGAAGTAGCGGGGATGGTTGCGACCATCCGTGGCAACCCACATAAGAAAAATTTATTTTGTTGTACATTGCCTCATCACGAAAGCAAGTTGTTGGTGCTGTTACAAGAGCCTAGGTTCGACGCATGCGCTGTCCTAGTGTGAGAGTTGTTACCCCTAATGTTTGGGTAGCTCCTTGAGATATCAGGTAAAAACATCATATCTCTGGGCTGCTGAGTCACCGTGATTTAACACTCTCACAAACTGTCGGGTCGGGGTATGAGAGTCTTGGGAGCGAGAAATTTCACCTTTTTTTTTGGTACAAGTCGTTGGTGCCGTTTAAATGGTTCATTTTATCATTTACGATTAATATTTCTCTTTATCACTCATCGATTGTCCTCAGCTCGAATCTCCTTCAATTTTTTTTCAGTCTCATCTCTCATTAAATGTTAATTTAATTTTTAAATTCTTACTTGATTATCATATATTCATATCAAATTTAAACTAATTATTTAAAAAATGTATAAATTGAATAAGGCTAGCGACTGGTATGCAGTTATATATTCGTTGTCAACGATGTTACATAAAAAAACAGATAAGTTTGAGATATTGGTTGTCATTGCCTGCATAAATTTATTCAAGGTTTATTGTGGAAAACACTTGAAAAGTCCATGATTTATAACGAAAATTAGGCCTAAGTAACAATGGAAAGATACAATTTATGTCGAATGTAAAAATAAGCGTGTAAAAATATGAACTAAGCGTGCCTAGTTTAATAGTAAACGACGTCGGTTTGGGTTGGCTGTGAGCCTGTTATCAAAGGCGAACTGTTCTGCAGAACTGCCCATCCATCCTCCGTCGATCTGTTTTTCTTCCCTCTCTCTCCAATCGCGAGACCTAGAATCGCCGGAGATTCAGCAGGAATTCGTAAGAATTGAAGATTAAGCATGTTTTATAGGGGGTATGTTTTATTCTTGAGCTTCTTCTGTTCATACACTCATCGTTTGGTGCTTTCTTCTTACGAATGGATTAGTTTTGAGTAACCCCGTATTTGTATCTGTTTTCTCACTGGTTTTGGTGTTTTTTTAATGCGTTAAGATTTGTCTAGATTTTGATTTTTGTGGCCGTACGAGGCTTGGTTCGTCCGACAAACCTGGAAATGTTTTCTCAGTTTTGAGTTTTAGCTAATGATCATTAGTTGGATTTAGATATCAAATCCTTCTTTCGTTTTTAACAATGCTAGGCTCGCATGACTGGTGAGGTCAGTATTTGGTTATTTTTGACAATCAGCTATGCAGCTCCAAACTTTTAGTGGGAAACTTTCTGTTGACATTGAGTGTTACGTTTGAATCATTTTCGAATTGGAATAAAAATTTATTTCGATTCTAAATGCTTTGAGAGGTGAATTGTAGACGTAGTCACCATAGTTAGTGCTTAACTATATAGTTGGCCAAGTAGAGAAATATCTTCTAGGGAATTTGATATTGGATAATAATGAGTTTTGGGGCTTATGACTAACCCCATTATTAAATAGACAAAGTATGAATCCTAATAGTAGATGAATTAGAAATACTAATACTAAATGAATAAGAAATAACAATCATAAATGCATAATAAACTAGTATTGCGGATTCAAATGGGCTTGTATTGCTTCATACGTTTAAATTTGTGTAGTATACTTTCGAAATCATCTAATTAGTTGGAACATTTAAGCCTTGGTTAGAACTAAAGGTTCAAACATGCTTGTAAACTCCATTTTGGTTTGTAGAGTTGTTGTTCTTTTGTTTTATGTAGCCTTCAATCTTTGATATTTTATGAGTTATTACATTTTAACAATGTAAAGGGATTGAGAAGTACGGGTGAATCTGTCAATAGCAATGAAAAATTTTCTGTACTAGTCTAGATGAGCGTAAAGGGAGAAAAGAACCAGAATTAGAATAAACTTTGCTAGGTAGAGTATGTACGTTAGAAGAAAATCTATATGTAAGGAATTTGTTGCGAATATAATTAGAGTTTCCTTTAATATTACTAGGAATTATTATTATTTGTATTAAGTATATTATGAGGCTATTTTAGGTATTTTAGTTAAGTTTATCTTCTTATAAATAGTGGTCATTAGGGTTTGTAATCAGCATCTTGAATATTGAATATGAAACTAGTTTCTTCCTCTATTAGAGAGTGTAGCGTTTCCGAGCTCTAGCTCGTGGTTCCGGACGACAACCGCCAACCGTGGAGTCTTCTTTATCTTTTATTTTCCGTCTATCGTTCATATCAAATATGGAAGCATTTGACACGCAACAATGGTATCAGAGCCGTTCCGATCTTGATGTGGTGTGGGAAAGGATTGAAAAAAATCTACTGCAACTTCAAGCAGCATGGAAGAAGCCAGCAGTGGAATCCGATAAGCAAAGACCCTCAAAATGGGAGTATCAAACAACAAACCAAGGTAACATCAAGTCTTCATTTAACATTGATTGCAATACCATGGTCTTGCAGAGTCAAGATGAGACACTGGTTCACGGAGGAGACGAAGCTGTTGATGAGGGTGTACAAGAAA
>QAOC01013921.1:129433-196542 GCA_003255005.1 Begonia fuchsioides
TCTGCAATTTCAGAGGTTGTCTTCTCCAAGAATGCCACAGTGAAGCTATTAGTCTCGTATTGGGCGCATAACATCGAAAACACGGGTCCATATCTAAAGTTGCTCCTCTTCTCGAACATCCTCTGCACATCTTCAAAATACAATGCCTGCCGGAAATTATTTCTCATGGGTTTTGGAAGATTATTGAAGATTCACGACCTTGAGGACAAGGTCGATGTTGAAGGCGGGAGTATTGTTGCGAATATAATTAGAGTTTCCTTTAATATTACTAGGAATTATTATTATTTATATTAAGTATATTATGAGGGTATTTTAGGTATTTTAGTTAAGTTTATCTTCTTATAAATAGTAGTCATTAGGGTTTGTAATCAGCATTTTGAATATTGAATATGAAACTAGTTTCTTCCTCTATTAGAGAGTGTAGCGTTTCCGAGCTCTAGCTCGTGGTTCCGGACGACAACCGCCAACCGTGGAGTCTTCTTTATCTTTTATCTTCCGTCTATCGTTCATATCAAATATGGAAGCATTTGACACGCAACAAATTGAGCTACAGAAAGAAGCTCAGCATCCTCAAGGAAGAGCTATTTTAGCCTCACCAATCAAAAATAAAGTTATGAAAACAATGTTGAAGTACTCCACATCAACTTCCTCATCATCAACAGTTACTTTTATTTCTCTTTCCCTACACAGACCAATTCATGCAATGATGAATATATCTGACATTTTTTCTTGTGCACGTCTCCCACCCCAGCCCAACTCAATATAAGTTTCCTTGCCAAGGTAACTTCATCTTCGTGAAATAAAGCACTTCTGATAAAGAAATGACCACCTCACAATGTTGGGAAAGAATTAGCATCTTCCTTGGCCTGCCACACATATCTATCACAGCCATCATGAATCCTTGCATCTTCAATAATCCAGTGAAGGAAATGCATGTGTACTGGATAGAGAAAATGACTTAGTTTATGGTATTAATCATTGAACTTTTAACGGGTACAACTTCTAGGGATCCTAAATTTTGTTATGTCATGTAAACACCACCATGAATTCATACATATAGCAAAAGCAGCTATGTTCCCTTACATGAACGATATTTGTATTCAGTATCTAGTCTCTTCTAAATTTAGTAAAATATAAATCTAAACCCGCTGTTCGTATAATTTTTTACTCTAGTATTTATAAGTTTTCAATCTCTTCTTGCCTTATTTGGAGCTGAAGTTGAAATGCTTATGACAGTCATGAACGAGAAATGGGCGCAAAGCGTCAACGAATTAACGATCAGGGAGCTTCGTTTTATGGTGCAACCCCAGGAACGGGCTTTATGTATGACACAAGTCCTTATGCCTATGTTGCACAACCACCACCATTTCCAGTTGTTAGAGTCCGAGGTCTGCCCTTCGATTGCACAGAAATTGATGTGGCAGAGTTCTTCCTTGGCCTGGACATAGTTGATGTTCTTTTTGTCCACAAAAATGGAAAGTTTGCCGGGGAAGCCTTTTGTGTGTTTGGTTATCCGCTTCAGGTTGATTTTGCCCTTAAGAGAAACAGACAAAACATGGGAAGGAGATATATAGAGGTCTTCAGGAGTAAGAGGCAGGAATATTACAAGGCCATAGCCAATGAAGTTTCAGAAGCTCGAGGTGGCGGTGGGGGCGGTTCTCCTCGCAGAAACGTGCCTAGGCCAAGACCTAATGATGATGTGAATGACCCGAACGAATACACTGGCATGTTAAGGTTGAGGGGGCTGCCATATTCGGCTGGCAAAGACGATTTATTGGAATTCTTTAAAGATTTTGCAGTGTCCGATGAAGCAATTTATTTTGTGATGAATTCGGAAGGGCGACCGAGCGGAGAAGCCTTTGTGGAGTTTGAAAGCGCGGAAGAATCAAAAGCGGCCATGGTTAAGGATAGGATGATGCTCAGGAACCGATACATAGAGCTGTTTCCGTCCACCCACAGGGAGTTGGATGAAGCGATGTCGAGAGGTTCGTAATTCCATCATTAAAATCTTTCATAAAACTTTTATTAGAATGTAGTGCTTCATGAAAGCGAAGAAATACTTGTTATTTTACCTGAATGCCTATATAATTCAGCTAGTTTGCTTGGAATTCAGATAAGTTTCAATTTACTAGTTGCTCTGACCAAGAGAATTCCGAGTTTAGAAATTGATTTGGATTGTTTCTTTTGCTTCGTCTCACTTTTCAGATATCATAATTTATCGGTCGAATTCGCATGTATTTTTAACCCGGTTTTTTAACCCGTTTAATGAGCAAAACTTGTTAGTGAGCTTTCATTATTTGCTGGGAACTTAGATCGAGTAAGGAACCGAACTGACCCGCCAAACCGAGGTCTGTTTTTATTTTGAAATTTGGTTCTTGAATATTTAGATCAATCCAAAGATACTGTTAAACCAAATATTTATATATTAAATGAGTAATAATTTTATATTTTTTAATTAATATTAAAAAAATGACGGTTCCAAAACTGACCCGAAGAGCTTTAGAGATAATGGATTGTCTTTTCACAAATCCATGAAACTAAGCACATTTTATTAATAAATATAATCAACGTATATACATGAATTCTACAGGGAAGAGAGAGAGAGAGAGAGATGACGTCACTAATTTCTTTTTCTAGGCTTGCTTCAATCACTCCTCGTCAGTAAACGGGTTACATCTCTCCCTCTCTCCAGTCTCCACCGATCCTCTGAGAATGATCGAATTCTCAAGTCTCTCCTCAGTCGTTTCCTTTCTTCCGTCTTTCACCATGAACAAACCCTAGTTCTAGTTTTTCTACCAAAATCGTCTCTCTCTCTCTCTCTCTGAATTTAGAGCACAAAAAATGACTCGCTCTGGCGAAGAAAGAAGAAGACGAAGAAAGCCAGAGAAACCCCAGATGAAGAAGAAGAAGAAGAAGCTTCAGAAAAGTCAAAAAGAGGAAGAAACAAAATCCAAGCTCACCTCTGACTCATCGGCCTCCATTGCTACTGGAGATAGCTTCTCAGAAATCAGAAGCACAGGCTTCGAAAAAGACGACGCCTCCATCATCGGAAACTGCTCCTCCTGCTCCACTCCGACAGCTCAGAGATATCGGATTCCGGCGAACTTAACCTGCCCTCCTCCGCCGAAGAAGAAGCCAAGAACTCTCTCCGGCTGCCCTTCTCTTACACCTCCGGTCTCCTTCTTCGCTCCTCCTGACCTCGAACTCTTTTTCTTCTTCGCTTTTTCTCATGTTTCAATCTGAGATTCACTGTTTGGAGGAGCTCTATTTGCGTCTAACTGTCCTACAGTTCAAGAAATTGAAGATATCCATTGGAGATCATCTCTGAAAGCTCTAATATTTTTCTTCAACTCAGTTTCTAGTTTCCCTGTCTCACTTTTTCGATCTTTCTTATATATATTCTCGTCATTTTGGAGGTGCAGGTTGTGATAATTACTGAATTTAGTTGGGAGATTCCTCGCTTAAACTACTACTTTCATTTCTAACCTCTTCAAATTTCTAACTTTAAATCAATAAAGAAAATCAAATAATAAATATCGGAATTTAAGTTAGAAAATATTGAAAATAAAAAAAATCACTTCAAATTACGCAAATTCATCGCGTCTAAATTGAAGTGCCGAATTAAATTTATCGATCAAGGTTTATTAATTCAGTAACTTATGCGCTCTAATATTTGATCCATCGTTTATTATCAATTCGTGCAAATTATTATTTATTTATTTATTAATAGTTATGCCAATTATCACAGTATCTAAAAATGATACTCGAATGAAATGTTTGGAAGTAAGATTACATCGTATTTGTTATTTGACTTTTTCCCGCTTCGATTTCTTGGACACGGCCAAAAGAAGATAACGAGTAATTTAATTGGCAAAATTATAGTAAATTATACTAATTTGATATCTCATGTTAGTGTGAACAAATCCCATCTTTGTCTTTAATTTGTTTCCCTTTAGTGTCCATAACAATCAAAGTCTTCTTTTATTTGAAATTTGAAGTAGAATCCTAAACTAAAGTTGACTCTTTTAGAGCTCAGAATCGACACATATCGACCGAATACGAGGAAATTAAGCAAAATGCAAAATTTAGAATATAACGAAGAGTAATTTTATGTTTTCTTAAAAATGCTTGTAATGAATTGTGCAATTAACTTTCGATTTATGTACTAAATTATGAATAAATAATTTATTGTCGTAGCTGTATCGACAATCAATCAGTTACCAACCGACCATTTAGCTGTTGATGAATAACGGGAAATTAGATCTCGTGGAACTTAAATCCAGATAAAATACCATGACCAATATGATTATTGTCGTAGCTGTATCCAAATAATCGTTCGAAACATCAATAAATATGTTGAAATATTACAATTAATTAATAATTTCACTGGATAAATTAATATTTGACACGAAACAATAATCGAAAAGTAGAAATAAAGAGTAAATGTTGCAGTAGTCATGCATTTATGTAGTTCGAGATTTTAATTATTTGAATAAATTACTAAAACCCTATTAGAATTGATGCCCTATTAACATGAAAAATTAATTATTAATTAAGTTAGAAATATTTTTTAATATTTAAATTTAAAAATGTTAAATAAATAATTGGACATGAAAGTCCAAAGAGGTAGTTGAGTTGAGAACTCACGAAGAGAATCCAATGAAGAGACTGTTGTGAGTGCTCATAATTGTATACAGATTAGAGAATCTTGGTCAAACTATCTTCTCTCAACCTTCTTAATTTGTCATATTTTAATTTTAAATTATAATTACATTTAAAAAATAATAAGCTTGGTCGTCTATATAAATTTTGAAACGCGTTATTGTTATCGTTCAAAATATGCCAAAAGTCGATGTTTAGTTGATGATTGAAAACGCGCAACAAGCTTTTTCGCACTCGAGATAATGAACAGATTAAGATTAGAGCTGCAAAACGATAGAGAATCGAGTCATTTAAACGTTGGAAAACTTCAGCTGTCCATCAGAACCCTTCGAGCCGATGCCTAGCTCGACATATAACGATAATTATTTTTAAAAAATTAGTTTTTTAATGTAATTAATCAGATAATTAACATGGAACGAAGGTTTTGTGTTCTTGATCATGAATATTTCACTAGGCGTGGAGCTTGGGAAGTATTTGCAGGGGAAATGATGTTGTCTGCACTAATTAGGGTTTTCACTTTCAAACCATCATGGTCTTGGATAAACATAGAAGAACATTATCTTATCCAAAGTCATGCCATTAAATCAAAATAAAATGCTAAAAATTCTCAATATATACTTGTAAAGTTGTAAATTTGATCGTTATATTTCTAGTCGAAAATGTTTTTGTTGGCTTCGGCGTGACTCGAATTCTAATTGAATATGCTGGTTTCGATCAACGTTAAGAATCTCAAAACGATAAGGGTTTCATTGTCTGTATATATATGTTTGAGTCGAAAAATTTATTGACCGATTTTGATTTTTTCTACCCATGGTTTTTCCTAGTCTAAATTACCAGTGACTATTATATTTTTTTCTAGTTTTGCGGTCGTTATTCAAGAACTTCTATATTCGATTTGAAGACTTATGTATCGAAACATGAACATGAAAAATGAGGAACTATTGATGAAGCTACGCGTCAAAATGTCAATGGGTAGAAAATTCGGACAACCGAGAGAAATTCTTGAGTAAACTAAAGGATATGCGGGAAAACTTCAACAACGATGCTAGTTTTGCCTCCGCTGAATCCTAATGTTGAACTCTAAATGCTGAAACTTGAAACCCTGAACCCTGAACATTTGAACCCTATAACCCTAAACCCATAACCGTGGAATCGTGAAGCTTAGAATTGTAGAACCATGAAACATTGGAAAGGAAAAAAAAAGGTGCACGAAAACTAACATAAATGATTTATGATATTACTTTTTCATTAATTTAGGCTAATTATTCTTAATATTAATGGTTAATTAAGTTAAATCAACGCGTTTTGGTACTTGATTCCGAAAGAGAGTGAATAAGAACATTACTAATTTTATAAAAACTAGAGAGAGAAATAGTGGGGTAATTTGGTTTGGAGATTTAATGATGAACAATTGAACGTGATCACCAACTTTTGCTTTGGTGATTCAAGTAAATACTTAATCAAGCAACTTTTCAAGAATCCGAGGTTTGTTTTTCCTTTTTAAAAAAGAAAATAGACCCAACAAAGTTTGATTAATCTCTTTTGGGTCAAACTCAAATTTGAAATGCATCGAACTAAAAATTAAAACGCGACACTTAAATATGATTTTCTATTTACATTCTTGTTTTAATGCAGTATGATATAGGATGTTGATACGATAATTGAATATTAATTACACCGATTATTGTTTTAATTGATGTAAACATAGAGCGTTAGCGTCTAAATTTGTGTTCGACTTTCATCACACAAAGCAAAGGGAGAGGCATGGGGGGTTTTGTGTTTTGCTTTTATTCTTTAGACCATATGCCTAAATTTTAGGAGATCTTTGTTCATAATTCGCACCTTTTTTGAGTAAATGATTTCGAATTCTTTCTTTTTTGAACAAATATTTATCGATGAATGCCATGCAGTTGATGACAAACGATATTACTTCTTACTCGTTGATTTAAGCAACAAATTCGATAAACGATTAAATGAGTTTCTCGATCGATAGCTCTCATCGATGTTTCAATTTTAGGAGATCTTTGTTCATAATTCGCACCTTTTTTGAGTAAATGATTTCAAATTCTTTCTTTTTTGAACAAATATTTATTGATGAATGCCATGCAGTTGATGACAAACGATATTACTTCTTACTCGTTGATTTAAGCAACAAATTTGATAAACGATTCCATGCAGTTGATGACAAATGATATTACTTCTTACTCGTTGATTTAAGCAACAAGTTTGATAAACGATTAAATGAGTTTCTCGATCGATAGCTCTCATCGATGTTTCAGTTGTGGAGTTTCTCCGTTGCCGCTTGTTTCATTTATCAAATATGACGCTCGAGACAACACGAGGCTCGTTGGGTAACATGTCTCGAGAAATCTTTGATTCTTTAAGCATGTTTTGCTCGTTCAACATGCTCGGGGTCCATTATCAGAAATGTTGAAATAACGAACGCAGAGCGAGTTAGAAAACAAAAACTAATAAACACGAGATTTATGTGAAAACTCAAAATAGAAAAAAAAAATCACCAATCAAAATCGATACTTTAGATTTGCGACAAATAATGAAACCATAATCTACTAATGTATCATAATTAACATTTAGATCACACTAAATTCAATTATAACATTTGGCTTATTTCATAAGTATTTATACAAAGAGCGTGGCAACGCAAGAATATCTCATGACACGTGGATATGCGATGCTGTCGCTTCTCTGACACAGTGGTCCCCACTTTCAGGTGTGACGTGGTCAAGCTAAGATGACATCATCCGGTTCGACCAGGGAGCTACAGTTTCCCGGTCCTTGCGGATAAGGTCAAGCGCGGGCGAGAGAAGCCGGACCGAATCGGTGGGTCCGCGATCAGGTGCCAGCTGGCGATGACGTGGGCCCGGAGTAGGTGGGCCACCAGTAGTTGAGAGAATCGGCCCGGCCGGAAGGCGAGGAATTGGGTGTCGTTGGTTAGTGTGAGAAAATCGGCGAGGAACTTCCATCGACTCCTGAAGATTCTTATCCCCCCGCCAAAATCTTGGGGTTTGGATTTGCTGGCTTGCGATTCGATAGTGAGTTCTTTGATCTTTTTTCATTTTCATTTTCATTTTCATTGATCTTTGGATTGTGTTTCTAAGGGCCTTCGATTGTCTTATGTGTCTCTATCTTTCTTTTGGATGAGCATCCTGTTTGCATGAGGAGATTAGGTCGGAGATATCGGATTATGCTAGGTTTTGGGTTAATTATTGATTCTAGGAGTAGAATTTTACTGATTCTCTGCTTGTTTACGAAGAAATAGTGGAGAAGAGATCAGCGGGTCTGATTAGTTGCTCTGAAATTTACCTGCAATCTTAAGAAATTGAAAGTATAAAGCTTTAAGATCAAGTGGGGCTTCCCATTTACTTCAAGTTTATTGGTTACCTCTGCTTACTGCTTCAAGAACATTTGGCTCTGCTATGTTGAGAATTAGAACAGGATTGAGTTACTTAGTTTTTACCTTTCAATTCAAGTTTACTGTAGTTCCTAAATCAATGATCGAAATATTTAGGAGGATTGAGTGACTTTTGTCTACTATTTGCTAACCATCCCCTGATTTTTACTGGCTGTTTTTCATGTTTATGAGATTTCTTGTCTGTTTCAATTATAATATGCTTTTTTGGGTTCCTCTAATATGAATGAGGAAAGTTTAATGGAAATTCAGAGTTGTTCTTTTCATCTTAAGATGTTGATAGAGTAGGAGGATTTGCAGCTACTTGGAAAAGCGTAAAGATAATGCAACCAAAGCCTGAAAATGTAAATCAATGAGAACCAGATCTACATTCCATCCATTCAATTAGCAATTATTCTGAGCCATGGTCGCGTAGTATGGGGTATAATCCAGCAAAGATGATGGGGATAAACACTTCGATTCCAAATTCTTTAGAGCACACTGATGGTAATTCAAAGTCAAGCGATCATCAGTCAATATTAGATGATGGTCTGAATGAAGAAGACGATAGTGCCTCCAAAGAATTCCAAACTATTGCATCACCACCAAAGGGTAAATACTTAATATTACTGCTTGAATAATAAGCTGGTGAATACTTTGCTCTTTGCACTATGTCCCTGAGACATGGTGCATGCTCAGAAAAAGAAATTTAGATCAACTTTTAAAGATTTATTTTTTACTCAGTAACTGCTTCTGATTTTGTAAAAGGACAACATAATCGTCAGCAAGTTCTTTCCCACATGCCCGTGATGTGCAGTGAATCTAAAACCCAACCTTCTCAGCTGGAGCTTATCGGTCACTCTATTTTATGTACCTTTTTCTATATGCACACTTGATTACATGCTCAATAGTATTATTGGCACTCGGCCAAGTTCGGTTACAAAAGCGTCACTTGATTCACTGCTGATATTTTGCAGGCTTGTGCACCAAATGTATATCAGGATCCGTATGTGGGAGGAATCATGGCCACTTATGGGCATCAGCCTCTGGTATTGTGCTCTTTAATATATCTTGAAAACAATGTTGAGAAAGGGATTCTCCTATTGTATTGTTAAGGGAAAAAAGTTTGATTATGTGTACTTCATTTTTCTTAGTCTAAATTCTGAAAGGAACAAAAAAAGTTACTTCAAACCTATCATCCAAATCGTGTTCTCATAGTTGAGGTTTAACTGGGTCGAGTAATGCATATTTTACTTCCCAAGTATTAGATGTCTTTTAAGTAGTCTATTCTCTCTAATCATGCCAAAATCTCCGTCATGGCCCTATGTAATCTCATATTTATCTTTGTAAGTTGTTAGTTTAAAAATTTACAAGATTGAGGTTCTTAGTTTCTCTTTCCTTTATTGGATAAATATGCCCACAACGCTCAATAGTCATTGTATGCCAATTTTATGACAGCTTTATCCTCCTTTTCTTGGAATGGCGCATGCTAGAATGCCGTTGCCTTTTGAGATGGCGCAAGAGCCTGTTTTTGTGAATGCCAAACAATACCAGGGAATTATAAGGCGAAGACAAGCTCGTGCTAAAGCTGAGGTCGAAAAGAAACTGATTAAAGTTAGAAAGGTACAAAGGGTTTATATTTTTACGTTGGGCAGTTTAATTTTTATCCTAACACAAAATTTAAGAACTATAATGGTAATATTTTCCGAGCCATACATGGTTGATGATTTCAAATGAGCGCTCACTTTGCATGTTATTTGTACTAGGCTAGTGTTGATAATGTGAGTGTAAACTTCAATCAACCTAAGTATGACCTTTTCATGGAGATCTTAGAAATGTCAATTTAAAGTTATAGCTGTCCAGGTTCTTTTGCTGGTGAAATTTCGAACTATAGACCGCAGTCAGTTATGAACTAAATTTATGGCTTCTTTAAAAAAGCATGCTAATGTGTTGACCTTCAGTGATGTTTAGCCAATCTCTCTCATCCTGCAGCCCTATCTTCACGAATCTCGCCACCAGCATGCAATGAGAAGACCAAGAGGTGACGGAGGACGTTTTGCGAAGAAAAGCAAAATGGATAATATGAACTGTCCAGCAGAAGAAAGAGACACCACTTCTGGTTCTCCGCCCCTCTTCACACTCTGCTAGTTCATCTGGTTCTGAAGCCATGCCAAAAACAAATAAAATGGCCACAATCAAACGCCCAAAACAAAAGAAGAGGGAAGGTTGGAGGCCCATTCGTGTAAGTGCATGGACTAACCAGGCTTCACAGCGGCACCTTGGCAAAGAGCTGTGCGTTTAGGCCTCATCGATGGTGGATGATTCATTACTATCCTCATGACTTCGAGTCGTGAGGCGGCAAATCATTCTTGGCTTTGTTCTGTATTTTTTATTTTAAACTGTGTGTGTATTTCAATCTAGATGGTATTAGAAACAGTAAGTTAGGAAATAATTTGGTTGATGCATGTTCTTTGTAGGTGAAATAGTTCCTTGTTTGGTGAATTGATATGGTTGTATAATTTGGTTTATACATCAACTTTATGTTTAGTTGATGTATAAAGCTGTTTGGTGTGGATAGTTTGCTGATTTCACTATGTTCTAAATATTAGTGCCTAACATCTTCCGTACAAGGAAGAAAAACTCCAAGTGTAATATGTGCATGAAGTCATCGTGGTTAGTCTTGAACAGGGGTGAAATTGGTTCAGTTCAATTCCATTCAAACTTAATTGGATTGAAAAGGAAATTTGTTTGGTTTGGTGTGAAATAAATCAGACCAAAACAGACAAAATTTTTATCAGTTTTGGTTCTGTTTCGACTTCAGCTCGGTTATGATTTTACCCTTTTTTGTTTTGTATCTGTTTGTGTCAGTTATACTCATTTTACAATTTTAATTTCAGATTGATTTATTAAAATATTTGTAAAATCCTTATCCTGTGCTCGGAACTAGTTATATGTATATGAACCTGATCACCAGAAAGCGATGAACAGACGTACAAGGATTATGTATCGAACAGTCACACTCCTATTCTTAATTTCATCACGAAAAAACATAGTTTTATAGAAGAGATAAAAAAAAACTTCAAAACAAAGAAAAACCGACTTCTATTTCACTAATCACCTTGGATTTGGTACCTTGAAATCATTGATGATCTTGAGATGTATGTCGATCAGAGTCCTCAACATTTTCCGCAATATCCAGTTCAGGTGACTCCAAAGTTGTCTCGGCATTGCCACTGTCCGATGCCTCTGAAGAACTTGTATTATTCTCACCACTGTAGTTGGGGATTGGATCGCTGGCATTAACACCAGTTTGAGGTTTCTCGATCATTCCGGACAATGCAAGGGATGGAGACCATTCCAAAACATCATCAATTATGTTGTATACCCTCTTTTGGTATCTGAGGAGAAAAGCATATGTGAAAATACTAAAGGTGGAAAGTAAAAAAGTAAATTTTGTGCAGGAGTTATTATAAAGTTGCGAAATCCACAACCCGAAAACATAGTCCAAAGAATGGAAAGTCAGGCTCACCCTTTTATCCTACATTCCAATCTGACATCCTAACACGGTTTTTACCCTTTAATAAAACATTAATTGCATGAATTAATGGGAAAAAGTCTCCAAAGTAATATGATAGGACCTTCCTATCAAATATCAAATAACCAAGAGCAAAATACCAAGAACAAGATAATCAAAAAGAAGAACCATATCGAAACATGGGCTTGATACCACCTGAACAAGTTAATTGGGGTTCGCCACCCCCAAAGAATGAACCCTAATAGTTTATTTTTCCTTGAATAATCACTACTCTTGTATTCATAGATCTTCTCCACTTTCTCTCATGGATTTGGACCTACTCTAATCATTTAGGCCTATCATAATGTTAGAGTGGAGAGTTGTAAGATAAATACATCATTATTCAAAAGTCAAACACAAAAACAAAACAAAAAACTGCAGAAAGTTGGAAAAATAGAAACCTTAACAGATCAAAAAGGATGAAAAATGAAAGAGGGCAGAAATATCACCAGAAAGAAAGATATGTAAGATTAAAGCAAAATAGCCTTTCAATTCCACTTTCCAAATCATCTATTGCAAATAGTTTAATTCTTTAGGGAAGATATAGAAGTCTTTTAAAAAATTACCTTGCTCGGGCAGCCTCATCAGGAGCATGGTGGCGCAGCAGCATTATAAGGACCACAGCAACAATAGCATAGAAAATTCTAGCTGTCCACTTTGGCCGCTCTTCTTCGTCTTTCTTTGGCCAGAATCGGAATAATTCACTCAATGTTGCTTCCTCAGCAAGAATGTTAGGGAAAAACCATACCCGCCTACCTAGAGTGATATATAGAGCCCCAAACAAGGTTGCTCTAACTGCAAAGTGGAGGAGATGAAAATCAGAGAAAGCCTTAGTGAAACGGCCAGATATTTATCACAATTTTGTCATCGTTATTACAAAGACCACTGGCTCCTTGGCATGGGATTACTACATAGAACTAAATCTATATGTTTGATGCTTGCACCAGCGTGATAGGCTTTCTAAAAGAAGATCAGTATTTGTTTTGGCTCGCACCTGTATTACTATCTGAATGACATCTTGTAAAGCAAGGAGGAAAATAGAGAACATCTACATTAAAGATTATGAGGAAATAGTGCACCAAAAGCATAAAAAGTCCAAGATGTATACATATTCCAGCTCTTAAAGAAAAATAAACCAACTTTTTTTACACAAACCAAAGCTAGTTATTCTGGGCAACATGTTTCATTTTTTTAATGTGATTTATACAGAACAGGAAGTTATAAGCAGAGGTCATATATTAATCTGATTTCTTTTCTATAGATCATCAAAGAGTATGACAAAAAGGCACTGACTGCATCCCAATAGATGGAATGTGGAAGACACTCTCTGACCTATACATATATATGAAATGAGCAATGGAAACTTACGTAAAAGAAGGGAGAGTATAAGCAGTAAGACCCCTGCACACGAGTAGAGTACAATTAGCTTGCACCGATGAGGATATACAGGAAACAAGCAAATTGCTAGAGTCAAAACTGGCCAGCAAAACGAGAGAAGTGTCTGCCAAAGTGGACGTCGTTTTACAAATGTCCATGCAAAAAATGCATCATGATCAGAAAATACTTGATCCTGCAATATATAAGGATATGTAATTTATCAGCAATCAAGTAACAGCTTTCCATATTAGTCTCAGAAACCGCACAGCCACACACTTGAAAGCACAAAGACATTATGGAAGGCCTGTAGCACAAAACTATTATGAGTGAAGCTAAAAGAAATAACCACTTCTTCTCAAATGAGAAAACTAGTTCTAAATAAAGTTTTAGATTTATGAGCGGGCATTGTTTCAGTTTCATAAAAATGTCAGCACAACAAATCATCCCCCGTCATATTGAACTTGAAAAATAAAGTTTCTGGCATGTAAAACAAGAAAAACATGAAACATTATATGTTGTTTTAGTTCTGCAGATCAAAAATCATTTCACAATGACAGAACAGGACTTAAGCTTTATCACATTTGTCAAAGTATCAAGCACAGTACAATAATTCTGGAATATCATAGAGTTTAAAAGTAATAACAAGCACATAAACATTTTTGTAATAAACAAACATAATAATAATAAATCTTCATATGCATTAGTTAATAAAATGCACTAATAAGAATCATACCGGGAAAATTTCTAAATGAGCTGGCCATGAAGAGAGCTTTTTCTTTCCAGGACGAACAGTTTTTACAACACGATCACAGCGAACTAAAAGATTATTTCTCAACAATGCATTAGCAACATCTTCCGTTTCCAAATTTCTATTTGATTCGAGTATGTCCTTGAGCTCTGAATGATTTCTAAGAAAACTGAAAAAATCTTTGCCCCTGAAATATTCTACACGCGTTTCCTGCAAAACAGCCCACCTAGATTCCAAATCCTTATTGTCTCTTACTTTCTCAGCGAACAATTGAAACACATCCTTCTTTGGTGATTGTGTCTGAAGAAATAAAATCAACAAAATGAGGAAAAATCCCTTCACAATAATTTGTAAAATTATGGCCAGAATAGACTCATTATCCAACAAGCGTAAAGATCATGAATATCTGAGAAAATGTCCAGTCAGAAACAATTCTCAATGTGTCTTTCATCACTAAAGCTTCTCGATTTGTACTAGGAAGGAGAAACTAAAAAGAAATGTTATCACAATACCATGGGCTGGAGTTAAAGTGCAGAAGCAGGTGGTCTATATTTATAGTTTACTATGATTGTCGTATTGAATGGACTTCGTTGGTCAGGCATACAGAAGCAACGCAAAGAACTGCAAATAAAATGACTCGAGACAACATATTTCCGTCTTCCGGAAGTCAGCTACCCCAATAATAGTTTTCTCCCTTTCGATTGAAACATGAGTAATAGAGAGATAAAGCCAATCAAAATCCGCACAAAAAAAACAGCCGATTGCGGCGTGCACAAAACCCTAGATCAGGATTAATAAAAAGGGAGAAATGAAGGTGGAATGTAAAAATAGCGAACCCTAGCAGTAGGAGGGGTATCTGAATTGGGATCTCTACCGCCGTTCTGAACAGCTGCAGAAGATCTTCTGACTCTCTTCTTCTCAGCAGCCGGCGATTTCTTCATTTTCCCACCGTTTTCCACTCATCCACGAACACAAAAAGAGGTCAAATTGCGAAAGAAAAGGAGAGACGAAATCAAACTCAATTACGATCCTCCTCCTCCTACGCCTGCTCTGAGAAAAATGGGGGTTAAAAATGCTGAATTTATATATAAATGTCCATATTGGGGACGGGGTTACCCCTAGTTTCCCTTCTTCCGCATTTTCATGGCTAAATATACTTCACCAAGTAAACAAAGAGGTATTTTCAATATTTTTTCTTACTAATAAATAAATGCGTTGCTTTTCAGATAATTTAATTTAAGTTTATCCTTATTTTATTTCATATTTTTTAATATATTGTCAGATTAAATTAATTTAAATAATAAATAATTATTTTTATTTTTATTTATTAAATATTTAGTTTTAAAAATCAACCATAACTCATAGCTTCTTATTTTTAACCGACTTGAAAAATTTCTATTTTTTCGTCTTAAAAGAAAATAATTTTTAAATTATAAGGAGAAACACAAGGCTTTTACCTAGAGCCGGCCTGTCGAGCCTCTTCAAGCCGAGCCTGTCGAGTTTTTTCTCAAAATTTTTGGCATCGAGCCTCGAGCCTATTCGAGCCGAGCGAGCCCAACTCCCGAACCTAATCTAGCCGAAAACGAGCATAAAAAATAATCATTATAAATTGTCTAAAATTCGATATATTATGTTTTAACCGGAAGTTTAAAAAATGAGAAAATCTAAGTTTTCTTCTTTGGAAATTGTTGGGGTCGACACAATGTTTAGATGGGTCGACATAAATGCACAAATGTACAAGCTAGGGTCGACACACGTAGGATGTGGTCGACACAAATGCATGCTGAACTGCCTTTTGGGTCGACACAAGATTTATAGGTGGGTCGACACAATTGGACGTTGAACTGTATTTTGGGTCGACACAAGATTTATAGAAGGGTCGACACAATTGGACGCTAAATTGCCTTTTAGGTCGACACAAAATTTATATGTGCGTCGACACAATCAGAATGACTCGCATGTGTTTTGAATAGGGGTCGACACAAAAATTCTAAGGTCGACATAAATAATGAAACATAAGCTTCTGGATTGTACAAAAGTCGACACAAACTGTATATATATTTGAAATTTCTGCATCACTTAGTAGAAAAATATCAAAACAAGCCAACAATATTCATTATAATCTGTGGAAAAATTACATAGCAATGTACCAAAATAATTATTTTGTGCATCAATATTCAACATATATATAAACATTTAAAAAAATGTACAAAAATTCTAGTCGTCAAATTCCAAATTTTTGAATTCTTTCTCGAGTTCATCATCTCGTTATTGCTCTCTCGCAATGGCGTCGCTCCAATCCTTCATGCATATGAGTGCTTCCACGAGATCTGGTGCAAGACTCCCTCGTCGATCGTCATAAACACGTCCACCTGCACTAAAAGCTGACTCGGAAGCTACAGTTGAAACATGAGGTGTTAGTAAATCACGGGCCATTTTTTAAAGTATCGGATACAATCCCAAATTCTTTTTCCACCAACTCAAGATGTCGAAGGTAGTATCACGAGGAATTTCGAAACGCGTCTCTAAATACGTATCTAGTTCCGTTTGATCGGAACCAAGCCGATGGACGTCGTCATCAACTTCCTCGTTTATTGATTCCAAATCGTCATTTAGTGTGTCTCCAAACCCGGATCCACCACTATAACTACAACCGACTTGAGATGATGAAAATGATCGAGTATCACAATATTTTAATTGGTAATATGCAAATAAATTAGCAAGTTCGGTTTTTAATGATTGTTGAGTAGCAACCGAAATTAAACATAAGTTATGCGCAATTTTATCAAGCATTAATTTACAACCCTTTATTTTATATCTCGGATGCATAATTAAAGCAAACGAAAAAATAAATAGAACTTCAAGCCAATATTTTTTAAATTTTCTTTCCATTTTATTGACTATTTCCAAAAATCATTAATTTGTTTATATCTCAAAAAAACACCGGTTAAATTTACAAACCAAGGAAGCACAAGATGTGTGGTCGGATAATAAATTCTCGAACATTCTTTTGTTGCTTCAAAAAACGGTTTCAAAAAATCAAGAAACAAATTAGCCATATCGCAACTACATCTATCTAAAATAATACTTTGTGATTTTTTACTAATATAATCACAAATAACATTCTAATACGTTTTGCATTTTCTAACATTAAATAAGTCGAATTCCACCTAGTCGATACATCTGTTTTTTATTTTTTCGGATGGAGATTAACCGCTTTACAAAATTCCTTGTACTCTTGTTGTCAGGAGTTAGACGTTGTAATAAAAGAAATTGCACTTCTAATATTATCAATATGTGGAGAAATAAAATTCATATCATCTCTAACTATTAAATTCAAAATGTGACAAACACATCGCATATGTAAAAGAGAAGATTGAGAATTATCAACTTGAAATAATCATTTAAATTGAGAAATGTATACGTCGTTAGCGGACGCATTATCTAAAGTAATACTAAAAATTCTATCTCTAACATTATATTATTGTAAAAAATAGCTAAAATGCATCGATAAATTGTAATACCACTATGCAGATATTCGATAAATTGTATTACCGCTAGCCGATAATTGTAATTGTCTTTTATCGGGCGTTTGCTCGTGTGCGTGACAATGTTGATAATGTCTACGAATCGTACTAGTCGTCAATTCGTAAGCATAATTTTTTGCACAATATTTACATTGTGCCCGATTTTTTAATTTTCCTCCGATATTCATTTCGACAATTTTAAAATGATTCCAAACATCAGACGTTTTTTTTTTGGGACGGGAAAGTGATGATGTAGATGCTTGTGCAGATGTTTGTCCAATTGAAAATGCCGGATTATTTGTGCCAATTTCTTGAAAATCATCATCTGAATTAGTAACATTTTCTATGTTTCTCGTATCCATCTCGATAAACAATTACAAATAAATTGTTACCGTTCACCAATTACTCGGGTCGATGTTGACTTGTACGTGACAATAAATCTTTAATTCCACAAATACGAGTCCTGGAAAAATATTAGAAAGAAATTAGTTCGACGTTAATCGTAATTTTGACGATTAATTAACGATATATTACCGATAAAACATACCTCGATGAGTAATTTGTTAATGCTTGAATAAATCGTCAACACACGAGAAAGTAGATACGAGAATTGAAATCGAGAGCGGGAGAGAATTCAAGAAAAAATTTAGTGAATTTTAACACTCAAATCAACTCTATTTATACCAAAAAAATCAAATATACACATTTTTTCCCGTTTTTTCCCGTTAAATTACAATTTACAACGGTCAAATGACCGTTGCAAGCAGCCCACGTAGGCTGCTTGAGAGAGAGGCCAGAGGGCCAGAGGGCGAGGGGTCCCCTCCCTTCTTCAGTCTTCAGCAATCAGCTGAGCAGAGCTCTTCTGATTTCTGAATCTCTCTCTCTCGCTCCCTCGCTCTGTCGCCGCTGTTCCGACGGCGACAATCTACGACGAGGTGAGAGCTAGGAGGCGACATACGGCGAGGCAACAGGCGACAGCGACGAGATCCGGCAACAACGGACGGCGACTCGAACAACCGACTTGGTGACGAGATCCGGCGGGAGACGACGTGAACGACCGACGAGGCGAAGCGACAGACGGCGACGCGCGACGACAGCGACGGCCGGCGATTCGAGCCTGTCGAGCCTGGCTCGTTAGGCTCGCGAGCCTCATCCGTCGAGCTCGGCTCGGGCTCAACCGACAGGCTCGACACTGTTCCGTTTCGAGCCTGGCTTGGCTCGCCACCTAACCGAGCCAGCTCGCTCGTTTGCCGGCTCTACTTTTACCTGGCTAAAAGCAACAGTACGAGAAAAGGTTGCGAAGAAATTGGATCTAACTAAAAGCATTTGATAGAGACGAAACATTTAGGGTTAGGATCAGTGGGTTTAGATTGAGTTTTGATATAAAATAAATCTGATCTGTTGTGTCAGATTTTATAAAATTAGATTCGAAATCAATCAAATTCCCATCCAAAATTTTAGTTTGGTTTTGGTTCGGGATTATTTTCAGTTCTTATGATTCGAACTCGAGAGTTATCGACTCAAACAAGTTAAAATTTAATTATTTCTTCATAAATTTTAGATTTGATTGTTTAACCCACACAATGTGATGGTAGACAATTTAATCGTATAGTCGATCCGATTTAGTCATAACATTCAAAATAATACTCCTCTTTAAACAGTAAGTCTCACCACTCAACACTAAATGTGTACATTTCCTTGAATTCAACCATGTGAACGTATATTAATATTTTCATAAATTACTAAAATTGACAATACGTGGTTTTAAAGATTATTCACTTTCATGAGGATGTCTTTTATGGAGCATCGATGAACATGTAATTAGATAATAGACATGTTGAAGCCCGCACGGACATAGCTCAGTTGACTCAGAAATAGTAGATTGAGTACACGAGCTTATGTTCGACGTTTGCCATGTCCTAGTGTGGAGTTGTTACCTTCAATCTTGAGGTAGCTCTTTGGGATATCAGGTAAAGACCTTTTATCTCTGGGTCGCTGAGTCACCGTGATTTAACCCCCTCACAAACTGTCGGGCCGGGATGTGAGGGCTATAGAAGCGAGAGATTTGCCTTTTGGGTACAAGATAATAGACATGTTGAAAGTGGTCAAAGTAGTGGCAGAAACATCTGGATTGTTTCTGACTTATCAGATAAAAAAAACTTGATCAAAGCTGGATGAATGATATACATAAATTGATCTACTTTTTTCTGTAATTTATTGATTTGAGAGCAAACTACGACCATTTTTGTATGAGGTTTATCATGATCTTTAAGGCGATACCAAATTCATCTTTATGCACCTTGAATCCACCATAGATAACTAATATAGATAACTAATAAAAAGTAATAAATACAAAATCTAGCATAAATAAAACAATTATCGTCTCTTTAAGGGAGAATTAATCTCTCACCTTGAATCCACCATAGATAAGTTTATAATTATTGGAATGAATTCATAAAATAAGTATTTACATTTTTAATTTCAATATTTGTAATTATATTATACTTTTATATAAATTTGATATCATAAATATAAACAAAAATAAAAGCAAAAAGCTGCCTTTTAATAAGTTATTTCATTAAATAATTGTTTTTTCACATTTTTTATTTTTATTTTAAAAAAGTCCGGACGAAATTAAACTGATTATTTATTCTAATTTGTACAGTCCTTGATCTAGTTCAAATTTGGCGACTCTACTGTTTATAATTAAATAAATCAATAATTGAAAAATCAAAATGGAGACTTGTATTTTTCCCATCTTGGCTGATGGCTCTTTGACTTTGGGTTCAGAACCACATCATTGAGTCTGAAAATCTTCACCTAATTTCACTTGCTCCATCATTTTCACTTTTTTTATTTATATATTATTATTATTATTATTTAAAGAGTTAATTCTTGATGAGGATGGATGGACTTGGCCTTTTTTCAAAGCTATTCACGTGAAATTTGCCTGAGCTTCTGTAATATATCAATAACTATGTATATTACTGTCAATCGAGCCGGCTCGAGCTCGGAACGGCTAGCTCGTCGAACATGCTGAGCCAAATAATCCGAGCCTATTCGAGCCGGCTCGTTTGAGCTTTTTTTAAAAAAAATTAGCTCGAACCGACTTGCGAACCTCGAGCCTAAACGAACGAGCCGGACCATAGTCTATGCATAAGAGGATGAGAAATAAGACAAATTTCTCATATTTTTAAGTAAAATTTTGAATTTTTCAGTCAAGGACATGGTCCTCAAAATTGATTACGATCTAAGTATGAATCTTTAAAGAATTTAATTTTGAATAATTTATGAAACATCATATGATGAAGAGGAGCAGCTTCAAAAGATCTAAACAAAGACATTCGAACACAACAGAGAGGAGCAAGTGGCTTCTTGTCTTGTTTTATAAAAATATCTTTTTTTTTCCTGACAATTATCAAACCCATGTTCCAACCAATCCGATAGCTTGAATCATTGCGCAAGAATTCTTTTTTATTTTTGTTTTTATGTTTGAATCAGATATGGGTAAGATGATAATACGTTGAAATTTAAGATTAGAATGTAAAGGTGGTGTTTTTAATTGCATTTAGTATTAATTTGAAGAGCATTTTTGTTGTTTTTGGAAAAGCAGGAAATGGGTTTTTGGCTTTTTGCTGTTGAACGACAATGACAATTATCTATTCAATGGGTTTTTAAAATCCAAATTCGTATAATGAGAAAGAGAGTGTGTGTGATTGGAGGAAACCCTTTTGGATTTGAACCGAGAGAAGGGGAAATTTGGATGAGAGGGAGAGGGAGAGAGAGAGAGGGCTGTTCAACTGGATTTGACTCTCGATGAGGATCCGTAGAGCTTATTCACACCAATGAATCTTATTTAGCTGGGGTTCCTCATTTTCTACCATTTGTCTATTTGATTCGAAGTCAGAAAAGTCATCTCGGTTGAAGAACCCATCTGGGTTTTCTGGGTCGCCCTCAGAATTTCTTTTTTTCTCCACAGCTGGTAAAGATTTATCTGTTACTCGCAAAGATGAAATTGCAGCTCGAAATCAGTGGATTGGTTGTTTTCTTATTCTTTTTTTGAATGGAAAATCAGGAATTTATTTTGTTTTCAGACGCCATAAGAAATTTCTGTTTGTCTGTTTTCTTCTAGGTCAAATAGTTTCTTCTCGTTCTGCATTTCACTCGCCTCGCGAAATTATTGAACGATATCTTTCGTTTCAGCTAGAATTTTCGGATCTTCGACTGAATTTCGATTTCGCCTTTTCATGTAGATTCATTCAATTTCTCGCAATTTCATGCTCGTAGCTTGACCGCTTGTTCTTGAAGTCTCGAAACAGGTTCAGATTTTGCGCAATTCGTGGATCTGAATCATGGGGAATTGTTGTGCTGCTTCGCAAACTTCTTCTGAAAAGAACAAGGGCAAGCACAGAAAAAAACCCAATCCATTTGCTGCTGATTACGTTGTGAGTAACACAAACGGAAATGAAACCAAGCTCTGTGTATTAAAAGATCCAACGGGCTACGATATTTTAGCTCAATACAATCTGGGTCAAGAACTAGGCAGAGGAGAATTCGGAATTACTTATTTATGCACCGGTATATCAACCGGTGAAAAGCTTGCCTGCAAGTCGATATCGAAGAAGAAGCTGAGGACTGCAATTGACATCGAGGATGTCCGAAGAGAAGTGGAGATTATGAAGCACTTGCCAAAACACCCAAACATTATTTCGCTCAAGGACACTTATGAGGATGATCAAGCTGTTCATATTGTGATGGAATTATGCGAAGGTGGAGAGTTGTTCGATCGGATTGTTGCTAGAGGGCATTATACTGAGCGGGCAGCTGCTGCTGTTATGAAGACAATTGTTGAAGTTGTTCAGGTAGAAAAATTTCACTACTTTTTTGAGATAATCGAAATACATAATCCAAACTCAATAACATTGGCTTTGATGAATTTGGATTTATTTACTATTCTGACCATCTGTCTATGCATTTGTTCTTGATTTAAATGTCTCTTTAGGTCCAAAATTTGGGTTTTCATCATGAATAAACGTTAGTAGCTTATCGGGGTTTATACTACATGGTCCTATTCTAAAATCTGTTCATTGTTTTTTTCAAAATTTATGACCTAATGGCTTTATTTGTTTCGAGAACTTAATCTTGGCCTTATTTTTGAAATTTCAAATTTGTGTTTATCATGATGGATTATTTCTCTGCTGGGAAAAACTTTCAACTATGTATTTATTCTGCTTTTACTCTTACTATGTCTAGCAGCCGATGAATCTGCTCTTCATTTTTTAGCAGTCGTATATGTTAAAGGTTTTGTATTGCAGATGTGTCATAAACATGGTGTGATGCATAGGGATCTCAAACCAGAAAATTTTCTCTTTGCTAATAAGAAGGAAGCAGCTCCCTTGAAAGCTATTGATTTCGGATTGTCTGTCTTATTTAAACCTGGTATTCCCACATGTTCTTTATCGACATCTTTTTTTTTTTCATTTCTACTTTTTAATATATTTTCTGGTTATTTGATCTGACTGGTTTTGTATTGGCAGGTGAGAGATTTAATGAAATAGTAGGAAGTCCATACTATATGGCTCCTGAGGTTCTCAAGAGAAATTATGGTCCTGAGATTGATGTTTGGAGTGCCGGAGTTATCCTCTACATTTTACTTTGCGGTGTTCCTCCTTTTTGGGCTGGTATATTTCCCTTATAAAAGTTCTTTTTTTGTGTTTTATCTAGAGTTGGGCCTATCCGGACATGGACCGCGTTCTCGACCGGAACCTCTAATTTTGGTCCGGTTTCAGTCTCAATTTTTAAAAACCGCAAAACCATAATTGGACCTTGGGTAAAAAGATGATCTAAAATTTGATAAAACCCTACTTAAAACTAAATAAAATGTGATATAAACTCAAATATCGGTTCCAAATTCGGTTAAGTCACTCAAAATTTGATACAATTTTAATAAAAAATATTTTTATTTTTATTTATTTAAATATGGAAGTAGAGTGGTAAAATCCGAAATTGCATCTTATTTTGCGGTTTTGGTTCTAATTCATCCCAAAACCGAACTGGACTGTGCCTACCCCTAGTTTTATCTATATTTTCTGGTTCTTTTTTATATTTTTTAATTTTATTCTATGCAGAAACCGAACAAGGAGTGGCTCAGGCAATCATTCGCTCTGTTATTGATTTTAAGAGAGATCCTTGGCCTATAGTCTCAGATAATGCGAAAGATCTCGTGAGAAAAATGCTAGATCCCGACCCGAAACGACGACTTTCTGCACAAGAAGTGCTTAGTAATGTTATTTCATTCTATTGTGGATGCTTTAATTAACTCTATCATTTTGTATCAAATATTATTAACTATTTTGTCTCTTTGTATTCAGATCATCCATGGTTGCAGAATGCAAAAAAGGCCCCGAATGTTCCTTTGGGCGAGACTGTCAAAGCAAGGCTCAAACAATTTTCTGTCATGAACAAGCTCAAGAAAAAAGCTCTGAGGGTAATATTATGAAATTGAGGACCTAAGCTAATCACCCAAAATGAAATAAAGGAGCTTTTTGCTTCTTCTTTTTTTGCAGATTTTAAGAATCTTAATAATATATAATTTCTCAACTCTTTTTAAACTGTCATCATTTATAGGTTATTGCCGAGCATTTATCCGTGGAAGAAGTAGCTGGTATAAAGGACGCTTTTGACATGATGGACACTAGCAAAAGCGGCAAGATAAACATCGAAGAACTTCGAATTGGGTTGCAAAAAGTTGGACAGCAAGTTTCAGATGCAGATCTTCAGATTCTTGTGGAAGCAGTAAGCGTTAATAATTATATTAGATCGAGTAGAAATTAAAATCTCCCTCATATAAGCAAATAATATGATTTAGAAGTTATAAATTGTTTTAATACTCTACAAAAGATTGCTCTAATGCTTTTTTGATAGTTTTTTTCTTTCATTTCATCATAGTCTAATTCTATTATTATCTTACAGGCGGACGTTGATGGTGATGGAACTCTGAATTATGCAGAGTTTGTGGCTGTTTCTGTTCATCTTAAAAGAATGGCTAATGATGAGCACCTTCATAAAGCCTTTGCATTCTTCGACCAAAACCAGAGTGGCTACATAGAGATTGACGAGCTTCGAAGCTCTTTAAACGATGAAGATGAGACAAACGATGACGAAGTTATCAGTGCCATTATGCACGACGTTGACACTGACAAAGTTAGTATTTATTAATTTCTTGAATATGGATTAATACCCTCATCGTCTCTTCTCGAGTTTCCAAATTTTTTTGGTTCTTTAGGTAGATTGACTATTTCTTTTCAAGTTTCAATTTATGATCGTGTGGGAGACAGCTAAAGTTTGGGTTTGGTTGTTTCTTGTTTTTTAAAACTGACATCGATCCAAAAGTTTCAAAAACAAAAATCAAATAAGAGTTTTTATATGCCAAAAGTTTTGAAAACGGGTTGAATGAGTGTTTTTAGAAACAATTTGTCTTCTTTCTTCAAGAGAATAGAATGAGTGGTGCTAGATTTATTTTTTTTTTATCATACATTCATATTGTACATGCTAACTTGTTGAGACACATATTTGAATTAGACCAATAAAAAGTTAACACGTCAACGTACAAAATAAGAGTAGCATTTCTCAAATATTAATTATTGGATTCATCTTATCCAACAAACATGAACATCTTATCCAACAATCTTGAACTATTTTTACAGGATGGGCGAATAAGCTACGAGGAGTTTGCAGCCATGATGAAGGCCGGAACTGATTGGAGAAAAGCATCAAGGCAATATTCTAGGGAGCGATTCAACAGTCTAAGCTTGAAGCTGATGAGGGATGGATCGTTGCATTTAACCGAAGAGGGTCGATGAATCAACTGACTAAGCAAGCAGGTCAAGCTATGATTTTTAATTTTTTTTGCTTGTTCTTGGTGGTTTCTGTGATTATTAGTCATTACTTCATTTCATTGGCTTTGTGAAAACCTGGGTTATATAGGATTTAAGCTGCAGGAGGTGTCTAAGCTACTCATCTGAATAGCTTTACTTTTTAGGATCTCTTTTCAGGTAGTTGAGAAATCACAGTTGGAAAAAAATGTTAGAGAGAGAAAGATGGTAGGATTGGAGCCTGATTTGTGACGAGTACATATGTCAAATTTGAAGTATTTTTCTAGCTGTCACTTTTCTATTGGTTGGATTTTGAGATAGCTTTGCCTCTGTTACAAAGTAGGCTTCTTGCTCTGATCATCTCATTTTCCATTTTCTGTGTTTGTTGATTGATCAAATTGATTGTATTATACTTAGTATGGTTGGATATTGAAGTCTTGTTACTAAGGGTTTCGACTGAAATTTATTTTCGACTTGAGCGATGCTGGTTGATTATATGATATCGGGTGATTATATGATATCGGGTGATTTGTAGTTTCGAATGAATGGTCGGTTACAAGGTCTAATTTGTAAATGTTAAATCTTTTGAGTTTAGGAACTGCGTGATATGTACCGGTCAGTGGTTTTCGTCTCTGGTTCGGTTCAGCGAATTGGTTTGTGATCTAAAACCGGAATCTAAACCTGTCAATCACTTCACTTTTCGGATCGCTGGCTCGGGTTTCGATTTCACCATTTCGGTTATTGATTCCTTCGGATTGGGTTTTTTTTGTTAATTTATTTGAAAATTCTCAAATGTTAAACAACAAAAAACTTATCTCTCTAAAAAAAACCAAGGATCAAAAAAATTGTACAATTAATATAAAAAATAACTATAATTTATTATATAAATTTGAATAATTTTTAAAATAATACTAAAACAAAGAGCTAAAAGAATTGTCTCAATTAGTATTCAACAAATAATTATAATTATAATTTTTAAGATTTTTAATAAATTATGTTGAAGTTTTAATGTTTTTATTTTTTAAGTTTAATATTAATTTTCTCCTAGGGTTAGATGCCTGCTAATATGGCAATTCTCTTTGCAATGGTTTTCTAATTTTCAAAATCAAATATGAACCCCACCATGCACATCGAAACCTTATGTAAATTTGAACCAAAATCAATTCAACCAGTTCAAATTTGGATCAAAGTTAGTTGTCGGGTAGATTTTGGTTCGATTTCAATTGTACAACCCAAATTGAAAAAAGATTTGAGCGTCTGCCTAAGCTGTGAGGGCACTCTTGTGAGATGCTTAGGCATGGATTCTAAGACAAGAACAAGACATTTACTTGGCTTCTCAATTTTTGAGGTTCTTTCTCTCTCCTCTTCTATGTCGGAAACACTGAACTGTGTTTGACTACTAGGGTGTAGCCGAGGCAAATAGAAACAGAAAATGCTTCCACATAAAACAGTAACAAAAATCAAGACAAAAGCAGAGCAATAAAACAAGACATTGGAGGGTAGGCGTCTAGAGATTGGAAGAAGCAGTGTAAAACTTCCTTTCCTTCAAGCTTTCAACAGTCTCCTTCAGGCTCTGCTCAATTGGAATGTATTCAGTCCCCAACAAACTCTCTGTCTTCTCCTTTGCCACTTTATACGCTGGCACTCTAGGCTTCTCGTCTGCACACCTGCATTTTGTGTTTTCAATCCAATCATTTTCACACCCTGTTCTTCCCCTAAAACACATTACTTTTTCTCCTATTTAACGAAGAAACTGTTGAGAAATCGACTGAATTCTAATCTAGATTTCTTCAGCTACCAGGTATATCATGTCAGCAGGGATGTGAAATGAAACAATCTGGCAAATTTGCCAAAGTTAGGCGCACGGAATTAAGACTTACTTTTCGGGGAGTTGAATTTCTGGGTATTTATTGCGTAAAATCTCAATGAGATCTGCATGGTGAAGAACTCGTTCCACCATGCAATATCGTCCGCTTGCTGAAGGAACCTCAAATGCTTTGATATGTGCCATGGCAACATCTTTGACATTAACCCATCCAAAACTAAAATTTGGGTATGTTGGAGCTCCTGCATTTGATCAAATGGAAGATATATTAATCGAGCTAAGAAGTAAGATCTCACTCCTCATGATAACTCAAAAAAATGAAAAAAACCACGTCTCAAATTCTGAGCATTGAAGCCCGAAAGTATCAAGAAATCTTAGGAATCAAACAGATATATCAGTTTTCCTTCACACGTAAGGCAATCCCAGGATGAAAATGCTCAATTGAAAAAATGAGAAAAATAAGAATAATTGATTTGAAAGGAGTTTTGGTCATGGAAAAATAGAATACCATTGATGAAGTTAAGAATTGCTTCACAACTTGTGTTGAGAGTGGGCTGCAAGAGAGGGCCAATCACCATTCCAGGATTGATTGTAACCGTGTCAATGCCCTTCTCTCTCACAAATTTCCAGGCTGCTTCCTCAGCCAAAGTCTTGGAGAGCACATACCAGAGCTGTAATACGAAAAAAATTGTGATAAAGATCAGACTTTAACTCGCACCCTTGGAGCCGAAGAAGGTGGGTAGAAAAACATAGAACATTAAAAAATGGTCTGCTAACAGGTGTTAGGAAAGTCAATGATGCATTGTTTTAAATGTAATTTTAGAAGAAAAAAAATGTTTATATAGTTTCTATTTTGAAGATTTTAGGACATAGAGAATAAATGGAAATCATAGAGTTAAATCATGAATGATCTAAGAATTCCGGTGTGGAATATGGAATATTGACAAAACCTCGAATCTCTGCTAGATAAGAATAACTGAACTTCGAAACGCTAATAATTATAGTATTTATGTGTTTATAAATATGTTTGTCCGCATTGTTTTGTAAAATTGACCTCAATCCACAAACCTTAAAATTTACCAGCTACAAATCCAGAAATCCATACTGTTACAAATATATGCACTTGCATACTGAATTGTCAAGCATATTTAAGACACTCCCACTGATTATATCATTTTTTATAAGCTTAAGCTATGTCTTAAGCTCCCAATGAGACCATCTTAAACTTGCATTAATAGCCATAGAAGTGAGAAATGGACAAACCTAGTAAAGAGAACAAAAAAATAATACTAGAAGTACAACTAAATATTAGTCATCTGAGAAAAAGTAAGCTAGGAAGAAATAAATTCGGATTTCTAATCACATTTTTGAGGATCGAGATGATTCTGCTTTTCCTACTTTTGGTTTAACAGTATCACAAGAATGTTCTTCGGGTCTCTACAATTCGTTTGTATAAATTAAATGTCGCATGCGTTCTTTACATTCTTATAAAGAGGGTAATGTAATTTTATACATAATACCAATATAGTCTAAAAAACCAAGAACTATAACTCTAAGACAATTAATAGTGAGCTCCAATCAATAATGACACACCAAATCAAACATAAGGGTTCCCCATGATACTCTATGTTGACGAGAAAGGTGCGAAAAAAAACTAGATACCTTCAATTCCTTGCAAACCTCTGGATTAGAAAACCAAGTGTCATCGACTACTACCTCAGGAGTTCTTGGCTTCCCATTATAAGCAACTGCAGCGATAGAAGATGTTAAGACCACCCTCTTGACAGATGATGATTTAGCAACTGCATTAAGGACATTAAGTGTTCCCTTCACTGCAGGATCAATAAGTTCAGCCTGACAAAAGAACAAGTGAAAACTAAAATCTTTTTTTTTTTATGATGTAAAGTACAAAATATCAAAACTTTAGGAACCTGTAAATTATTTAAAAAATTATATTATCAGCCACAAAATGATTTGAGATACGAACTTAAGCAAACTTTGCAAGAAGTTTTTACTCTTGAAGCTTCATATCAATGGCCTGTTTTATGAGGTTGTCTTTATTAATATTAGTTATATTAGTAAAGGTAATTTAGTAATTAGATTTAAGGTTATTTCATCCTAAATAATACTCTATTATGGTTGTATAGAGTATCTTTTGAATATATATGAAATAAAATCTTCTCTAGTTGTAAGTTTTCTTCCAAGCTACAGCTTGTGGTCATTAGACCGACCACAGCCATACCGTGAAGTATTTTAATTCTATAACTTTTTGTCTATCTCAATCCTACCCGAGATGAGCACATTCTATGCTCATCCTTTTTGAGTTCCATCTACTGCGATCTTTGATAGGTCGAAAAATTCTCTAACAAATTTGTTTATTGGAAAAGGTATGCCGTTGCCCTATTTTTTTCGAGTAATTCAATGAAAAACAAAAGTGAAATGAGGGAGAAATTAGCTCCTTCATTGCAAAAAGGGTTAAAAGCTCTTAATCATTTTAAGAATTTTACATATAATTTATCTGGAAAGCACAAATACTGACAAATTATAACAATAGCCACCTGTAAAGTGCTGAAAGTTCTAAAATCTGGATGAATAATATTCAATCACTCTCAAAGGTAAGACTAGACAATGTAAGCCAGATGGCTATAAAACGAAGATAATCCAAGTTTCCCTCTCTTCAAACACAAGATATGTCTATATAGCATCGCAGAAACTCAAAGATTTAAAAAAATTCTTTTGTTTTTATGAATTGGTAAATTCTAGAAACTGTTGTACAATAGAACTTAAACACTGTTTCTCTCTAAATCAGAAAAACATCAAATGAAGTGCAGATGATCAAGCAAAGGGATGAAATAAACTGATAATTTTTTCTATCGTCGAGAATAAGTTTGAGATAAATTCTCAAATTAGTTCCCTCTTTAAATTATCATTACCCACAAACTTACTCAAACAGAAACACAAAAAAATGTCTACAAGACTAGTGATCAAATAATATTTAATCAGACCATGTGTAATTATACAAACCTGTGGATCAGTCACATTGTGATAAAAGGGAGAGGCAGTGTGGAAAACACCTTCACAACCCTCAACAGCTGAATCAAAGGCGCCTTCTTCGAGAAGATCTGCTTTGAAAAGCTTAAGTCTCTCCTTAGCCCCATCAAGTGTGACCAAGTGATCAACTTTACTGCGAGCAGCTGTGGAAGAAAATAGAGAAAACCATTACATAAATCTAATGTTTTTAGAGAGTATAACAACAAGGATACGGTTAAAACTTCTGTAGAGTAAGACCCTGGGGAAATCTATCATTCCTTGTGAAAAGAAAATGAGAAGGAAGATCGAGTTTCCATTTTGAAGAAAATTAGCACTTCTTGCGTGAGAGTGCTCCAAAAACATTTAGAATCTCAGCCACTGTCCGGAGTCCTATCTCGATTATTTCACAACTTAAATTGATAATAGTATTATAAGTGAAGATGGGTTTTACCTTTGCTTATCAAGTGAACAGTCCATGAGAAATGAAAAGCCCAAATGCAAAAATCAAGCAAATCGAATGAAATTTCACTAAAATATGAACTTAGTAAATCAATCAACGACCGCGAAGCGGTAGCAATCCAAGCGACGACAGGTAACAAAATGAAGAAGATAAGCAATTCAGAGAGAAATACAAACATGGATCGCGAACGGAGGCCCTGACAGTGTAACCGCGGCTGAGAAGAAACTTAACGAGCCAAGTCGCAATGAACCCAGATGCCCCAGTGACGCAAACAACTTTCCCAGCTCCAGAACTCATTTTCGCCCACTCTTTTTCTTCCTTCTCCACAGCAGAACAACTTGCAAAAGAAATCTTTGTATTTATACCCTTCTACCTTAAAATTTCAACTCTGAAAAGAGTAATCGAGTTTGATCACGGCAGTTAAGTATGACAGAGAGATGGCGGACGCAGAAGAGTGGTCGGTGAGCCAGGAAAACGAGCAAAATTAAAGGTCGGCGGCAACACTACAAAATTAGGGGCAAAATCTGACAGTAATGGCTAAAAGGTGAACGGTAAATTTTAATTCGATATTAATTTTAATTTTTAAAAAATTATAATTGATTAGTTAATGTTATAATAAAATTAGATTATAAATCAGCTCAATTACCTAAAATTCGATCACAATATAATAAAAATATATATTTTATTATTATATTTTAATTTTTTAAAATATAAAATAAAAATCGGATTAAAACTATAATAGAACCAGAACCGTTAGGTGCCGATTCTAAAAATCTAGAACTGTGACTTTCGATACTGATTTTATTTCGAGATAAAATCAGCCTGTCCGACCCGTGTCTACCCCCATGTAAAATTGCTGCATTGCGGCTTCTGATCTCCGGTGTAATTGCAAGCCGTATTAGGCCGAACAATACTCAGGCATTATATAATCAACGAAATAAACACTGTTTGTTTGATTTTTTATTTTTCTTAACGCAAATACTCCCCTAATAATCTGGATTTCAACAGACTATTATAAATAATATTTTAAATTTTTTATAAGTTTTAATATTTATTCAATTTACTATAATTTTTAATTGTTAAAAATAAAATAATTCATTAAAAATAAGTACAATATTAAAAAAAAAAATCTAAAATGAAGTAATTCATGGTTCTTAAAACTCAATTTATTAGACAAATTTTAAATTTTAATAATCTTTGCTTTTAAAAATATGAAACATAATAAATTAAACAAAAAAATACTCCTGTTTTATTTATTAATTCTAAAATTCGAGGTTTGTTTAACCTAATCAACAAAAACTTAGTTCTAATTTGGCTTTACCCTAATTCAAATAAATTTTAATTAACTTGTGTTATTCATTGATTGGTATAAAATATTATAGTATACTATAAGAATTAAATCATCAATTATCTGAATGAACGAGCAAGTAACTTATAAACGTAACATCATCAATTTGGTTCGAGTAATTTAACTGATAAAATCATAAAATAATGAATCGAAGCCATGAAACGAGACTTGGCGCATAGTCTAGCACGGTGTCAAGTACAAGGTTCTCTTTTATGATACAATGATCGATGATCGAATTTACTTTTGTGGGTCTATACGAACAACGATAATTAAAATGATTTTAATCATAAATTAAATTATACTTTTAAAATTTATTATAATAAAGTCACTTGTAATAACAAATTAGAAATTGTCACTAATGACCTAACAAAATACACTATGATTATATTGAAAGATTACTCATGTAGCCAAATTAGAAACGTCTCTAGTAATTTAATTGAACTATGCTTATTTGCAAAGACTAATTATGTAAATTTTTATCATTAAAATTAATAAAATAAATAAAAAGGGTGTTCAAAGACACTCTTAAGTAACCCTAGTTTGGAGGAAGCCGACATTTGGAAAGTGCAGCCTCCTCAACCCCACGCGTTCTCTCATTCGTGTAACCCACGTTCCAACTCCTTTCCCAAGATAATTTATTAGTTTCCAATTAAAGAAATACCAAATTTGTAATTTAGGGGTTTTTAGTCTATTTTTCTAACTATTTGAGATTTTGTTTTACTTTTTTTATCCTAATAAATATTGATTTATTTTTAATTTATATGAAAAGAAAATGGCGCGTAGTCACATTTCATAACGCGCCTGCTGTTCACAGGTCTTTCGTTTTCAAACTGAAACCGAGAGAGAGAGAGAGAGAGAGAGAGAGGGAGAGAGATTCCCGTCGCCGAAACTATGTCGATGGCCTCCGCCTTCAACCCGTCGTCTCTCTCTCTGTCCAAATCGAATCCTCAGCGTTCGTTTTCGTCTCCAACCTTGTCACCTTTCTCGAATCTTCGCTTCAACGCATCTCCTCTTTCCTCCCCCTCGTCCGCCGCCGCCGTCTCCATTTCCACCTCTCTGATCCGCCGCACCAACCACATTCTAACCTTCCCAATATCATCCACCGGTGGAGGTTCTGACGGTCGCGATTCTTCGTTACGAGGAAGCGGCGGCGGTGGCGGGGGAGACGATCATAAGGGCGATGGTGGTTTCGAGAATGCAGGGGACAAGAACAGGTCGGAGGCGCTTTTGGTTTTGGCAGAGGCTGGGAGGTCTTTGGAAAGCGTGCCGAAGGACTTCGCGGCTGCCATGGAAGCTGGTCGAGTCCCTGGGTCGGTTGTCTCCAGATTTGTTGAGCTCGAAAAGTCGGCTCTGATTCGGTGGTTGCTTCAGTTCGGCGGTTTTAAGGAGCGTCTCTTGGCTGATGATTTGTTCTTAGCCAAAGTTGCCATGGAGTGCGGGGTTGGAATCTTCACCAAGGTCTGATTCGATCATATGATTAATGATTTGAGTGTTCCATCTTTTATGTTCTAGCTCGATTGCATTTTGATAGCGTAGTTTTATCGGCGGGGTAGTAGTAACAACAACAGATGTCGCAAAATGACAAGTAATTAATTCCTGTAGGTATAGAAAATATTCTTTTCAATTATTATACAGGAGGGAATGATTGTCTGGCGTAGATTGAATGCAATTAATGAGGCCGGATATTCAATGTGCTGTGACTTGTTCAGTTATGCCTGATCGAGGAGAACAAGGCTCTTAATTTGACAGGAACACATTGATCTTCCAATTCAATTTTCAATCATGCATTCCTATATGAATCCAATTATTAGAAAAGAAAACATTGTCTGAAACAAATATATGAAATATTGTAAATTAATCTTAAAATCTTTCAATTTAATCCTGTAAATAACCTAATAGAGGCTGAACCACTCCCATCTCTTTGTACCTTTGCTGGCTGGACATAATTTTAAAGTTCAAGCAAAAGTTTAGGCTTGATTTCTAGAAATTGTAATGATACCAACTTATGAACTACGTTTTTATGTGAATGAAATATCTTGCATGAATAAATTTAGACTGCTAACTCTATGTATTGTCTTGTTATTCATGGACTCTGTTACTGATTTATAAACAACTCATTGTTTCAGACGCACACTTTGCCTTTAGCCTTTAGTTTTTGACATTTTCAGTCCCATTCTTTCTATTTCTATCTCAAGTTGCTTTCTTGTGCTTAATACCCCTAATATATTTTCCAGACCGCTGCAGAATACGAGCGCCGCAGGGAAAATTTCTTTAACGAGCTAGAGATTGTTTTTGCTGATGTGGTATGTCTTTCATGGAGTAATGTAACTTCTCATCACCTTGAATTTTGTTTTTGATGTTAGTGTCGTACTACTTTAATCCTCACAGATAATATCAAAGTGAATTTGTGTGCCACAGATAGTATCTAAGTGATAATATCAGAGAAAGTATATTGTTTGCTGTACAGGTTTCCTTTCATTAGTTTATTTATCATTGAACGCTCTGTTTTTCAAGAAGAAAATGGAATTTTTTATTTCCATTTCAAAACATTGTTTCTTTTAGGTAATGGCCATAATTGCGGATTTCATGCTTGTTTATCTTCCTGCTCCTACTGTTTCTCTCCGACCACCTCTTGGAGTCTCTGCAGGCTCTTTTGCCAAGTTCTTCCATAACTGTCCAGATAATGCATTTCAGGTCAGTTTTGGAACTGTGTCACCTTATAATTATGAGAAAAAAATTGTTCAAATTGTTAACTTTCTTGCTTTTGAACATTATGATTCCAGATTGCTCTCTCTGGAACATCATATTCCCTAATACAAAGACTAGGTGCTATAGCGGTATGAAAGAACTAATAGTTTATATTTGCATAAATTTGTGATGTAAATCAGCTGTGTTAAGAGTATTGTATTCTCTGTGTATTCTGTGCAGCGCAATGGAGCGAAGCTTTTTGCAGTTGGCACCACTTCATCCCTGGTATTTTATGCACAGTCTCCTATGTTGAATTTGCTTTATGTACCTATTGATGCTTTCTTTTCTCTCCATTGTGATTGTTTTTCTGTTTGGTTGATTTAGTGTTCATGTAGACTATTTATGGGGGTCTAAAAGAATCCTTCCATTTTACTTTTTTAACTATATTTTCTTCCCTTTTCTCAGTATTCAAACGCTAATCACCATGGACTGGTATTTAAATGTCCAGTACAATCACATTGTTGTTGGATTTCTGTTAATCCTTATTTCTTGGGAAGCTTGTTATCTATTTTAACCTCCCTTTTTTCCTTAGGTTGTATTAAGAGCTTGGTTTACAAAATTATTTTATCTGGATATTTATTTAGATTCTTACTTTCACGTGGGCTGAGTTTCTGAATCAATATAAGCTCATACATTTTGAATCCCTTAGGTTGGCACGGCTGTGACGAATGCCTTGATCAATGCAAGGAAGGCTGTTGATAAGGATGCTGCTGCTGAAGTAGAAAACGTGCCTATTGTTTCCACTAGTGTAGCCTATGGTATTTATATGGCTGTATCTAGCAACCTAAGGTACGTCAATTTTATCTGAGTTAGTTAATTGCTGCAGTTCCAAGTTTGGACTATTTCTTCAATTTCTGATTTTTCTAGTTCATTAGTTTTTTATTCATCCCAACGTCAATTACAATAGAGCTCTCAACCTTTTCTCTACCCTGAATACAAAAAAATATCTACCCAAATGAATGAATATTTTAATCAGAAGCAACATAAATACCATCTTTATGTACCACTAGAGGAATATAGTATTCATTTCCATCCCGGTTAAAATAAAATGCAATTTTTTTCTGTTAGAACTCACTAAAAAATGAGGCATCACTGGTTTTTTTGGAAATACGCAAGCTTCCACCATTTCCAAATTATTAATATTAGTTGTTTGTTTTCCAAAGGTATCAAGTTTTGGCTGGTGTAATCGAACAACGTGTTTTGGAACCAATGCTACACAAACACAAGCTTATGTTGAGTGCATTCTGCTTTGCTGTTAGAACGGGCAATACATTCCTTGGTTCATTATTGTGAGATCTTTATCCCTTTTGTCTTATTAAACGAAACTGCTAACTTACGCCTCACTATGACTTGTTTTCTGGGACTTCCTCAGGTGGGTGGATTATGCCCGTTGGATAGGTGTTCAGAAGCTCGTAAACACAGAATGAATGCTCTTCTTGGACTGGGATCTCCAAAAAAGAATTCAACATTTTTGCTTGCAGGTAAACTTAAAGCAAATATGGATTGATATTTTTTGAAGCTATAAGTTATGAGATACTCTTCTGCATAAGCCAATAATGCTAGGATCATTTTGAATACTTGAGTTTGAACATCTTTTATGGCCGTGTTTCCTTCTTTCCCTTTTCATTTTGCAAGGATTAAACTATAATAAGTGGCCATACCTTTAGGATTAAATAGCTACACTTGCTGTTTGCGTGTTCATCAGATTTTAGCTTTGTAAAACTTACTCGTTATTCGTCGAAATGACTTTTTGGACAAATATTTCATCAATTATTAGTTTTGATCTAGTTATGTGTGTTTTTACTATGCAAATAAGGGGATATGCTTGGAGACCCATTTTATTTGTAGAGCTACAATGATGACAGATGTTGGATGTTCTAAAGCATTAATGTGGATCATCGTTTGTTCACCATAGATTTGGACTTGTGTCATGAAGTAGTAGAGATTTTGTAGAAATGTGTTGAACTGAGGCAAATAAAGAGTAATGATAAGCAATCTTTGTGAAGATCTTAAAGACTAATGATAAATTTACTTTTTTAATATATGATATTATTATATATGCTGATGTGTCGAGTTGTTATTAGTTTAGTTATGTTTATGTGTCAAACTATTATTAGTCTAGATATATTTATGTGTCGAGCTGTTATTAGTCTAGTTATGCTGATGTGTCGAATTGTTATTAGTTTAGTTAATGTGAATATAATGTAATATAATTTTTAAAAAATAATTTTGAATATTTATTGTATTAATCATAGTCAGCCACGTCAGACAGAATGTACATTGAAGAAGTAAATTTTGTCTCCTAAAAATGTGACACTTAAAAGTAAATTGGTTGTAACTAGTGATAGCCTAGAGAACATAGATTATGAGCATTATGGTAAAATAGATAAAAGGGAAATAAAGACTATTTATTGAGGGTTGTGCTATTCATGAATGCAACGTGCCGGTTGTGACCCTTCCAAACCCGAAAAGCCTTCCCGATCTTACTTCCATCTGTAAGATTAATCCTGATTTAAGTTATGTGCTTCGTTTGTTTTGATCTTCGTCGTAATTTTGCGCTACCATCTTGAAATTTATGATGCATTAGGTGATGTTTTATGTATTACGACCAATAGGATAAGAAATAATTTATCTCATAATGTTGAATTGTTCTTTCTTAAAAACGAACATTTTGAACTTGTCATACTTCTTATGGACATCGTACGATGCGATTTTTGTTAATTGCATGTCGATTTAGTTAACATTAAAGTCTGTGTTTGTTTCATAATCTCCGTTTGTCATTTGTTAATAATTTTTCATCCCTTATATTCGCAATTTGATAACATTTGAAATTTCCTTCGTGTTAAAATTAGAGAGTAGAAATTGCCGGCGGAGGAATAATCGATTGAACCAAAGAAACATTGATAATTAATTCAATGAATTATAGGTCGGACGTGTATTATTTTGATCGATAAATTAAGAGTAAAATTATGTTTTCCTTGTATTATAATTTGCTATCATGACAAATATGAATTAATAAAATTAATTTAATAAATTATAAATACCCAAAATGTAATATCTATTCATGCCAAAAAAATGAAAGAATAGTGCTAATAAAGTGATCGATAAAGAATTTAAAGAGCTTGATTAAGATTTTGACGACAGCAAGCCACAATATATTACGTAATATTTCCATTAAAACATTATTATTATTATTTACTTATATTATTAATCGTAAAATTAAAATTATTATATTTATATTAATATTGTGAATATGTAATATTAATTTAGTTGAATTTGTGAAGATACCCCATGGAATGAAGGACCCTGTTCCATGCTTCTGCTTCTGCATTGCCTGTCATATTTACACTCTGCACATTTATTTCTCTCGCCAACCCATCTCTCACTCTCTCTAATTTTCCATTTTTTGTTTTGGAACATCGTATTCAGTGAGCGGTGGATAATCTGTGGTATGAACAGTTCCACAGAAAACAGCAGAACCCTACGACTTATGGTGCAACGAAATTAGATCATGTTAAAGCTGTGTTAAGTTGTAGTCATTTGAGTTTTAAGAGTGAAAAATCTACTGCATTAACTCCATTAATGGTGGAAAATGGTGTGCAGAAGAAGATGAGAGGGTTTGGATGGGCTTGAGCATGAGTTCATGTTCTCTCTCTCTCTCTCCTCTAGCGTTGTTATTATTAGATTAGGTAGAGGTGGTTTATTGTGATTGAATTCGGAGGAGGAGAGAGAAGCAGAAGATAGAGAGAGAGAGAGAGAGAGAGAGGTGGAATGGAGATAGAGGTGGGGAGCGGCAGCCATGGCGGAGGAGAGAGAGAGAGTGGAGGAGAGAGATGGGGGAGGAGAGTGGAAGCCTGTTGGTGTGGAGAGATCTGACGGTGGTTCTTCCAAACTTTGGAAATGGACCTACTCGGAGGCTTCTCGATGGTCTCTCTGGTTTTGCTGAGCCTGGTCGAATCATGGCCATCATGGGTCCTTCTGGTTCTCGAAAGTTTACTCTTCTTGATGCTCTTGCAGGTTTCTCTCTCTTCTCTCTCTCTCCACACTCTCTCTTCATCCAAAATCGAAATTCATCGAACCCAGTGTCACACCGGCCTGATATTACGTGAGCCTGATATCAGCAGTTAATCATAATGAATCAGTACCTTAAAAAGGTAGACTTTTACCTGACGTCAAAGAGGAACGTAATTAGAAGATTAAACTCTTACTGTGATTAAACAGGCTTCCCATAATTACACAGACTTCAAACCTTCATCCAAATGTAACATCACTCACCAATCTCTTGGTTTAGTCTCTTCTAAGAATTCTTAGTTTTTTTATCTCTCTCGCTTGGCTTCGTTTCTTCTACATGTTCATGGGTTTTCTGGTCTCTCCGCTCTCTACTGGGTTCTTCTGGTTTTCTCTCTCTAGGGAGTTTTCGGAAGCCATTGGAGGACCTTCTGGGTCAGTTTCTTTCCCACAGTCTGTGTTAAAAAAAGCAACTTTCTCTCTCTATGTCGACTGTTTCGATCCAAAGATTTGTTTGACAATCGTCATCTCGCTTGAATCCTTTTTTCCAACTTTTTTCTTCAACCTTAAAATAGAAACTAATTCCGACCAGGTTTAGCATACCCTACGTCCAAACATTACGTGAACTCATTAGATCGATACCAACCATTTCCAAAATCCACTCTTTAATGATAAATCTTGGCTGGTTTGACTCGAATTGAACCAAACCAAACCAAACCGAACTGAAAATTTATCACTTTAACGAAGGTGGTTCAGAAATTTTAGGCAGGTTGGACCAAGCAAACCCGAACATTTAATGTCTAGAAAACAACATAAAAAAAATAAGTTTTCACTCAGGTCCCCAGTGTTTTGTCTATTTAATTATCCTCCCATAATTATACGTGAAATTTCAGAGGTTGTTTTTCTTGAATTTTTCATTTATTTAGTTTGCTTATTCTCAAATATACTGAAAAATGTGATCTGGGTTTGGTTTATGGGACAGGCAGGCTGTCGAAGAACGTAGTAATGACTGGAAATATTCTCCTAAACGGGAAGAAAAGAGGCCTCGAATATGGAGCTGTCGTGAGTGACACTAAAAAACCCCTCCATTGGAGCTCATTTCTCCATGAACATCTCAAGAACAGCTTCTCAATACGTTGATTTTGCAGGCTTATGTGACACAAGAAGATGTCTTGCTTCGGCGCCCTAACAGTCAAAGAAACAATAAGCTACTCGGCCCATCTCCGGCTCCCAAGCTCGATGCTGAAAGACGAGATCGAAACTTTGGTCGAAAGCACGGTGCTCGAACTGCGGCTCCAAGACTGCGCCGATAGGGTGATCGGAAACTGGCACACAAGACGCATTAGAGGCGGCGAAAAGAAGAGATTGAGCATCGCCGTCGAAATTCTCACTCGCCCTCGCTTGCTTTTCCTCGACGAGCCGACGACCGGCCTCGATAGCGCCTCAGCTTTTTTCGTAATCCAGACGCTCCGTGGAATCGTTCGGGACGGCAAAACCGTCATCTCTTCGATTCACCAGCCGAGCAGCGAAGTGTTTGCTCTCTTCGATGATCTTGTTTTGTTATCTGGTGGAGAAGCTGTCTACTTTGGAGAGGGGAAGATGGCTTTGGAGGTATGCATTTTTGCTAGCCCTGCAACCATATATATCATGTATTATACGCGTATATCTCGAAAAACATCTAAATGGCAAGAAGGGCTAGACGTGGAAACGAGAACCGGAGGTCGGGCGAGTTGGCAGAAGCAGCTTTTGACGCTAACTAGAAGATCGTTTGTAAACATGTCAAGGGATGTAGGCTACTTCTGGCTTCGGATAATAACGTATATAGTCGTAGCGATATGCGTAGGCACGATATATTTTAATGTTGGCATGTGCTACACGGCAATCATGGCTCGAGGGGTGTGTGGTGGATTTATAACCGGATTCATGACATTTATGACGATCGGAAGATTCCCTTCTTTTATCGAAGAAATGAAGATGATTTTTTATTTCAATAATGATATATTTATTTTCTTAGCATGCATGTTGATGTGTCAAATTGTGATGGGTACAATAAGTATTATAAATAATTATTTTTTATTATAATATTTGATCAAAGTTAATGTCTTTAAATTTGCAGATGTTTTATAAAGAAAGGATGAATGGATACTATGGAGGGATGGTGTTTATTTTATCGAATTTCATTCTTCGTTTCCATTTTTGGCCGTGATTTCGATCGTGACAGGAACAATAGCGTTTTTCATGGTGAAATACGAGTGGGAGTTCTCTCGATACGCCTACTTTTGTCTCAATATTTTCATGTGTATTTCTGTCATAGAAGGTCTCATGATGGTTGTGGCTTCTTTGGTTCCTAATTTTCTCATCGGAGAATTATGATGATGACATCTGGTTTCTTCAGGCGGCTGCCTGATCTTCCAAAGCCCTTTTGGAGGTACTATGTTTCTTATCTTGTACTCAAAAGGTGAAATCTCTTGTCCCTAAGGCCCCCACACCCTGGCCTGAAAGTTTGTGAGAAGGTTAAATCACGGTGACTTAGCGGTCCAGAGATATGAGGCATTTACCTGATATCCCAAGGAGCTACTCCAACATTGGGGGTAACAACTCTCACATTAGGACAGTGTAAGTGTCGAACCTAGGCTCTTGTACCCACTTTACCATCTCTGAGCCAACTGAACTATGCTCGTGCGGGCTACCCTGTCTCTTACCTCACCTATGGATCTTGGGGATTACAGGCAAGTTTTTCTTTTTCTTCTTTCTTATGCATCCTTTTTTTCTCGAAAATTATCGATCAGAAAACAATCTTAAACGCCATAATCGTGCTCTAATATCAAGCGTTTCATCGGTAGGCCTCGGTTACAAAAGAAAGACAAGCAAAAATAAACTTAATTTGAAAAAGGTATTGACAAGTTTATCCTCTTATTGTAACTTTAAACATTATAAGCTAATGTTTAAAATAGTCATTCGTACGATAAATTTATTAATTAATTAATTTTATAATTTACAACATTAATTATACTTTAATTGTACAAATTATTATTTGACACGTCATCATATATTTTAAAATGCTATAATAAGAGAGTAAAAATAGATTTATTTTAAAAAAAAAGATAATGTTAGATTTATTTTTTATTATAAACGTTGACGGATCAAGTTGTAACTGATGCAATAAATATAATTACTGATTATTTTAATTATAATACATTAAATACAGTTGAACTAGATTAATTACCGTTCGAGAAGTCAACATGTATAATAAAAAATTATGCTAAGAATGTAAATTTAACATTAATTTTCCAGAAACCAAGAATTCTGTCATAAATTATATGCTTGTTTTTTGGCAGGGTGCTTACAGAAATGACTTGCTGGGGCTTGAATTCGATGGCATGTTTCCATGGCAGCCAAGGCTGAGTGGCGAATACATAATCACACACATATACGGAATTCCGATAACTCGTTCGAAATGGTGGGATTTATTTGCCATTTTCGTCCTCGTCGTTCTCTATCGAGTCCTCTTCTTCGATGTCTTGAAGTTGAAGGAAAGGGCATCGCCTTGGCTGCAGTCAATCTTTGCAAAAAAATACACTTAGGCATATGCAGAAAAGGCCTTCTTTCAGGAAGATACCCTCAGTGATCTCATCAAAGAGTCTCCATGTCCTCCCAAGAGGGTCTTAATTCTCCTCTCCATTGAAGCTGCCACGGGTCTCCATGTTTTCTCTGCAACTTGAAATTTTCAATTTCTGTCAGAGGCTTGTATTTGATGAATATAATAAAGAAATATCAATTTTTTACTATATTAAGTCGGTTGAATCTATTTAAAGGGCTTTAACCTTTAGAGTTTCGAGAATCTATCAATCAAGTATTTTCAGTCGTTTATTTTTCTCTTCCTCTCTCTATTATCTCTCATTACTCGATCTTAGAGTAAAATTCCTGAATCCGATCATAACATGTTTATCCCATGATATCTGTGCTCTTTCAATGAATCCAGAGACATAATAAGCATGAAAGTGCATGCAGAAGTAGAGGTCATAAACATTAAGATTGACTTTTTATATGTTCGAAGCGTAGCAAATGTATATATGTCACATGAAAACTGATGTATATATGACAAATGTATATATGACAAAATGGGCAGTTGAATTGACCAATATCCCAACATTGTATTAACAGTATAATATTATCTAATTTAAATTAAATACGATGTGAATTTGAGTTGTATTCCAAAACAAGTTGCACTATATAGAAAGAGAACTTCTCTAATAAAAATTCACATCGTTGATCATTGTAAACTTATATCATATCATTGAAATGAACTATAATAGCCTTACAATTATTAGAAATTAATATTTATCATTGTTATGGCATTCAAAATTATATAAATTCAAAATTCAGCGACCAACTACATCATCTCTCTTATAATTTCTGAACAGAAGAATGAGACAGATAATGAACAATAGCTCTCTTTTTAATAAAGAAAAATGACTTTGCAATGAATCAATGACCAAAACACCCCTGACTCTTTTTTTCACAAAAAGCCCTGAACTTTGCCTCATATCGAAATTTAAACTCCCAAAATCAAAACAGGAACAACAATTATGCAGATTGATATCTGGATTCAGAACAAGAAACAGATAGAAAAGGTTAAAAAAAAAACAATCCAAAACAAGAGATTGTAAGAATATATGTATTAAGTCCTCTGTCTTGTAGTTGTCTTCTTCTGTACTGTTTTTGTTAGAACGCCCTTCATCTCCTTTGTTCCTATCTTCACATACTCTCTTCGACAACCACTTTCACCACCAAAACTATGAATCTTCCGTCATTTTTTTGTTCCTGCTCAATCCAATCCACAAACAAAATCTAATTTACTTTCCAATACCCAAAACCATCACTCATTCATACCATGTTTTCTTCCATTCTACTGTCGATCCGTCCCGAACGCCCCCCTCTCGAACCGATACCAAGTTCATATGCTTCACCTTTGTCTCTCCCTGAAGAAAAACTATGCAGTGGCCTCGTTAAATGGGTTTGATCTGAATTTTTAGCTGTTTTTCAAAGACTTCTGCAAGGTTTGATTGTTAATAGCGGCTCGATCGAGGAACTTCCGACATTCCGGGAGTGGAACTTCCATAAGATCTCCAATGCCTCATGCTTCCACTTTTTTCAAATTGATGAGATTGAAAATCCGTATTTCTTCTAGATGTGCTGCTTCCGGGTCGTTTCTTTTGGGCGTTCCTCATCTCCTCTTCAGCATCATATCGAGAACGCTGCGTAAACATTTCAGACAAAGAACAAACAAAAGCTTCACCAAGTTATAATCAGATAGTTATGGAAAAAACAAAAAAAAAAGTATGACCAAATTAAGCATTAAAAAGGGATTATCATATTACCTTGATAGGATCAGAAAGAACTGCATAAGCCTCCCCAATAATTTTAAAAAGTATATCTGCATCTTTGTGGACTTCGGCTGCTCTATCCTTCCACTCATCGCCAAACTCAGTTCTTGCTAAAGATTGACCAGCCTAAAACAAGAAACATATGTTATAATTATATAATAAAAAATGAAGAAAAAAATTGTTTAGGGGTCGATGGGGATTCTTATTTTCCCCATCCCAAAACTGAAAGAACATTTTAAAACTGAAATTAAAAGTACAACCTTGTTTATTCTTTAATCTTTGAACTTTATTTCTGAAGTTCAGTTTTTTCTGTTTCAAAAAGTATCCTTTTTTTTAGAGTAAACGTACTTCTTTTTAGTTTACACACCCTAAAGAAAAAAATGCATTAAATTAAAAACACATGAACTGCAGAGAAATATTCTAGAAACCTTGTCAGGATGATGTCTCAACGCAGCTTTCCTGTAGGCCTTCTTAATTTCAGCAGCAGAAACAGATGCATCTATGCCCCTGCAATGGTGGTTTTATGCAAAAATCAATGTAAATATTTATAGCGCAAACATGCAGTTTTGCACAAATTGATTTTGTTATATAAGTCACCTCAAACCATTTACAATTTTTTTCGTACATCGTGTATAATTGCAACATGACCAATGAAATTTAAGAATGTTAACAACAAAATGAAAAAAAAAAAGCAATAGTGCAAAACTAATTGTAATCAAGAAACATTGGTAAAGATCTAAAATGGAACTGATAGTGACTTTTCACATCTTTTTCAGTTGAAAAGAAGAATACATTTCAGCAGGACCAGCCTTCAAAATCAAAATATGTTTCAATATTTTGACCATTATTCTATCTCCATGACAGAATGGTAATTCATTAATCTATAAGGACATAAGGTGGAAGAAAAACTTACAAAATGAGGTACATGTCCAATGGGAGTTCCTTTCTGTCTTCCTCCTCTACTTCTAACAACTGAAGACGAGCTTGTTTTAGATCATTTACAAGATTCATTGGTCTGTCGGATGTGCCAGGCTGTTTGATCTTTTCCTCTAATTGTTTAGCCAAAAGAAAAACAAGTCCTTGAAGATCGCGAGCTGCTTGCCCATAATCTCTAATCATTTCGTACAAAGAAGCTCGTCGAGAAATCGCCTGCAACAATAAAAATACAAATCAAACACAACCATAATGGACAAGAACTGTATATGACAATTTTAGACTACTAGAGGTTTTATTTCTAAATTTTTTTAAGGCTCTTAAGTATGGGTGGACATGGTTTGGCTTTTGAAAAAAAAATAGGAGCGGACTAATATATTTTGGTCCTAAAATTTTAAGACCAACGTTACTAGGGCTTGTCTAGAACCGGACCAAGAATTCAATCTTGATCTGATTCAATCATAAAATTTTCAATTAAAATAAAATAAAATAATTTCAAATTAATAAAAATTAATAATAGAGAAGGTAAGTTAAATTAAAAAAAATGCATAACAAGAAAATTTCAAAATATATATTTACTAAAATTATTTATTACATCATCAACTATAAAGGTGAAGATAGTTTGTTCTAGTCTTTTGAAAAAATAAGACTAAATCAATATATCTTGGTTTTAAAATTTTAGGACTAAAACTAAGACCGCACATAACCAAGACCGATAAAAAACGGACCAAAAAGTTATGGTCTTGGCCGGTGTATCGGTTTGAGTCGGTTTTGTCTTCCCCTACTCTTAAGTTTATTACCCTACATAAGCCAAAACCACAGGCAAAAAATCTTCCTCTGCCTTCTCCAGCCACCATCTGTTTTTATAGCTCCTTTCTTAAGATGGGCTTCTTAGCCAAGAGTATAGAATGGAAAGAGACTATGAATGAAAAGAAATAAACCTTCAAATACTCTTTATCAAGAGCTATGGCTAGACTGCAATCTGCAATAGCATCAAGTACTTGACCAAGAGCTTTATATGCAGCAGCACGATTACAAAAACAAACAGCTGCAAAAGGACGAGACTCTACATTGCATGAAATAGCAGTAGTATAGTGTTCAACAGCATCTGAATGCCTTCCTTCTTGAAATGCTTCATTTCCAGCAGTCTAAAATTAACAGGAATGATTTAATCATTTGATAAGAATTAGAACAATTCCTACTGAAAATGCAAAGCAACAGGCGTGTGGAATTATTCTCTTTTATAAACATTTATCTAGTTAAGGGGTTGCACCATAATTTCAATTGTCTGGGAGTTCATCATTGTCATAAAATAAATTCTTGTTCAGTTCCATGGAGAGTCTAATTCACAATCGTTTTGGCTAGAACATCGATTTAAAGATTCATTCTGCATTTTTAGTCAAATTAACTCGCCTTATATATAAAATAAACAACCCTTCGAATCTATTTTCAAAAATAATATGGGAAGATGAACAAGTCACAGCCCTCTCGAGTTTGGAACAGTCGGTTATTGCCGTGAAAATGTCCCACACAGAATAATAAATGTAAAAATCAATAGAATACAAAATCATCATCTTAACTGAATAGAAAAATGCTAAATATTCATTTATAATAAACTACTAGTAATACACACGATGAACTAGCAATGAAGCCATTATTATTCGAAGACGAAAGGCATACCATTTTCAATCCAAAGTCAACGCATTCTCAGACCAAAAACTAATTCAATGCCAAAAAACTAATAAAATGGATAAAAGAAGAATGTACCAGAAAGGATCCTATCAATTTTGATATCATTTTTTGCATGCTGATTATAATTTGCTCTATCCTATCCAATCTCTTGAGTTTTTCTTTAATTCCAGCAAATTCTTGCCACCACTCCATCTTTTTTCTTGTCGAGAAAAGAAGAGCTCGGATACCAATTGCTAAGATCCAAACTATTCTTTTTGATTATTCAACACGAAATATACACAAACCGGGAGATTCAAGGGCTCTCTACCTCCACAAATTACACTTTCATCATTGATGTTCATTTATCCTCCCATCTTCTCTTTTTTAAAAGCTTTACTTCCTTAACCTCCCTAACTACTAATAACATCTATTATCAACTAACATTAACCAATCGATTAACTACTAGTAACTACCTGTTTAACATTACAATTGAGTCAATATAATACCATGAACACTAAGAGAGTTATTTTTTTAAAGAGCAATTAATCTTAACTATCAAACAGTCAAATATCCCACCAAGTTTCTCATTCACTCACCATTAAATTTTTTATGTTATACACATATACCGTGATGCCCATATAACAAAAGAAATCCAACCCACCAAAGTGGTGCACAAACTAGAATGACATTTTATGAAAATGGGCTAGAATGGACCATGAAAAGAAAATGAGAAAAAACACAAAAAAGCATATGTTGCAATACATTAAACGATTATCTTACAAATCGGACAAAGATTAAACACAATAAATTAGGATTCAAAAAATAATACAGCATACCTTGCAACGTAATAGCTCTCGTACAGTAGCAGCCAAAGGGATTGAGGATTCCAGAATCTTGCTTCCATTCCTGCCACGTCCTATTTGCATTAGATGCCAGAAGTCTAAACTATTTCCCATTGCCTAAACTTTATTTACTCATGTATCTACGAACTAAAATTCATTCATCAGTATATAGTTTCTTTATTATAGTTTCCGAAGCAGAAATTTCAAAGTCTAAAAATATTCAAAAAGTAAGTTACCTAGTAGCTTCAAACACCTCCCCCTCTCGCTTCTCTAGCAAAGCGAGACCTTCCTCAAGCTTTCCAAGATGAAAGTATGACTTAAGAATCAAGTGGCACCGCCACAAGCGGAAGTAAAATCTCTTCAAGATATCAGAAGCACCAAGATTGGTGACAGGATTGCCATCATTATATGTAGGTGAATTTGCTTCAGCAGAGTCAATGGTCTGCTCACAAACCTGGATCACCTCCTCTAGCCTTCGTAGCTGTGAAATCGACCCAAAAATCAGATACTAAATCTAATATTCCGAAAGGAAATTATTTATAATGTAATTAAAACTCTACAAACCATGTACAGAGCATCTGCTTTCATCTCAAGTAACTTTTCTGAACATGGACTCAGCACCAAGGCTTCAACAATTAATTCCAAAGCACTCTCTGCATTATTTGAAACTCTTGTTTGCAATAGCTCGGCACATTGGTTGATGCATTGTGACACTCTCTGGCAGCCATTAGAAAAACTGTTCATTGCGAAGTCAAGAGAGCATGTTTTTCACAAGCTTTATCATGTTATAGTACTTTAATCATACAAGCTTCTTCAATTGGCCAAGCAAAGTGGGGAATTGGTTAGAAGATAATCATGTTTTTAGTAAAAAAAGTTCATACCGTAGCCCTCTGCAAGCCTTCAGAGGCTTCTACTGCAATTTTTCGGTCCACACATTCACTTCCTGATTGCAAGCATCTCTTGAAATACCTTGTTGCATCTTCAACTTCCCCAAGGGACAAATAACAACTAAGTAGGGAAAAAATTGAAATAGATTAGTCAAAAACAATGTTTCCCTCGCATTTCATTGCATACCTACTTGTTATAACATTTCTTAATTGATTCACTAGTATAATAACCCCACAGCTATATTATCAGCAGTTTATTTTTTAAATGCATGGCAGCCACTATACAGCATCTCATTGCTCAAATCAATATAGAAATGGAATTCAAACATAAGAACTTACTTTGCAGCTCTAAGTTGAACCTTAAGAAAGCTGGGATCAAATGAAGAAGCCATCATGCAATCACTTATTGCATCTCGCATTCTTCCAAGAGACATCCGTGTTGCTGCACGGTTGCTATAACAAAGCATCAAAGCTCGACGACTGCTCCTAGATGTCTCATTTACAGAAATACAGTTTACTCCTTTGGAATAATAGTCCTCAGCATTTGACAAATCCCCATTTGAATATGCAGAATTCCCCCTGATATACATCATGTCCAACACTAATGATGGTCTTAAATTTTTTGACATAAAATACAACCAAATATCCCCAAATGAACATTCAAAACAGTTTCGAGACATAATAAGAAAAGGCAAAGTTATTGAAGAAACAAACCTCAATCTCCATTTTTCACAAGCTTCCTGAGCAGCAATTGTAGCAGCAGAAGTAGAGACAAACTCTAACTTGGTATCTTGCGTTTTCTGCATTGAAGATTCGTCTCTAGACTTGTATGGAAGAAAAGATAGTTCTTTCTTACTTCGTCCAGGGGATAAGAGTGGTGGATTTCCAGACATGGATACATATTGTGAAGACGTTGTGAAAGAAACTTTATTAGAATTTGGAGAGGGTATTTCAATATCATGACTCCCTTTTGCCCTATTTTTCTTTTTGTGCTGAGATTTATTTGTAGATAACTGACTCTGACCTCCATGTAAAGCAGAAAATATAAATTTGGACTGAGCAACATCTTCTGAATTTGATTCAGAAAAATACTGCTCCAAATTTGAAGTAGAACAGGCTTGTGTGTCTACTGATGAAGAAGTAACTTCACCACTAAAATCGATTTCTTCATTGGCTGATTTAAAGCTTTCAGTTTCAGCCCCAGAAACAGACTCTTCGGAAAGAACTTTAAGACCATCATTTATGTCTTCTTCAGCTGCATGCATAGTTTCTTTATTTTTCATATGGCCTTCATTTATGTCTAACCGCACCTTTGCTCTAAGTAGAACTTCATCCACATCTTCAGCCATTGCAACTGGCACTGACGAAATCACTTCAGGATCATGCTCGGACGATTCTTCAGATGTTCTCAAAGTTTCTTGTGATGATTGATCATGAGCTAGGATTTCTTTATAAGGCGAAACATCCATTGGTGAATAAGAATCAGAGGCCTCTAGGCTTTCATGAGAGCTACTTTCTGTAGTTACATAGTCTTGGTAAGACCAAAGCTGGACAGTAGCAGGTGGTTTCAATTTACCACTTCTGGTTTTGGACAAATGCTTAGTAGCAGTGAATTCCTTTCGATTAGGTGTTTGGAATATGAAGGGCATACTGAAAGAATCTTGTTTTTCCATTGCTATCTCAGGTCTATTCATAGGAGGCATTGTATCTGCAGTCATATTAAGATTGTTAGAATTTATGTTCTTCATCGAGTCCTCAACCTTGCCATGCAGCTTTAAATCCTCCATTTTTTTCAAAAGCAAACTGTTTTTTGGGCTAGAAATATGGTTGCTATGGCTAGTAATGGACTCCACAAAAGATATGTCATTGGAACTGGACAGATTAGCTCTATTTTTTTCAATACTTTCTACATTAGAAGCATCCTCTATGTTCAAATTCTTCATCTTTTCTGGAATTGAATTTCCAAAGATTCCAATATCAGCCACTTTGGCCCTTCCAAATTCAAACTTATTAGTATTGTCAGCACCAGAACGTACTTGCTCAGTTTCTTTAATGCTCAATTTCTTCAACTCATTGGGAAGTCTATGAGTTTCATGAGTTTCAAAAGAACTCCCAAAATTGTCCTTAGTTCCAATACCAATCTTGGTCTCATCATTTGAACTTAGATTAAACATCATATCTCTGTTTTTCAAGGAATTTTCTCCAATACCTGGATCTTTAACGTTTAACTTCCTCATATCTTCTTGAAGCTTTAACCTCATTGTTTCATCAACAATAAAAGTATCTTTGGCGCTCATAGACCCGATATTCAAATTCTTCACTTCCTCAATAACTCCTCTCAAAGAAGTTGTAGCAGGATCCAAATTCAAAACCAAGCTAGGATCATTGCCAATCTTACTAAACCGGAGATCATCTGATGCAGAAACATTAGGGGACACGAAGGAGGATGGAGTTGAACGATCAGCAACAAAAGGATTGAAACCAGGACCAGCCTGGGTGTCAGGAATGCTACTAGACCTCAAGCCCAGCGAGTTCATATTCCTTCTAACCTTCAACATTCTCGGCTTCGAGAGACTAGCCCCTGATCGTGAAGCAGACGGTGCATTGAAACTGAAATTCTGATTTCCATCGTTTGAATTCGAGAGCCCAGATGTTTTATCCCCAAAACTTGACTGGTTCATTGCACGCACTCGCTTTCCCACAAAGATTAAAATTCAAAAACAAACCCAGAAAATTTAGAGCAAAAAGGAGCAGAAATTAAACCAGGAAAAAAGACTGGGGTTTTGTGCTTGCGCTGAAGGTCCAAGGTCCAGCAACGCCGCCGACATCTGAAACATAACGTCATCAGCTTCAAAGATTGAAACACAAACGCGGAAACTGACGGAACCCTGATCAAATCCCAACAATCGAATGCAAGAACGTAGAACAAAATTACGAACAAAATGCGAATCGATCGTCGAACAGAAACAAACTTCAAGAATCAGATTGACAACCGAAAGGAATCATTTCTTCGAAATGGAGGATTAAAATAAACAACGAAAATATCTCCATCTCCCTCGGATTCTTCAGAGTTTCACGGATATGGAACTGCGACAAGGATGGTTGCTCACCGCTCTCCTCGCCACGGTTTTTCATTTGTGCCGTTCTTTCCAATATCCTCCTAAGTAGAGCTTTTTGGGTAATTTCTTTCTTTTTTCTTTTAATTTCAATAAATTGAATCAATATTAAACCGTGTTGATGTAATAATATTAATTAAATTTTAATTTTTGTTAGCTTAAAAATAATTAATTAAATTATCGTTTTTCAGCCTTTCAAGATGACCTATAAACTCGAAAACCAAACAAAAAAAAAACCCAACCGGATCTTAATTCTTTTTTTACAATGGCTAAGCCCACCTGCTTCAAACATTTGGCTTAGCCCTACTAAAACGACATTGTTTAAGATATGGGTAGGCAAAATCGTATTGGAACCACAAATCAGACCAGAACCGTCAATTTTAATCTAATTTTGGTCTCAATTTTTGAAAAATCGTGATTTATGAGCTGATTTCAGCCTTTAAGAGTAAAAAAACCGTGAAATCATGGTCGGGATTGTGGATCAAAAAAATTCTAAAATCAAGCAAAACCTGATTCAAACCCTAATAAAATCGATATAAATTAAAATAATGATTATAAATTTACCCAATAACTTAAAATTAGACACAAATGTAAAAATATTTTTTTTTTATATTTTAATTTAAATATAAAATTAAACTGAGTCAAAATCAGAACTACACCAAATCGTTAATTTTGCTTTCAGTTCTAAAAATTTAGAACCACACGTTTTAATTTTAATTTTATTTCAGAATAAAATTAATCCTCATTTATAGCTCAAAATTGATTAAAATAATAAAAAAACTCATCTAACTAAAAATAATGAAGAGACTAGAATGATGTGACATGAAAACATAATTTAAAAATATGCCCAGAATGCATTTAATGGTAATAATAATTAGGGTTCTTGACCATACTCATGGGTAGGTTTTAGAAGCGGTCAATTTCTTAGAAAGTGCTTACTAAGTAAGTATTAATAATAATTATTGGATTAAATGTCAACCCCTTGACCCCTCCAATCAACACATTTCACCAAACCCTTAAATTAATGATCATGATGTCATCGTTTATCCGCTACCCAATCATTGAGACATACGACGTCATTTAGTACTTATTGTTAGAGTTCAGTATGTACCGATTCATTATGTACAATTTTACAAAGATAATAAAAAAAATACATCGTGATTTACAAGCACAATGATTTTTTATCCAATACAACTCGTATTTAACTGATAATAAAAAATAAATGTGTGGATTTGTTCCAAATCGAGAAATATACGTTGGTTTCAATAACCAGGCGTTATATTCGTTGTCTTATTCAACTTAGACGCGTTGTGATTAACTAGAGAGAAGAGTAATTTTAAGTTTACATTTTATATTTGTAATCGAATATTGACTCCCCCACGTGCTTACTAATTAGTGCAATTGATATTTATAGTAAAATCGTACTAATGTTCTTCCAAGAAAAATAATTATCAATCTTTGAGAAGAAGAGTCGTCTTTCGTCGAGAAAAAGAGAGCCTACTCCTTAACCAAACTAGTTGGTCGGCTAAGTCCAATATGACAAGCGGTTGGGGCCATGGAGCCTACATAACAAGTGTTGTAGATTGATTGTAATTTAATCATATTTTTTTATTACACATTTTTATTATATATAATATATTAATAATATAATAAAAATAATAAATATTTATTTATATTTTTGTATTTTAATTATACTTTAATTCAATAAATAACTATTCGACACAAACATGTAAAATATAAAAAGGTATATGACTCTAGTTTTGAGTTACGAAGCAATTATTGGCGGAATTTCATCGAAAAATAAAAATCGCCATGAAGATTCACCACCATCCCAATTGATGAACACATTAATAGATGATTTCAAAGTCATAGAATGACAAATAAAGGAGATCAATTAGAGTCTATGGAGAATTGAGACTTGAGAGGGCAAGTTGAACCATGTCAGCCCTAGCCATGTGGTGAGTTGGTGGTTAAACCACACGTGGACCAAACAAAATTATTCATCCAAGTTCACTTTCTTTTGCTCTCTTTTTCTAGACCCCATATATCTTGAAAAAAGATGCAAACTTTAGCAACACCGGCATACCAAAAACACAATTGGAGACAGATTCAAAGAGCCAATTCAAAGCCCTCGACACCCAGGAAGAGATGGTTCATTTGCCCGCACGGACATAATTCAGTCAGTTCAGAGATGATAGAGTTAGTAACAAGTACCAAAGTTCGAATCCTGACAGTCGCAGTGTGAGAATTGTTACCTCCAATGTGGGGTAGTTCCTTGTGGACGCAAGTAAAGGCCTCATATCTCTAGCCTACTGAGTTACCGTGACTTACCTCTCTAAAAACTGTCGAGCCGGATGTGAAAGCCTTGAGAGCGAGGGATTTCGCCGTTAGTAACAAGAGAGAGAGTTCATTTTTGTTCATCTACCTTTATTTCCCAAGCTTGCAGCTTTCCCATTATTTTGCTGGATTGAGCTGGGTTACCGTGAGTTACCGTGAGTTACCGTGACTCATTTAGGTTTGTTCTTGTGTTTCCATGATTGAGCTGGGTTTCCACTCTGCCCAAAATGCTATTCTTTGCCAAGAAATTCGAGTTTTATAAAACTGAAAATGGCAGCTAAGTAAGAATGTTTGTATTACAACAAATAAATATGCCATAGGAATTAAATTTCTTAGTTCTATTTTAATTTGAGAAAGAACAAATTGAAAAAAAATAAAAAACCAAAATGAAACATTGATTTCTGTCCTAAAATCTCTAAAATAAAAGACTGTATTCTGTTACTGACTATAAGATGGCGGTGAACTTTCTAGAGATCTGCCTTTTGCGAGATCTTCTCCTGTATGTGAGTATAGTTTGGCTACGTCTCTTGAATTCTACAACTCTGTATATCCTTCTGTACTCTGCACGGACAAAAAATCAAAAATAAATATTCAACACCAACTCCATGTTCAGGTGTCGTTGTAAAGCCAACGAATCTTTGTTATCCATCCCGAATTTACACATCAGTTGGGAAGGGAAGATTCTGTTAGAAATCAATACTAAAATAGACATAAACATAAAGATTAACATACAGAATTATATATTTATAAGCATATAAAATACAACAATATCTCAGAAATTTGAGGATCTGCCTACCTCCTTATTTTCTCTTTCATCTTTTACTAGAAACTACTCCCCATCTATTGAGCAAAAAATACTCTCTTTATAATACTACATCTAAATATTTCTTAAAATACTCTTAAAAACGTAATATTATTTCCATTCCTAACAGATTCATCTAAGCTTTTTGCAAGAATGAAGCCGCTCATCCATATTCGATCTATCTTTTGATCCGAACTTAAAATGCGGAAATCAACCGTTTAGGATGAGTAATCAAACCTTGTCAATAAGAGAAAGCATAGTTAGAGAGGAAGCATTTTGCTCTCAGAAGCATTGTGCTGAGATGGCAGTGAGTTGGTTAGAAATGTCCAAGATAATCCATTCGTCCCATTGATGAGATTGTGTTCATCTGAATCTGGCTTTTTTGGAGAAGATGAGAGACTATCTGGGAGGACCTCTTCTACACTGATCTCATTAAGAAGAAGAAGAAAAAAAGTAACTTTAAAATAATAAAGCAAAACAATATATAATGTTCTTCCTTTGTCAAAAATTGACACAGTACTTGTGGTTATAGACGTCTCTCTGCATCGCGAGTGGATTCATTTCGAGCTGACGAGCCATTTGGGTAACGCCGAATCCTGTAAGACATTACCAAATACTTGAATGCATGCTTTTTCAAATAAGATTCGAAGTCTACTGTAAGGAATGGAAAAACTTTTTTCAAGAACAAAAACAAGCATCCAATGTCAAACAAATTGAAAAAAGTCAGAATAATAAGCAAATAAAAGTAATAGAGTAATTAACGATAGATTTAGCTTCTTATAATTTTATTATTATTGTATACGCTGATGTGTTGAACTGTATTTGATTTAGTTGAAGTGAATTTACAATTATAATAATTATTTATAATATTTATTATATCAATAGTCACTCGATACATCACTGTATACAATAAGAGTATATGTTAAGAATGTAAATATAATGTCTCAAAGTAAAGTAATATTCGCTGAAAGATCAGTGTGCGAAATTTGAAGGCCATATAGTCAAAAATACGATCAAAACAAAATACTTAACCACAATTTCAATTCACATTTATATCGTAAAGTTTACCTTCTGTAACTTGTCGATTGTTGTGATCAGATGGAAGAGTGACGATTTGATGCATATGATTATGCACATCGGACGCCAAGGAATCATTGGAAGATTGACTTTTGCGATGAGGATGGGCCCAATTGCTTAGATCAGGAAGCTGCAAATTCATAAGTCTTCTTCCCTGAAGTTCAATAACATGCTGCAATTCGGCCTGCTCCTCGAGTCTTTGTCTTAATAGCATATCATGGGAATCGTACATCACTTTCCGCCCTTAAGAAAAAACATAACCAAATACACTTTGAACAAGAATTTTATTGAAAAAATGTGCATTATTTTGTTTCTCATAAATCTAATAAAAAACAAATCGAAATGAAGTGAAGACCGTGAGATTTTTTATACCAATGTTTAAGTCAAATGGGTCTCGACAATCAATCTCTGAAGGACTCAAACATGGCGGAAACTCCCCTAATTCTTGCGACTGTTGTTGATTTGTCACCCTCCTGCATGCCATAATCAGTTCAGAAACAAAAAACCGAACAAGAAACCAAACCATAAGAGATGTAAAATATTACTTTTCGGCAAATTTTCCTTTCTCCTTGTAAGGTTTGACGAGTACCCGAGAATCACATATGAAATGCGGATTCCCTTCCACCAAAATGAGTTTAACAGTTTCAGGGAATAAAAATGTGACGAATCCAAACATTCTCTTCTGCTGATATGGTATCCTCACATCTTGTACAGGTCCAAATGTGCTGAAAAGAAAAACAAGTAAAAGTTTTGAGTTGTAGATTCAAAATCATTTGAGAAATTAGTTTTGAAGAGTAAAGCATTCCTCGGCTTTCATCCGAAGTTTATGAGCTTATTTTAAACTAGTAAAATAAGTTTTGATAAACTCGACTTTCAAACAACTAAGGTAACATCTTTGGAAGGAACACAATCAAAGTTTTACATTTTCTATTTAATGAATGGGTAACGCTAGGTTTGCACTCTTAGTATACTTTTTTAGCATATTTTCTGACATGTAGAAGTATGATTAATGCAATAAATATTATAAATAATTTTTTAAACTGTAATACATTAAATATACTTTAACTTGAACAAATACAATTCGACGCGTCAGAATGAGAGAGTATGCTAAGAAGATAAATCTAGCATTACTATTAATGAATACGACAACTTTAGAAATAAACCAAAGTCATTAAGTATAGACATTGTTTCTTAAAATGAAACGAAGGGTACAGCAAGGCTCCAGCCCAAGCAAAATAAAGAATCAAACAGAGGAGCAGAAAAAACTTAATACAATGACTACAAAAAATCTATGCAACAGTTTTTTTCGGTATCAACCGGTCGAAGTTAATAGTTGATAGTAAAGAAGACAATTTATGGATTGAAATAACATTGATTACCTAAAATACTCCGAGACATCTTCATCCTTAAACATGCTTTCGGCTGGAAATGTCAAATAAATCTGTCTCGAAGCTGAACACCTTTCATTTCTGTAAAGGCCAAACTTGTGAAATTCGTCCCCCGCCATCGGAGTTCCGGCAGAAGCCCTGCATAATCCAACGTTTTTTACAAAAAATCCAGATTTTCCGATCAAACCAGGATAAAAGATACAGTTGGAATCAAGAATTTCGAAAAAAAATCCAAATTCGGTAAACTTCAATTTACCTTTGAGGTTCATTCTGTTGCTGCAACAAGAAATTCATGTACTTGTAATTGGAAGGAGATGCTCCGTCTATGAATTGAGATGAAGAACCAAATCTTTGAAATCCGTCACCGGAAGCATCGCCGGAATCAGCAAAACCACCGTGCATGAACTTGCAATTGGTACCGTTTTTGCAGAACCCTCTGGCGAAGTAAAGGCAGGGTTTAGAGCCTCCATCTTCAGAATCGAAGCAAACGTCGCTGGCCGAGTATCTTCTCCGATGAAAACGGTCGTCGCCGGTATCGCTCAACAGCGAACGATACTGGTTGAGTTGGTGTTCGTCGACGAGTTCAGTACCGACGCCGGCCTCACTGCCGCCATTTTTTCCGGCTAGAAGCGGGTGAATCTGCGACGACCCGGCAAGGATATTATCGTAGGAAAGTAAATGTTTTGACTTTGGGAAAATGAAGTTGTTTCGGAAGCCATTAATTGACCAACAGTTGGTAGAAGATGGAGAGGAAGGGTTTTTATTGAAGTCGAAACCATTTTTAGGTATTCGAGGAGAAGATTGAGAAAAAGGGTTGGTGTTTGAAGGTCTAGGTATGGGATTCAGCGGCGACGGAGAAGGAGGAGCCGACGAATTGCTCGACGGAAGACCTAACTGAGATTTGGCTTTCTGAACAACGGAGAGTATCACAGAATCTGGACTCGAAACTAACCTCATCAAATCTCTCTCTCCAATGTCTTGAATCAGTAGAAACCCCATGATTTTGGAAGCATTTTCAGGGTCAAAGCTTTTGATCTTCGAAAACAACAAGCTCGTCGCTTCGCATGAATCCATGGTTTTTTTCTGGGTTTCGTTTGATTCTCTCTCTCACCAAATCAAGAGGGAAGAAAGTGAAGAATAGAAAGCAAAAGGGTTATCAATGGCGGTCGCCTTTTAAGCTCTCCTCGGAATGCCTCGAAAAATATACAGTCGGAATCAGAGTAGGGTTTGGAGAGTGTTGCTGGGTAATGGGTATTGCGGTAGCAACAAGAAGACACCCCCTTTCTCTCTCCTCTCGTTCTCTCAATCTCTGTAATCTGGGACTCTCCAATCTGTATTTATTGTCTAATCACTCACTGTCAAATTCTAGCCTACGTCTCAAATTTAACACCTTTTCTTTGAATTTATGCACATTTTCTTCATCAATAATAATACACCTTTTCTTCATTTATTCAAATCGTTCCATTATCTTCAAATTTATTCAAATTTCAGTAGATCGCTGTTCCCCGATAGATTTTAGATACTGACATTTCCCCTTTTGTTTTCGCTTTTACGGGAAATTGAAGAACCCTAATTCGTAACAGAATGGCCGATTCTCTCTCGATCTTTTTATACAATTACACAATTTTGAAACAATTAATTTCAAAAAAGTTCATAGCTTTACCGTTTCTTCTCTCTCTAGACATCCAATATATCTCAAAAGTCTTCCCTTTGACGAGGAGATACTTAGAACCCTAAAAAGTCTTTCCTTTTTTTTCAAAATCCTCATTTTACCGCCAAATAAGATTTCCCTCTTATAGTATTTTCTAATCTTATATACTGGCATGATAAATAATCATTAATATAATTAGTATTCTAGATTTAGAATCCTAAAAATTGCAACTTTTTTTCTATTTTAACTTCAAATTCTTCGAATAAATGTGTTTCTTGACATGTTCAACAATAATTTAAAGCATAAGTTAGTTGTTATTAGAGCCGGCAAACGAGCGAGCTAGCTCGACAACTCGTTCGGCCAGCTCGGTTAGGTGTCGAGCCTAGCCATGCTCGGACCGGAACAGTGCCGAGTCTGGCTCACTCGAGCCTGTAGGTCGAGCCCGAGCCGAGCTCGACGGAGGGTTTACTGGATAACAGGCTCGTCAAGCTCGAAGTCGTCGGCCCTCGCAAGCAACTTGTTATAATTATTCATAAGTTAATTTGTTCATAAATAATAATATTTTTCAAAGTCTTAAATTTAAGACGTCATTAAAAATGGATTATCATTAAAGTAATCACTTTTGTCGCGTGATTTTGTTCGATTTTCTAAAAAAGAGAGCTTTCGATTAAGTCGATTTTGCAATCTTCACGAACACATCGACCATAACCCTCCATAATCATCAAGTCCGTTAATTCTATCGAGGAACTGGTTTATCTAGAATTACTCGAAAGAGACTATCACAGGAAAAATGTGCTTTATTTAAAAATATAAATGCATTTATTGACGGGTTAAATAATAATTTAGACAATTAATTTAACATACCACATATAATTAACTCCTTGATTTTCAAAATTTTATAAAAATTGATCCTTTTTAAAGACCGAACAAGGAGCAATATAAATACATTATTTGTGAAAGCAATAGAAAGTAATTAATTATCATTAAATTTTTATTTTAAAGGAAAAGCAGCAATATCCATCTTAAGACTATATTGATTATCACTAATTACTTTGGGAATATCATTATTAATCACTAATTTTGCAATTTTCACATACCCATCGCCCATGACATTCAAAATCGTTATCTTTTTCTATTGAGGAGTTGTATTAGATTACTCAATAGGGAATATTATGTGAGAAAAATGTGTCTCGCTCGTAGATATTAATATATTTATGACAAATAATACAATAATTTAGACAATTAATGTAACATACCATATGCACAAGTTATTGTGCATATTAAATATAATTAGTAAGACTAGTCCGTCCAGACCACCGAGATAATGGCTCTTCCTCTCGATATTCTCTTCACAATCTTTTCAAAGCTTCCGATCAAGTCTCTGATGCGATTAAAGCGTATCCAAAGAATGGTGTAGAATCATCAGTCGAGATCCATATTTCGCCGCCATGCAGATGAACAACCGGAACTCGGCGAATTGACGGCCGCCTGTTTTTCAAAATCAATCTAAATCACGTAGAAAAAGTGGGTCGTTCAAAGACCGCTCATTATAAACTACAAGGTTCCTGCAATGGCTTGATGTTCTTCATCAAGAATTTCCTAGATGAAGAGGCTGTTCTGTATATTCCACTCACCCGAGAAGTTTCAGCGTTTCCGTGTCCGAAATCACGGTTGCCGGCTCCTGATTTGGAAGTTCAATACGGGTTCGGATTTGATTCTCTCGCCGGAAAATACAAGATTCTACGAATTTTCTCACGGACGAGAGAAGAGGACGGTTCAACCACCTGGAAAAACGTCGCCGCCGATATATCCAGTTTGACGGCGGCGGTAATTCATGGAGAGATATTGAAAACTTCCCCCTCCGGCTTTTCCCACGCCGAATGGTATATGCCGGCGGAGCTCTTCACTGCGCTTCCATCGATGAATTTTCCAGCAGCCTAACACTCATCTCCTTCCTCCTCGACAAAGAAGAGTTTATATCATCGTCTCTTCCAGACTTCGTCTGTATTAGCTAGGTGGAGGTAGGAGGGTTCCTCGGAATCGTCGAGAAGAAAAATCGAGATATGGGTACAGAAGGAGATCGGAGGAGAGTTGATCAAAAAGTATAAGCTAGACATAACGGCGCCGGAGGGTTTACTGGATAACAATCTGGTAGAATTCATCGGAATTCGGAAAAACAACCAGGTTTTACTCACTGGTATAAGTTCACCGAACTGTTAGTTTTTATTTAGATAATTAATAAAATTTGATATAAATTTAAAAATTAATTATAAATTCACGTAATTATTTAAAATTAAACTTAAATATAATAAAATATATATTTTTATTATTATATTAAAAAATATATATATAATAAAATTTAGTCATAATCAAAATCGCAGCTGTTAATTTGACTTTCAATTCTAAAAATTTAGAACAGTAAATTTCAATTCTAATTATATTTTAAAATAAAGCTAGATCGAACCACACCGTGAACAACCCTAATAACTGCAAGTGTTTTCTATTTCATCACATGTTTTTAAATAATTTCTAATATGGGTTGGAACTAATAATTTTTAATAATTTTATGTATACCATCTTATTTTAACTCTTTTAGATAGATGTGGTCATGTGGACATGTTTATCAATGGCTAGTGTAACGAAAATAATAAATGATTATTTATCGTTACATGCATTAACTATATTTTAATTTGATCACATAAACATGTAATTCAATATGGTATAATAAAACGGTAAACATTCAAAAAATAATTTTTAAGGTATAATCTATAAAATTAAACTATGAACCACAACCAAAGTGATCTATAAATTAGATTCAGTTTGCTTCCAATTTTGCAACAACAACAATGAACCCGAATCCAGTAAAAAAATCGATAGGAAAGAACTGCAAAAAAAACGACCAAAATCGACAAAAACTCATTACTGATTCAAAACAAAAACCAAATTAAACCAAACGGTAACAAAATCAAACAAAAAGAAAAAACTGGCTTGCTTTGAATTCTCAAATTTCAGAACCAAATCCGTTCAATCTTCAGTTTAATTCACAGTAGGAAAGAGCTAAACCAGACAGATAACACACCACTACTTCAAGGTAAAGAGGCATAAGTCAGTAATCTTCAGGTTAAATATTCTACGACTATACTTGCAATCAACCTATATTGAAGGCAATTCAAATGAATGAAACTAAACTACCTCAAAAACGCTTTACCCCTCTCGAAGAAAGTTGCACACATCTCATTGCTGAATACGATGACCTCTTTCATCCATTCGGGCGCTACTCGCTCGATCGTGCCTAACGATATGACCCGGTAAAGAATTTCGGTTTCTTCTCCCAAAGCTTTACTCATCCATGTAAGGGTGAAAGAGTAGCCTGCATCATTATCGTCATACAATGTTGGAAAAATCACAATAAACAGATTTCTGCATCAAAATACGGATGAAAATCAGTCAAATGGTTTTTTCATCTTTGCCTTCTGAAACCACCTTACGCTATAGCAAGGATGAAAATTTTCACTGAAATAAGGCAAAATCAGATGCAGCCTTTATCCAAAGCAATCCCAATAGTTTGTTTATATACATTGTCCGAAGATCTTACATTATACCACGTTGAGAATAGCTTGTTATCTTTCAGCCATAGTTGAAATTTGGAAAAACAAGATAAGATTTATGAATTACCGGTTGATTTATGAATAGCTGAAATGCATCTTCCTTCAGCTCGGCAATCGACAGATAATTCCATACCCACCAAGCCCTCCACCAAAGATTGATATGTGCAACTAGTATAATTATCACTATCTACTGTGCCACCTATTAATGTGCATGACGAGAGAGATTAAAATGCCAAAACAGCCCAACCAAGGGGCAGTATATTTCATATCCATTGCCTTCACCAACCTGATTCATCCTTGCGTGTTTCTTCCTTGCATCTTTTACAGCATTCTGGCTGGATTAAACTAAAAATATCAGAAAAAAGAGCTCCAGAGTTTGCCTTATAAAAAAGAAGAATTATCATTTACCAGAAAATAGTCAGAAACAGTCTCGTTCAACATAGTTTTCTCAGGCAGCACATTTAATGATTCCCTTTGCTTGACATGAACTTGAGCGTTGCTAGAAAGCATAGGCGCTGTATCCGTGGATGGAAGAGCATAACGAATGCGTTTTCTTGTACTTCTTCTCAATGATGTATTAGATATTTCGGATAAAACGTTGGCTTCTAAATTAATTTGTCCACCGCCATTTTTTACGCAGCGAGAACTTCTTTCGTCTCCCTCCAGCTGAAGTTGTCGGAGCTTCTCAACTTCTTTAGAAAGTAAATCATCTGATTTAAATGGGAATCAGGCTGATAAGTCAAATATGAAGGTTGTTAATACAAATAACATATTCTTTATTCAAGATGTCACTGTTCTGTTTTAATCTTAATCTCGAAGTATCATTTGAAAATTTAAATATTTAAGTTAGAGTATACAAAATCTAAAACCTTAACATTGCTAGCTAAAAAATGAAAAGACCTTGGAGATGAGCTGATTCATTCATATATTGCTTCTGTGACATTACTATGAGTTTAAATTATCTTCAAAAAGAATAGTAATGATTATTCCAGAAATAGCATAAGTTATGCAATTGAAAACTATAAAAATAAAACTCTTACTCTTGCTGATTTCTTCCATCAAACGCTTCTGGTAATCTAAGACTCGGTCATCAGCAGTTGATCTGTATTGAATCACATAACATCCAAAAAATGTTAAATGCTGAACTGAGCGCAATTACTTGGACACGAAGACAAAAAGTACTGCCTATTCCTAAAACTTAGGAATGGACACCTTATAGAAGCCATTTCACTCATCAAGTCCTCAACTTGGACTCGAAACTTTTCATTTTCACTTTTGAGGTGCTCAATCAATTCTTCAGCAGCTACAAACAACGAAAGGGAGATGATTACAAAAAGATTTAAACTACTGGCTACCAAACTTTCATAAAAATGTCTCAATTGTTATGCTTCAAACGGGGAAATTCTCCAATGTACGATAGCAAGAAAATTTACCAAGAGAACTATAACCAAGTGATGAAAAAAAGGCACGAGCAATATTCAAGAAACAATTATACTTTATTTCACATAATAAATATCAAATGGCAGGGTTCAATTATATAAAGAAAATAACGCATATGCTTGTTTCATTAATTATAACGACCAAAGATAGCATGAATCAACAAACTATCAGAGTATATAGGTCAATTAGAAAAAAAAAAATCATGAACTATAACGGCTGAAGTCTATATATTAGTTTGCGTAAAAAAACTCATACCAGTATTATAATTAACGAACTTTGCTTCCTGATCCTTATTGAACTCATCCATCTCATGAAAGTTACTTGTCTGAATGAAGCATAAAATATCAGAATATAAAATAAAATCCAGCAAGAATTATTGAATAATTTATCAATAGAGAAAAACTCTCCCGGATGTCTGATGGCAACAATCTGCACATTGAATTAGGATAAACGAATACCTTAGGAACGCAAATTCTTTAAAATAATATGGCAGCTATTATGTGAATTTGTTTTCTCAGTGCTTCATCATTTCATAACTGAAAAGTAATCGGGAGATAAAGGAAAAAAATCCACTGCAAAGCATTAGGAAAATAGCAAAACACCTTTAGCTTTGAGTATTTGTCGTAGAGCTTCTTGTAAAGAGGGTCCATCTTCCAAAGATAGAATTAAAAATACCTATTTCAAACATGGAATGAATACTTTTGTATATGATTCGAACGGAAGAGGAAAGACTGGGCGGATTTTGAGATCAACCTAATTGAGAGGCGGAAAATATGAACAGGGAAACCTGCAAAGAAAAATCTCCGGATGGTCCAACAACGGAGAAGAACGAAACGATTCAGCGATGTACGATCTTCAATAAGATGCTAGAAAATCCGAACAGATGCTTAGGGAGAAATTCGGACGAATACACTGCTAGAAACTCCTACATGAACTACACAGAGAGGAACTAGGCGGGAGAAAGTAGGATTTGAAATTGTAGTGATGGGAGAGGGCTTCGCTGTCAAGTGAACAAAGATAATTCCTATTTTATTGATTAAAATACACCATAAATACTTTAGAGTTACCCTCTTGATGTACATTTAAATCATATTTTTTGATTTATTATCTTATAATTTCATCCATTTAAATATATTTAATAAATAAAAATAAAAATAATTATTTATTATTTAAATTTATCAAATCACGCAATGATATGTCAAAAAATATAGCAATAAGTTATTTGAATTGATTCAATGTAATATATTAAAAAATATAATTAAAAAATAACTCTAAAATTATTAAAATAATAATATTGATATAGATTAATATAAATAAAATATATGTTTGAATTTTTGGCAAAACTAACTCTTACATGGTAATTAACAATCTAGGCTATAATCTCTTATTTTTATTTTTATTTTTAAAAAATTATAATTTATGATATAATTTTAATCTAAAAAGTCAAATCATGAAAATGAATTAAAAAATAATTAAAATTGAATAAAATTTGAATTAAAACCAAATATAATTAGATAAACAGGCTCCAAACCATCTAAATCATTCGAGTTAAACTAAAATCACATTGTATTCACTAATTCTGATTCTAAAAATATTGCAATTGCGGCTATCAATTTTAATTTTATTTTGAGATGAAATCGAGCCATAAATTTCTCACCCTTAGAAATCGTAATATATCTAAAGATGATAAATATAGTACTACTAATTAGACAATGGGAGGTACCACTCATTATTTTGGTATAACAATTACAATATGTTATAAGTAGTTAAATAGCAAAATTATGTACCAATAAACGAGTGACACGTGTAAACTTAAAAACACACAAAAAATGAAAAGATATATAATAAAAGAATATCTAGAATATAAGTTCACGACATTTCAATAAAGTATTTTGGCTACGCGAACATGGCAGTTGATTTGTTAAAAAAAGTAATCGGTCGGGTTTTCTCTTCAAATTTGATTTTTGGATTGAACCCAACCTAAAAATCTAACACGAACCGATAATTGAATATTAAATATTTTGTATTTGTAAATGATTTTATAATTCATTTTTTTACAAAAATACAATGTTATTTAAAAAATAAAAATGAAACAATCAGTTGGTTTGACTGAGCGAACTTAATCGGGTCCAAACCTGATCCAAGCCATGCATTCACCATCAAAATATTTGATGGGCGGATCAGACCCAATCCGACAATCCGATCGGATTGGATCAGATTGGACAAAAGTAATCGGTGTGGAAAATCAAGTTAAGATCCGACGTTCGGATCGTTAATCAGATCGGATCGATATCAGATTAAAGACGATCAAATCCGATCCGAACGTCGGATCGGCATTTGAAATCCAACTCGGCAACTCCAAATCGAAATACCTAAATCCCAAAATCCGTAACCCCGGTCCCCGACGACGAGCGAATTCCGAACCCCGCAACGAGCGATCTCGATCGACCCGCGTTCGTTTATAAGTAGAGTTCTTGTCCTTTTTTATTATATTGATTAGATTTGAGAATTTTGAAATTTAATTTTGGTTGTTTTTTTGCAGAATGGAAAGTACGGCTTCTGCAACTATTGACACAACGATAGAATCAACATCTACAATTCTTACGTGAATTATGAATCATTTTGAGTATGCTCCTAATCTAAGAAAAAGAGCGATGAAAGCCGCATGTTGAAATCATTTTACATAGTTTGAATGATGTGATCCAGAAGATCTGAGAGCTGGTTGCAACTATTGTAGAAAAAATATAGTTTACTCCGATTCGGGGACTTGATTTGGGGACCCCGTTCTACTCCGAAGTTTTAAATATAGTCTACGCTTATTCTTGTGTTTCTTGTAAAATCTAGAAGCTTCACCCAAAATGTTTTGTGTCGAATATTCTTATACACCTATTTTTTTACCCAATATTGTCGACGTTGTAATTAGTGTTGCGACATTCAACGTTTTTCACTCGACTAAGTTAAAAATTGGGTCCATATTGAGTCCAATGTCGCAAATTTGCGTGACTCGACGATATTAGCAAGCTCGACGATAATAACTCTATTATAGACAATCTCAGACGCAAAACCATGTGTTGTATTTTGACGCTCAAAAAGAAAAGTTCACGATGTAGAGGTCACATGTTCGAGTGCTTGAAAGCACAATGCTTTGCAGCACTCGATAATTGAGAGACATGTTTTTTTTTTGTAGCTACAACGCTGTTAGATAATTAATTTTTCGATGCCTTTAGTAGAAGATAATACAATTTGAATAATATTATGTTTACTTATTTATCATATATTCATATTGTAGACTCAGATGATTGATATATAATTAGTCTAATTAAAATATAATTGATATATTATCTTTAAAATAATTATTTATATTATTTATTGTATAAATT
>QAOC01013945.1:0-140134 GCA_003255005.1 Begonia fuchsioides
TCTATCCCTCTTCATTTTATATTATTTAAAATAAAATATATTTAGCTAAAGTTTGATACGCACGTTCAAAAATCATGTTAGAAGTTGTAAATTCAATTGAAAAACTTCAAAATTAAAATTAGAGCTGAGGAGGGTTGTCACATAATAAACTGCCGTTGAAAACATCACAAACGTTCAGAGTATTCATTAAAATTAATCTTTTTTATTTAATATTCTACCAAAAATATTATAACTTTATTGAAAAAACACATAAAAGTTAAAAAAACATCCACTAAGATGTGATTAGGGGTGGGCATCGGGTGTTATCGGATCGCATTGAGGCAAATTCAATCAAATCCGATAACAATCGGATCAAAATTTTTGATCCAATCGGATTCGGATGCTTGTGTCTTCCGAATCCGAATCTAATATGATTAAAGAAATCGGATCGGATCGAATTGGATTTTTAAAAATCTGTAATTCAGAAATTTTCAGTTCTCCGTCGATTCCTCCTCTGTTCTTCACGACCGTCGTTGGAGGGAAACTCAGAGTCTAGGAGCAGAGGGTCGGCGAGACGGCTCGGCTTCGTCGTCAGAGTAGCGGAATCAAGAAATTGGGACGAGTGATTTTCAGATTCTAAAATCGGAGTCGGGGATGAATGATTTATAGTTTCGACTTTCGACTTTCGGCCGATTTGAATTAAGCAATATGATTTTCGGATTGGATCGGATTGACTATCGGATTTGGCTTTGAATCCGATAGCAATCCGATCCGATAACGATTCGAAAGTCGGATCAAATGAAAAATTTCTCTACCGAATATCTGGTCCGATCCGACTGAATCCGATCAGATTAGATCGGACCGGATCCGCCCACCCCTAGATGTGATGACTTTAATAAATTGTTTTAATACACCCACATGATGAATACCGTTTTGTGACACTATCCAACTATATAAACTAATTTCTTATATATTTTTTTTAATTAAAAAATTAGAAAAAAAATATAAATGAAAAATAGCAAATAAAATGGGGACCACCACATGACCTCCTTAGCTTATAAATAAGCCAACAATTTTGCGGACACGCTTTAAATGGGTCCCGCTTGACATGGTGATTGCTCCTTCATGCCTCCTCACCGTCCGATCTTTTCGATCAACGGTATCGATTTCAATGAAACGCATCTCCACCGTAGACTGAATCTTCAACCTTCAAAACGGACGGCTAAGCTGTCTCCTCCTTGTCCCCCAAATACACGACCATTTTGCCTCGAAGCTATTTCCATGGCTACCGACAATTCGCTTTCCTTTTGCCCCCCCTTAATTCATGCATTTCAGACAACGACACTCGCCTTCTTCTTTATATAACAAAACCCTTTTGTTCTTAGGGCTCATATTCAGCTCGTTTATCTTGATTTGCTTTCTGGGTATTCGGTGTTTCGAAGAGATCTGAGCTTAAAAATGGAGGCTAAAGTGGTATATGAGAACGAACTCAACCTCAAGGAGACTGAACTGAGATTGGGTTTGCCTGGAAGAGATGAAAGAGACGATGAATCTCAATCTGGATTCAAAAACAACAAGAGATTATTANTCTCCTACTTACGAGGACAAAGATGGAGATTGGATGCTTGTTGGAGACGTGCCATGGGAGTAAGCTCTCTCTCTCTCTCTCTCTCCTCTCTCTCTGTTGATTTCAAGATCTAAAGAGAGATCAATGGTTGTTGCAGAATGTTTATGTCATCGTGCAAAAGATTGAGAATAATGAAAGGGTCCGTAGCAAAAGGACTGAACTTCTGTTCTTGAGAAGGCCAGAAGCAAGAGAGCTTCCTCCATAAGAATTGAAGATTTGCAGAGTAGTTATTCGACGAACAGATCCAAGCTTTCGATCGGGTTCTTCGAACAAACAAAGGAGAAGAAGTAAAATGAAAATCTTAACCAGTCCAACGAAGAACCAGTTATCATGAATGGATATCAAAGTTCTTCATTTTTTTGTAACATTTTTTTATGTAAATGTGATTTTATTAATTTAAATATATTTAATAAATAAAATATAAATAAATCTTTATTATTTAAATAAATCACAACAATAAAAAATTCACAATAATTTTTAAAAAATGACAACATAAGATGATTAAACAAGGACAAGATGATTGAGAGTATGAATATAGACTAACTAAATTTTCTCCGCACGAACATAATTTAGTTGGCTCAGAGATGATAGATTAGTTTGACGTTTGCGCTGTTCTAGGGTTGAAGTTGTTACTTTTAATGTTGAGGTAGTTCCTTGAGATATCAGGTAAATGTCTTCTATCTCTGGGTTGCTAGGTCACCGTGATTTAACTCTCTCACAAATTGTCGGGCCGAAGTGTGAGGATCCTGAAAGCGAAAAATTTTACCTTTTGGGTACAAGACTAGCTAAATTTTTTGGCTTGTGTGAACTTTAAAATTTATAATATTTACATTTAAAGTTTATTGCTTGTTCTTGGGCATCGAGTTGATTCAACGTATTATCATTATAATAATAATAATAATAATAATATTTTGGAGCAGCGTGACAACACATAAAGATGCCACCCAACTTAATAAATACATTATTCATACAAAATTAGACAACCAAATCTGGAACATGTTCCTGTGAGATTCACTTAGCGGGTCTCACTGATCCTGAAGTGGACATACCAAACATACTCTAATAGATAAATATAACAATTGTTTTATATCTTTTACACGAAATAATATCTCCCATTTTGAGGACCAATTTATTGTTGAGCAAATTAATTTATGACTCGAAAGAATTTAGTATGCGTGATCAGGGGTGGCATGGGTCGGGTTGACAAAAATCAACCTGACCCAATAACAATCGTGTTACAAAAAATTAAATTTTGAATTTTTTTAATGTACCTGACCTGTTACCGACTCGACCCATTTGAATAGGGTTATGTCGGCTTGGATTTCACCTTACAATTAAAAGACCAAAGACAAATATTTTGGGTGGAGAGTTTAGATTTGTTCTTTGAATTTGAGTTTAGGACCAAATCAGTCGGTAGCGCTGGTTGGTTAAAAAAAATCAATTCAAAGCGACTCATGCCAATCCCTTGATGTGCCGTCAAACGATGAGCGGCGCACCGTGATCGGACAAAGCGCGTAAACGGGATCCGGTGAGGATGTCGTGCACGGCGTTTGCAAAAATGGTTCGGGCGAAATTCAAAGTTGGGGTGCGGAAGTGTAATGGGATGGAAATTCGGGAAGGAGATGGTCGGACAATCTAAACACTTGAGCAATCAAAGTGTTTAGAAATGTAGACCTCGGGTGCACTCGGATGTGACTCACCGATCGTACGCTCGAGGGTTGACGAACTCGGCCGGATATGACTCACCGGAGGGGAAACGTCGGAGGGAGCTTCAACCAAAGGTTTGAAGGTGCAAAGCACAATTTTTATTCAAATTCTCTCTACCTCAAAGTGGAGGTCGATTACACTATTTAAAGGCATAAAACTACTAAAAACGAATGAATGCTTTCGGCCCTTAGATTGATCGAACGCTTCGGATTGGCTTCGGGAAGATTCTCGTGGATTTTATGCACTCTTAGTTGGCTGAAATCTTGGTCAATCACGGATTTGCTCGGACGAATTTGGAGAAGATCTTGGATTGCCGTCGGGAATCGGGGGATCGCGCCAGATATCAAGGGATTGCCCGGTATGCTCCATGGTGTGCTCCCGTTGCACATCATCCCTGACCATAAGAATTCTAGCAAAGGGTTCTGTATGGATTCAACGAAGAACCATAATACTTTGCAATCCATCAAGCTGCAAGTAAAATTATGTGAGTTTATTTAGTTATTGGAAGAAATGACATTAAAACTTTATTACCAGAAAAATTACAGTTTGATAACTAAACTAAATTACTTTTCACGTTGCCTCAAATTCAGTGTTTCATGAGCGCTCTAAATATATTCAAATTGATTCTCACTTCATTAAAAAAGTTTGATCCAGACGTTCATCTTCCACGTCATGAGAACTCTCTGAATTTTAGTCAAAAAAGAGAGTTACTGTGTTTGATACGGACATCTAAAGAAGAGTCAGACCGTCAATATCGGATGTAATGACCCTCTTTTGGATGTCTGCCAAGTCTTATTTTGCGTTTTTAAAATGTCAGGCCTTTTTCACCTATTTATCGAAAAGTTTAGGACCGATTTTGGTTTTAATCCTTTTTATTATTGCTTGTTAACATGTTGACTTTGTTTTACAAGTTAATGAGCCTAAAATGCATGTTTTTGCATGCCTTTCTAACTTTAAAACATTGGATGAGCTCAAATGGACTTCGTAATACCGACTAGTTAGTCTTCCTTGGTCGCTATGCTCTTCTTCCGACTAGTAGCTTAGGTTCGGGTTTAGCAAGAAAAATTCACAGCGAGAAGCTCTTTAAAAACTCACATAATTCAACACAAGAAAATTGGACTCGGGGAATTATGTGTTTTGCCATCATCGATGAAAAGGTCACCCATTTATCGAGCTTGTTTTTAAATCACTGCCACAAAACCAACACTCGCAAACCAAGATACACAACTAAGATCAGACATCATTGATTGTCATTCATGTAACTCGGACAGAATCAGTGAAAGATGTCTATTTTTCTCTTTAGTTTGTCGAACATTCGAAGTAAACTTCCTAAATTACACCTCTTCCATCTATAACATCATTGCACTATCAACTATGTTCTTCAGAGAATTCGACAATCTTGTCTCCAAAGTTTTAAGTTATCTACTGAAAACAAATCAATCAAATTTAGAGTAAAAAAGAATAAATTCAGACCAAAAGAAAAAATGACCATGGGCAATGCAAGATCTGCTGCTTCTCCCATCTTCAGGAGCCATACCACATTTGCCAATCCTGACATGCTCGGAAAATCCCGAGTTAAATACCATTTTTCCCCCATTTTCAATTAGCAAGAGAGTAGCAGGGGATTTACTCGGATTTTTCGAGACCATCGTATTAGATCCTCTATTCAAACCTGAGGTGGATTTTCATCTATTTCGCTCTGTATAACTTCTTCATTGCTGTTTTCGATCACTGATTGGGATCGATCGAAACTTTTTCTCTGTTCTGAGACTTCCACCATTGAAGGTGGCTGTACTGAGGTGCTTTCCTCTAGATTTGTGGGCTCGTCTTTACCAATTACATGAGTTGAATCATGATATTTTATGCCATACTTCAGGCCGTGTGGTAGTCCAGGACAAACACCCTGAATGGAGCAAAAAAATAAAGCTTTAATTAATAACATGATCTAGAATATATAGATAGGTGCTGTTTTAAATCTTTCTATTGACAAGAATTAGAAATATAAAAAGAGTAATTTTAAGTTGAACTTTTTAATATACCTTCTTATTGTACACACTGACGTTACAAGTTGTGATTGATTTATTTAAAGTACATTTGATGTATTATAATAAAGATAATTATTTATTATATTTATTACACCAATCACAATTTGTCACGTTAGATGATGTTTTATATCATCTACAAATTCTTATAAAACTATAGCATCCATGGCATCAAGGAGTGGATCAAAATTTTATGCAATTGAAGCTACCTTAATCAACCCTGAGAAATGGGTTGATTTGTGAAAAGTGGGGGATAATGGAACTCCGGTCTGAAATGCTATATGAAATTGGCTACCATTACTTTCTTGCACCTCGTTCGTTGAGTTCGTTTTTTGTTGTTCGGGGTTTCCATTTTCACAGAACGCGTTAAAATAAGAACAATGCTCGCGTGCCAATGATAACTGAGGGGTTGCAGGCAACAAGTGGCCTTCAGTGCTGAAAATATATCTGCCAACCGAAGAATATGTTAGGAATGACATTAATCTAATATCTTAAGGATGTTTTAAGAAATATTTAAGAGTAGTTTTTATTTTAAACTAAGAATAGTTTCTATTCTAAAGGGAGGGTAGTTTCAAGTTGGGGATCACCAGAGAAAATTAAAGGATAGATTTTCAAATCTCTCAGGGAAAAATAACAGACTTTTGAATCTCTATTAAATTATTGTACTTTATGTGTTTCTAAATATATAACTGTGTATACTAATCTTTATGTTTATCTATTTTATTACATATTATCTCGATTCCTAACCAAAGAATCGTATTATTGCAAAAAAAAATATGAAGATGACTTATAGGGATGGATATATGTACATCATTGACCACCCAACCAAAAGCGGATAAACTCACTTGTAAGGACCATTTTCAACAAGGTTATCTCCACCAGCAGCCAGATCAAAAAGGAGCCACAAGTATTTAACCTACGTGGACCAGCAAGAAGAAAGTAAGGAACTAAAAATGTATCACTAGAAACCAGATTTCATGAAAAGATATTGGGTCAATCGTGGTAATACAAAAAAAAAGAAGATGAAGAATGGAGATTAATCATGAAAAATATCTACACATTCCATGTCAAAATATTTGTTGCTTACAGTTTCAGCTAAGAAAAAGCTTTCCATGTGATCTTCCTGCTTATGAAACTCTACATCTGATATATGACAATATCCACACTGGCATCGAGCTCCATATTGCAGGCTGGTGATCATATCTCGACCAGCATCAAGATATCTAAACATGAACAATTAGCAGCATCAGAATATTTTTAGGCAGATAAGAAAGATTTGAAATCGAAGGTGAATACTATTTTTTCACATTTTTTTTAATTTTTCTTCAGAAGAAAGCAACTAATGAAATACAATTCATCACAATTGGAAATAACCATATTAAAATGATACTTTTTAAAATATTTAGGGGGAATAAATCATTATTTAGAGGTTTATCCTCTAATTATTTCGATGAAGCCAATTAGCCTAGAGCTAGATAGAATTTGCAAACTCCATATTAATTTCATCTTCTCAAGTGAATCATCTTTCTTGGGGATCTAAAGCAATATACTGAAGGAAAGTAAAACTTAGCAGAAGAACTACAATTTTTTTAAAGATCTGAGTTTTTACTTAGGATCCCTTGTCGCCTTGTACAGCCAATATGTGCTCTCCATCAACTCGGGACGGAGAGGATAACTTCTCTGCCCATGCTGGAAACAAAATATGGAATTATCCACTTCAGTTGTGATGCAATCAAAATCCAACAAAAAAAAAAACAATTCGCCATAGAACTGGAAAATGTCCAACCTAACGGCTGAAACAAAACAGATGCTGTAATCCCAAGCCAAACAACGGAAATAATCCTCTTTTATTTGGAGTGCATGGTTTGCATATGAATATATAGATACATACATATAAATGTAAGAGATGTGATTAAAAACAATATAATGTAGACCATCGACTAATAGATGCAAACTCTGTTCCTTCAAGGTCAAAAACAAGAGTACATGAATGAGTATGTTAGGATATAATTATAAAATTGAATAGGTAGTTAAAACTAGTTAGTATAGTAGTTAATAGTAGAAGTTATGAGGGGTTAATAGAGTAAAGAGAAGTTAGTCAATTAGGACCATTAAATAAAGAAAAGGGTACATGGGAAAAGATTAGAGAATTGTGAAAGTGTAGTATGTAGAGGTAGAAAGCCTTCAAAGTCTTTCATGTGCACTTTTGTTACGTTTTGTAATTGAATAATCACAAGAATCGTTCGGATCCTACCAGAGAATAGATAGAAATCTCTAGAAAAAACAATAATAATAATCTGAATGATAAAATATGGAAAAACACTATCATAGATTCTAAGACACAAGTAATTAAGCTACCTGAACACTAAGAGAAGCAAGATTAAAACCCTCCGGAGTGAAACCATATCTCTTCCAGACGCTAAAGAAGGCGGCATGAGTTCGAACTGCAGGATCAATATCACCTGCTAAAACCTTTATAAAAAGTGAAAAAAAAATTATGTTTAACCAGAAAGAGATGAACTAAATATAGAAAAAAATAAAAATAAAAAATTCAAGTAGAACCTGAAGCCCTGGCCAAAATGCCTGCAAACTGTTGAATAAAGGCCAGACAATTGCTGCTGAATCCATATTTACCTCAACATACCTGAAAGAAATCAAGCATAACAGCAGCAAGATAAGTGTAGATAATGACAAAATAACAGGATACAAAAAGTTTAACTATGTATAGCAGATGAAGGGCACGAGATTTTACCAAGGATCATTGTATAGATAATGCATTGCTGCCCCATAAGCTTCTTGAAATATGAAGAGATACTCCTCATCTCCAAACAAAAGATAGGCCTGGAAAAAAAATTGAATATCAATGGAAGATCGGCCCAAGCTCATACAAAATTACATTCCATAATATCTCAGGAGCTCAAACAAGCATCTCACGAAGGAGGACAAAATTTTGGTCACCTTTAGCTACTTAATGAATTACTCTAGTCACATGCGCTCAACAAAACTAAGATGCTGATTCCTGAACAGAAGTTTAATACCATTACTGAATAATACCCATGATGCTCTGACAGATTACAAAATAAGGTCATTATGAACAAATCTAATCGATAGTCTGGTTCCAATATTAGAAGTAACTAATGGTGCAATATCTTAATTCAGAAAATATTTTACATTTTGAAGAACTAGTTAAACCATTAAAGGGAAAAGGGGAAAGCTGAAACAAATTTTGATGGAATCAATGGTGATGCAAAAAAATAACTAACCTTGAGGAGATACTCATAGAAAGAATCAATGCTAGTGCCGATTCCAGCATCCTAGGAAAATAATAAAATAGTCTAAGTGTGAATATAGTTTAAGCACGAAAAGTCAAATATAAGAATTTTTCTGCTCCTCCAAGATTTGCTCAAAATCTGTATTCCAAGGTCCCATTATAGAGTAATTTATCACCGTACACCAACACTCACAAAAAAAAAAAAAAATCAAGCCAGTCCTGAGGAACATTACCTTATGTGTCCATTCTCCAGTAAAAACATTGATATGGGCACCTACTAAATTAAGTTTTGAACGGCGTGTCCAAATCCCCATCACTGCATTCTTGGTCACTTGTTCAAATACTGCATTTTCATGTACAGGAATTTAAAATTGTGTGGGAGACAAGCACAAAAGTTTGACAGTGTGCCCTTTCTCCAGGGAGGTGGGACAAGACAAAAAATATGTGATATACCTTTTATAGGAATTGAAATTGAACTAAAAAGAGGTTTATAACAACAACAAAAAAAATAGAAGCACAAATACAATTTCAATACACTGTTTGAGCAGGAAATCATTGACTGTTGTTTCAAATATCTATAATTCATAAATCAGGTTTCAGAAGCTTTCTATTCATCTACATAACTTGTGGAAAGAACACGACTCAAGGAAGACAAAGGAAATTACATGACAATATGTCAGACTAAAGAATGCTGAATGAGTGCTTGGAAAGTAAGATAGAAAAACTCACTGGGATTGTTGGTCAAATGACTAAGAATGCCGAATTCCAAAGTCAAGGTTCCACCACCAGCTGTTGATGTTATCTGAGGCATAAAAGAACATAAACCTTATATTTACGTTCATCTATTTACCAGGTACCCATTGAGTGTCCATAAATGACTTATTCTCTAGGCGATCATCAAGATATTGATATTATCCACATTTGTTATGGCCCATGCCCATCTTTAGCAAATCATTGAAGGTTAATTAACGGAACAGGGAATAATTAAGAAAAGGAAAAGAGATTTTGCCTTGCTTTCTTGCTCATCAACTCCATGCATTAAGTTGACAGATCCAAATGGAATTCCTGCGTTGATAAAAGGATTATGATTCTCCACATTGCCATAACAATTAAAATGAGGATTTCGTCCAAGTGAGAAATATTATATCATGACCATCACACATGCATAAAACTTCGAGAAGTAAATAGTGTATGCCAATACATCTAGTTTATTCTACAATTTCTGTTATAATTTTAAGATAAAAATGCATTTAATTATTCACTTAAGACACAAATAAAATCCCAAAGCAAGATATTGCACTTGTCGAAATGGTAGAGGACTTGTCACAAATCCTAGCTGGTCATAATAAGCAGTAACCAAAACTTGTGCTAACATACAGCTTAAATAACACAAACATTATGAGAGAATGGAAAAGAAAAGACTTAAATTATCAAATTCGTACATTATTTAATATATTTAGCAATCTAAAATTCACATGATATTTCCACAAAGTATTATTTAAGATCTAAAATATGAAACCTGTGGGTGTGTCAAAAGCCGGTAACAATCTTATAGCCAAATCCTCTGCTACGTTGAGTAATTGATTGTCATAAGATGGAATTTTCATGCCCTAGAATGAAATAAAAAAAAACTCAACAACAGTTAAGAATAAAACCAAAAGCAACAGCAACAGATAGAACTATAATTGATACAAAACATCATTGGTTCTCTTTCTTATTTCTTGGTCGCAAGTTCACATTAGTAGATATACGGATTTCAAATAGTCAGACGATAGGACACACCATTAAGTTCCAAACAGCTGTAAGTTCTAACAATTTGCTCCCCTCGATTGACTAGTTAGAAGGTAGCTTTCAATAATCCCAAAATCATTCAAGAAACAAGAGGCAGCTAAATTTTCTCTATTTCTAAACTCAATCATCAAAACAACTGCATACGATTTCCAAGCTTTTGAGATTTTTCAGTCTTTTATTCCAAATTCACAATAAAGAAATATGTACTAGTATTTCATACTTGACATCCCTAAATAACTCATACCATAAACAATTGCAAGGTAAAGATTCACATGGTTGGAAAATAAATTCTTACTGTTGCATAGTCACTTGCAATTAGATGAGCAGATAGCAAACCACCAAGAATCCGGATGGTAGTCTCAAAAACTGACACCGTCTTATTCTGAAAGATTAACACTAATGGAATAAACTTTCATTGAAATATCTTGAAACAAGTGAGGGTTGCTCAAACACGTGTACTGAATGGAGCAAAAACAACAAGGCAGAACAACACAAAAAACATTTTAAAATAAATATCAAAAGGGACCTGGAACATTTTAGGATCTTTCACTCACATCAACGAATGAATGCTTAATGTTTAATTTACAAACTGCTGGTAGTTTTCTAAAGTTACAACTTCAAGTGCAAAGATGGCAACAGATAACTGATGCTTAGTAAAATTTAGGGCTATGAGACAGCAAGGAAAGACGTAGTCTTATAAGAATGTTTCTAACGCAGAAGCAAAATCAATTCAATAGACAGGACTTCTGAATAGAGGCAGAGAAAAAGCACTACCCTGATTTCAGCAGCTATGAATTACTGGTAAAAAAAAATGTGCTACTTGCATCAGAATACACGACACAATTTCACAGTAATCACCAAATCACACACATCAGAATTTAAAGAACCCGAAATTATTTCAACTAATACTACAGTCTACTTTGCTCAAAGATATATTATGTTGTAACAAATAGTTTAACACTGGGTTATAGTAATAACAAAACATCGAAGAAAATATATCATCGATTATCTGATTAAATTTATTCTGGCTCAATGTTAAAAGTCTAATATGGTATTCCATGACTCAAAAAAAAGTGCATTTACTCACTATATCAAACCGAAGATTTTTACCAATCCATTCAACTGAGGCAGAAAAACGTTCCCGGTCACCGAGTAGAGCAAGTGTGTCTAACGAGTCAATCTATGCCAATAGAATATCAATAACATCATGTAAGTTCTTACTCCATAAAACACTAAGAATTGGAAATCCTCTCTTTCTATAATAGAGGACAAGATTTGATTTTTACCAATGTCAAGGCATAACCACCGAGTGTATCTTCTCCTTCACATGATAACGGTTTCAATTCATCAAGTGGAAATGCGTGATCCATATATCCATTGAAAGCATGATAAAACATTTCACGTACCTAAATTTAGAAGGAAAAAAAATAGTGCCAACTTAAAACTGCTGCCTTTTATGGAGAATAAAAGTTAATTTCAACTTGAAACCAGGCAATTGCATTTAAGTCCTACAATATTGTTTCAAACCTCCATCAAATGGCTGTTCTAGATGTAAAAGTTGGATTTGACATCAGTTTGGAAGAAATATACTTAAGATGTTATTAACACTATAAATAGATGGCTTTTTCTTAATCAGAGGTTGCTTCAAACATTGTTTCCACAGTTATATCATGCAACCAACAGAACAATAAAAAAAGGTACCACTATTCTAAAAATAGATAGTCTGGTCTCTTACACTGCTAACTCAAATTGAAAATTGATTATAGCCTAGGAAAGAAGGTTTCAGGAAAAAATTCTCAGCTACTCGACAAATAAATGCTGACCCTTTCTTTCTGAGTATGGTCAAAACGAATCATTTGAACCGTTTCAACAACCAGAAAGGACACGGTAATTCTTCCAGTGACTAAAACGGGAAATACACGGATTCAAAACATCAGTGAAAACCCCGCGAAGAAAGCCATACTAGAGTTAAAAAAAACGAACAATTCCGCGCATCATCCCTTCAATTGAAATCGGCAACAGAGACTGATAGAAAAATAAAGTACCTCGTCTCTGAGCTGTATGGCTTCTTGCGTGGAGACGCCGTCCGCGTTAGCTCTGAACAAGAAAGTGCCGGACACGGCGAAAAGCGAGAGGTACAGAAATTGAATCACAAGTTTCAGAGGAGAATTCATCGGAATCCCGCCACTCGAAATTAACCGTCGGTCTCGATTTCCTAGTCGGCGCCGGCGGTGAGAAGCTCTAGAATCATCTACTTTTACCAAGATCTCTTGAGAGTCGACGAGAGCTAACGATGAGCCTCGCAATGAAGTGGAACTCTTGCAAGTTTTTGACCTGCGTTAGATTTGGAATACGTGTGACCAACCAGTAGGTATTTGACACGTGTTACACAGTGCCAGACTCTCTCCACGTCACTAAGCAAGCTAATTATCCATGGATATAAGTTTCTAAAATATTATAAATTGTTTATTAATTAATATCTGGATTATTTTTCAAATAATATTTCAATTTTTAACTAAAATCAGATCAGAAGTTCCAATTTTAATCCGGTCTTTGTCTCAATTTTTAAAAAAATCGTGAAATCAGAACTGTAATTATTAGTTAAAAAATTTTAAAATTAAGTAAAATCTGACTCAAACTGTAATAAAATCTAATATAAATTTAAAAATTAATTATAAATTTGTTCAATCACTTAAAATTTAACCAAAATATAATAAAAATATATATTTTATTATTATATTTTAATTTTTTTAATATAAAATAAAACTGTGTAAAAATCAGAATCGCACTAAATCATTATTTTTTATTTCAATTCTATTTTAAGATAAAACTGAATCAGACCAGTCTGTGTCTACCCCTAATTGTGTGTATGCTTAAATTTTAATTTCAGACATTTTCTATCTATTTTATTATTATTATTTATTAGGATGATCGAGAGTAATAATAATAATAATTAAAATTGAATGGTAAAAAATACATAGTTAACCAAATAGTAATGTTAAGAAATTTTTAATTGTATCAATTAATATCTGAATTATTTTTAATAAATATCTTAATTTTTAATTAAAAATCAATTAACATCTCAAGATTCATTTCACTATTAATTCATACTCTAATATTAAGTTAATTATGTGAATTCTTACAATTTAATTTTAATTTTTTTAATCTACTCTATTATGCTTGATTTGGGTGATTGAGAGTAAAAAAAAAGAGAAAATTTTGAAATTGAAATTTAAAAAATGCATAATTAACCAAAGTGTAATGCTATATTTGACTTCTTATCCTAAATTTTTACTATGATTAATTAATTAAAAGTGTAATTTATGATTAAATATAATAAATATTTATTATATTTACTGCATCAATTTTAAATTTACACGTGAGTATACCATTAAAATTTGTTACGAGAATGTAACTTCAAAAAATTATTCTCGTAAGAAAAAATAAAAATAAATATAGCATAAATATTGAAATATAACTGCGAGTTTCGCTATTATATCTTACATTAATTTATGTAGAAAATAAAATTATAGCATCATTCTTAACATAAATTTACAAGACTAGACCGAATAAACATTCCAAAACGGACCCTTCTCGGTGTCTCGAAGTTGGATTCTAAAATGGCCAAGAAAGTGGTTCTCGACGATGTTAAGTTTCCTTATTCGAGTAAATATTGAGTGGTTTTCATCTTTAGATACACCACAAAAATTCACCAATTTTATTTATTTCTTCACAATCAAGCACATAATTTACATGCCATAGTATAAAAAGGTCAAACAAGATAGGATGCATTTTGAATTTTTCGTGACATGAACGGAGATTTTGCGTCTAATTAGGTGGAGAAATCGGAATAGATGCATTTTGTACTGGTTCGGACGGTCGGGGTAATTAGGGAGAAGATTTTGGGTGCGGAATATAGAAAATCATCGAAGAGGTCCTTGCAAATGAGAGCGGGTGGACGTTAATTTCTTACTCGAGATCAGGGATCAGTCAATTAAAATTATTAGGGCTGGGCGGATCCGACCCAATCCGACGATCCAATCGGATTGGATCGGATCGGGCAAAGGTAGTCGGTGGAGAAAATTAATTTAAGATCCGACGTTCAGATCGTTAGTCGGATCGGATCATAGTCAGATTGACGACGAAGCTTAGCCTTTCATAATTTGTGTCGACCTATAGTGTCTTGTGTCGACCCATAGTGTCTTGTGTCGACCCTTGTAAACAACAGAAGCTTAGCCTTTCATAATTTGTGTCAACCCTTAGTGCACATTGTGTCGACCCCAGTTTACATGTGTCGACCCCAGAACTTCTCTGGAAAATGAATCGGGCAGATTCGATCCGATTCGATAACGTTGGATTGGGCATCGGATCGGATCGGATCGGATTACAGATTTGCGCCGATCCGATCGGATTACAATCTACAATCCGACGTTTGTCGGATCGGATTGGATCGACAACAATCCGATCTGATCTGATCCGATGCCCACCCCTAAAAATTATTAACTCCAAATTTCGTAGTTTGAATAATTAAATTAAATTAAATTTTTTTACGAGTAGCTAATGTTGTGTAATTTGATAGATACAAACTTTATAATACGGTCGAGTGGCAAAATAGTTGAGGGTAATTTTCAAAACGAAATGAATAAATGTAATCAAATTACACCTTTAATATCGCAAATCTACTTTGATGATGAACTAAAATGATAATATTTATATAATAATTACAATTGCCACGTACGGAGAGAGAAGGAGATAACACTTGTGTTCTTAAGATATGATTTTCGAAAATTTATATATGAATAATTATAAAATTATTTTCTTATATTACTCTGTTAATCTATATGTTAACATGTCGAACTCTGATTAATGTAACGAATATAATAAATAATAAATTATATTTTATTACAGTAATTATATTTTAATTAGATATATTAATATTTGATACATCAACATATATAATAAAAAAATAAATCTAACATTATTTATTATCAAATAATATTGATAATACGTTTGAGAGAGTGAGAGAGAAAGAGACGGGTGATTTCGTAGGATGGTCGTTTTCTTTTCCGAGCTCTAACTTGCGACGGTGGTTGAGAAAGACAACGGGATAGCCAACCGCAATTAGTGTGACACAAAAAATAGGGATTTTAGCAGCCATATTGGTGGGAGTTTGGTTGGAATTTTGATCATTTAAGGAACAAATTGATCCTAATTTGACATTCATTTCTCTAAAGGTGACATTTGTGTTGAGTTTCATAAGGACAAAAATCTTTTCGATGTGTCGTTTTTAGAAAGATTTGAAGTCAAGTCAATGACTAAAGATGTAGGTATCCATGGATGCATGCATGGATGGATGATATTATGAAACATTAAGTGTAAGATTATAACATCATGTGAAACTTAACTCTTTAAACGATGACACATCATGTGAATATTATGAAACATGAATGCATGCATGTGATGTGATCATCCCGAATTCTGCAAATATCTCTCTTGTAGATGCACTGCAATTTATTGAATCAATCGGGTTTGAGCTAAGGGTGGCATTCAGATCAAATCTACTGGCTAAACAGACTCGAAACAACTATTTGGGTCAAATTGGATCAGATTAGTTTTTAATTAAAAATTTTAATAGAAATTCAAACAAAAACTAAGCTAAAATTTTAGTTCGAATTTGGATAGTATCAAATATATGATTGGGTGGAGTATAGATCCAATTTTATAAGAACCAACCCGTCAGATTGAGCTAGTTAAACGATCAAATCCGAAATTTATAAAGAAATAATTAAATTTAGTTGTTGTGATTCGATAATTCGAGAGTTTGAATTTTACGAAACCGAATGTGAACCGAAATCAAAACCAAAACCAAACCAAAAATTTAGGAAAAAATTAGATCAGATCGAATATACGATCAGATTGAGTTCAAATCTAATTTTATAAAACTCAACCCATCAGATAAAATCCATTTTCTATCAAAACACAACTTGAAACCACATGCCCCACCCCTAGTTTGAGCACCGAAAATACAAGTAGAAAACATTTAGAAGGTAAGTTGAACTCAGAAGACGGTCACATCGAGAAAAAAGACACATGCAACCAAGAGTAAAGTCTCAAATAATACATAAAAATGTAACATCAAAATATAGAAAAAGGACAAATCACGAACACGTACACAGAATAAGCAAGAGATGAGAGTGTATGCCAAAAATAAGCAACGTTGGATGTCAAATTGGTTGGAAATTTGTGCATTTATGGGATAATATGTGGCCACTAAATAAGGTTGCTTGTTGTACTTTGACACGCATTTCCTCAAATGGATCACTTTATTGTGACTCGTAAAAGACTAGGTTACGAAGCCTATCTATATGTTTTTATTGTACACTATAATCTTGATCCCTAATCCAAATTTTGTCTTTTTAGATGAATATTCAACTTTCGATCCATTCGGCTACAATCCCACTTTTTAATTTGACTCGATTTCGGGTCGGTTTTGATTGATTTCCTACACCAGATTCAGTAAACATCGAAGTGGGATCATTTTTAGATAAATGAGGATACGAGAATGATGTTTATGATGGTGGATATGAGCATGCATGCATGTATGTATGTCATGCAAGCATAGAATGAAGAGTTTGAAATGAATGCCAAGTAGGTTAAAAAATTAGAGTTCGTTGGGGTGGTTGTATCCTCCTCTCCTCTCTCTCTCTCTCTCTCTCTCTCTATCTTCTCTCTCCTCTCCTCTCTCTCTCCCAACCCTTTTAAGTATCCATCTCCTTCATTGCTGTAACTCGGTAATCTTATTCTTCTGCAGCAACAATGGCGGACGAGAAAAGAGTGGACTTACAAAAAGGGCCGATTGGAAAACTTCCCAACTTTTTATCTTCTGTGAGGCTCAAGTACGTGAAGCTCGGGTACCATTATTTGATCACAAACGCCATGTACGTAGCTGTGATTCCATTCCTGGGCATAGCTTCGGCCCATCTCTCGACTCTCAAAATCCAAGACTTAGAACAGCTATGGGACAACCTTAAATTCAACCTCGTTTCAGTCACTTTATGTTCTTCTTTGATGGTTTTTCTAGCCACCCTTTACTTCATGAGTAGACCCAGAAAGATTTACCTGGTTGATTTCTCGTGTTACAAACCCGAACCGGCTCGAATGTGCACCCGAGAGACATTCATGGAGAGATCGAGTCGGACCGGGAGCTTCACCGAGGAGAATCTGGCTTTTCAGAAGAGGATTTTGGAGCGGTCCGGTTTGGGTCAGACCACGTACTTGCCAGAAGCGGTGCTGAAGGTGCCGCCGAACCCGTGTATGGCGGAGGCGAGGAAGGAGGCCGAGGTGGTGATGTTTGGAGCCATTGATGAGCTTCTGGCTAAGACAAAGGTGAAGGCTAAAGATATCGGGATTTTGGTGGTGAATTGTAGCTTGTTTAATCCGACACCGTCTTTGTCGGCCATGATCGTGAATCATTACAAGCTTAGAGGCAATATTCTGAGTTATAATCTTGGTGGGATGGGTTGCAGCGCTGGATTAATCTCCATAGACCTAGCAAAACAACTATTGCAGGTTAGATTTCATCATCAATTTCAAATCAATCTCTATTGATTTTCAAAGTATTCGAAAAAACTTGTCAAGAAAATGAATACTAATGATTAAATTATCTTTTATCTACAAACTCGAAAGACAAACCTGATATTGGATCTCACTTGACACACAGGTCAACCCGAATTCTTATGCATTGGTGGTTAGCATGGAGAACATCACTCTCAACTGGTACTTTGGAAACGATAGATCGATGCTTGTCTCGAACTGTCTCTTCCGCATGGGCGGAGCAGCAATACTCCTCTCGAACCGACCGTCCGATCGCCGGAGATCAAAATACCGGCTGATTCACACTGTCCGGACCCACAAGGGCGCCGACGACAAATGCTACGGCTGCGTGTTTCAACAAGAGGATGAAACAAAACGAATAGGAGTAAGGCTCTCGAAAGACTTGATGGCGGTGGCAGGAGAAGCCCTGAAGACCAATATAACGACATTAGGACCTCTAGTCCTACCGATGTCCGAACAAATCCTTTTCTTTGCAACTTTAGTGGCAAGAAAACTGCTGAAAATGAAAATAAAGCCTTACATTCCGGATTTCAAGCTGGCTTTCGAGCACTTTTGCATTCATGCAGGAGGGCGGGCTGTGCTTGATGAGCTCGAGAAGAATCTCGAGCTCACCGAGTGGCATATGGAACCTTCAAGAATGACACTTTACAGATTCGGAAACACTTCGAGTAGCTCTTTGTGGTATGAGTTGGCTTATACTGAAGCGAAAGGGAGGATTCGAAAAGGAGATAGAACATGGCAGATTGCATTTGGATCAGGCTTCAAGTGCAACAGCGCTGTGTGGAGTGCTTTGAGAACCATTGATCCTGCCAAAGAAAAGAGTCCATGGATGGATGAGATTCATCAATTTCCTGTTCAGGTGCCTAAAGTTGTTAGTATATGTAATTAAACTTCATTTTTCTAGGAGGGGATATGATTTTATGCTCATAAAGACATTTTTACTGCAACATTCATTTTATAAGATCTAGATTATGTTTTATTGATGCTTTATGCATGTCTTTCATTTCCATATTGCTATTTATATACCATCTCTTTTCACTTATCATTCGAGAAGCGAGAAAAGCAATGCAATCCCATCGAATATAATGTAGAACATGATTACTCGAGCTTCAACCAGAGCTCAACTTCATTTCTACTCTTGCCAACCAGCTATCCAATACAGAATAAAACATTTAGCAGAGGTTTAACATCTAATTTACAATGCAAAAACCACCACACTTCAAAAGCAAAGCTACGCTCATAGACCTGAAACACAAGGGATGAATGAAAGGCTCATTACCAGGATTTATCATCGATGCTTGAAACTACGTGTTTCCATCTGGTTTCAAACGTTGAGACACTGTAAATACAAAAGATTCCACTATTATTTTGATGTGGTATGGCATTGAAAAGCTAAAAATTGAAAGATATAGTAATGGAGAGAGATTAACATTTATCATTACCCCAAAGTGACAGATTCTTTAACCCCTTGCCGACATTTACAACTTCGGCCGCACCAGAACTCGATTAACTAGTAACATTTGCACTTTTTTTGCAACATGATATCTACAAATTCAAATTACTGCTTATCTTCTCTCATTTCTTCATACAGACTAAACACGTAACCTCATAAACCTAGACAACCTAAAATGCTGTAATACATGAATCAAATTCCAGCTCCCTCATTAAATTTCAGAGCATGACTCAAATTTACGATTTCAAAATATGAAGATAGAAGGTTTAGAGATGTATACCTTCAACAATGCCCTTCCAAATTAGTCGCTCCTGATGTGCTTGAACTGCCGAATGAACGGTTAGGTCCATCTTCTGCATCTTCAGTCTCTCCCAAAATTAACGAAATTCAACCAGATGTCGCCGCCGGCCACCGAAATCCCGATCAAATAACAACGGGCCGGCATAATCGCAAGATTATAGGAATAGAAATTCGATAGTTTCTCTTTTACTGGGCCTCGGCATGATTCTGAACCTAGCCTGGTTCTGGATCTAGCCCAGAGAGTACCGCCTAAATTAGGGATTTAAAGTATAAACCAACTAATCATATACTTATAAAATTAATTAATGATAAGCTATTTTTCAAAAAAAATTATTGATTTTGATAAATTATAGTATTTTACTTATTTATAATATTAAATGATAATGATCAAAATAAATAATGAAATATAGACGTAATTTCTAGTTAAAGATCTGTTTTGCCCGGTTCTATCATGAACTGAAACCATAATTAATTCTCATGGTTCTAGAATTCAAAATCAATATCGAGTGATAAATTGACGTTAAAAAAATAACGCTGAGGGTGTTATATGACAAATCTAAAAGTTTGAGGTGTTTATTGTCAGAAAGATTTGTTCAAGATGTCCAGTGAAAATACTTTAAATATAGGTTTTGTACTTTTTTTATTGGAATTATATTACTAGTTGTGTTATTAAAATGGCATTTGGTGAATTTCAAAATGGTATACTTTGTTTGTTGACTAGGAGTAGGAGTGGCTATGTCCGGATCGGGCCGATTTTTGGGTGCATTTTAATATGAATTGTGAAATATAGGTCGGTTCTGTTTTGTCCCGGCTCGGTTCTATATTTAAAAAAATAAATAAAATATATTATTTTATAAGCTTACAAACCAAATTCTACGAGTCTAGGCTTTTATTATTCTAATGCGACGATTATTAAGAGAGTCGACCACCGTTACTAGAGAGTCACCTCCTCGTTGTCATTTTCCGTTCAATAATATCGAGCTCTTAGATCTTGAACGTCTGACAAAGACATATGCACAAAATAAAAATTAAAATGTAATATTATGCTTATTTTTTTAGCAGATCATCTTAACTTACATTCTGATGTGTCGAGTTTTATTGATATAATAAATATTATAAATAATTATTTAAATAAATAAATTAAAATGTTAGACCAATCAAAATTTAACATGTCAAAAAATAAGATAAATAAAATTTATTTAAAATGATAAAGTAAATTAATATTTAGGTGGACGAGGGGTATCTGACTTTTAGTCCTCATTAAATAAGTAATTTGAAAACGACCTCGCATCTCTCTTGTATTTCCCCACCAGCTTTATACGTACATTACATCATCCTACGTAAATAGACTCATCGATACCATTAATTACAAAACTACCCCCATAATCATTGCCAGGCCCATAGTGCCATCTCTCTGAATCTTCAATCTGAATCATGATTAACGTTCATTATTTTAGACTTTATTTACTAAATAAAATAGTTGGTATTATTAGAGCGAATCTTGAAAAGGAGCACACGCTATTATAATTGAGAGTTCGTCACGGCGGCCGAGACGGCACGATATTCCTCCCGCCACCGTCTGTCGCCACCGTCATTTTCATTGTCAGGTTTGGCGAGAAAATGTATAAAAAATATATTAAAAAAACAGTCGTGAAAAGAAGTAAAAGGTGAAAGAGGATAATAAAAAGTAGGTTATCTGCTTTTGCTTTGTTCCCTCTTCAGAGGCAGTTTCCGGCCCGAAGAGAACTCCGAACAGAGCACCGTCCACCCAGATTGTAAATTAAATTAAAATTTCATTACATACTAGTAAGAGTATGCACCGTCTGGCCCAAGCCGGGTGAAATGGAAACAAGCCTGAAAAACGGGTGGTAGAAGTTTATCCTCGATTTTATATTTAAAAAAAAAATTAAAATTAAAAATAAAATATATATTTTTATTATATTTAATTAAATTTTAAGTAATTATATTAAATTTGAAATTAATTTTTAAATTTATGTTAGATTTTATTTAATTTTAGGTCATTTTTTACCTACGGTCAAGTTCTCCATTTCACAATTTTAAAAGTTAGTATCGATATCTGGTTCAAAAATAAGAATTCCAATTCAGACCACGATTTAAATCTAGTTTTGCACACCCTTAGATACTAGGATATCTCTGCCAATAATAAAACAAATTTTTTATTTATACATTACCTTTCAATAATAAAATTTTTTTAATGTCAATTATTGTTACGCAACACGCGTCGACTCTTTTAAGTTTTTATTTTTTAAAATTAAATAATCAAATCAAGTTTAATATTTAAAAATCAAGTTGAAGATTGAAAATCTAAAACTCAAAAATTAAACTTGAAATTTACTAAGGTATGCAATTGACGAAACCGAAGATTATGACTGAGGAAGACTATCGAACTATAAAGAACGATAAATTAATTTCATAAAATATTAACATAGATGATAAAGTATAATAAATTACAAGATTCGAATCATTTGTTGTCAGAAAAAATGTTTCATGAAATAAGTGAATATAACTTTTTAATCAAATAACTCACCCTGTCCCTACCTCTCTAAATTGCAAGAATAAATGCAGTTTTAAAGCTCGAGAGATGATAGATCTGATAACAAGTATCGAGATTCGAATCATGCGTTGCCCTAGCGTGAGAGTTGTTACCTCTAATGTTGGGGTAACTCTTTGGAGCATCAGAAAAAAAGTCATTCATCTCTGGACTACTGAATTACCGTAACTTACCCGATCACAGCCTATCGAACTGGGAGGTGAGGACCCTGGGAGAGAGATTTCACCTTTTTGATAACAATAAATGCAGTTTTAATATGAATTATATTTATCTTATTTCGTTAATTGTTTATATTTAAAGAGAAAAATTAAATAGAAAAAGATCCAAAATACTTTTAGGGCTTCTCTGTCAGTAGGGTCGCTAAACCGGTGACAACCTTAGCCCCGCTCTCGAAGCTCCTCGGCTTGATCGCCGGGGGTTGCCACGCCGGTAAATATTCCGGCGTCTTCTCGTTCTTCTCGAAACTTTTCGGACCTTTCGATCCATCTGAATCCTGGGTATCACCGGAAAGTTTGTTTTGTTCACCGAAGATCAATTTGAAATCTCCACAATCTTTTTCTCGACTCAACTTCTCGTCCTCAGTCGGAACTCTGATCCGGCCTCGAGTCTCCGATTCATTCTCCTCTGTATCTTCCAATGGGATAGGCTTAGAGGTTCTGATCGGAGGAGACAGCCATTTGGATCGCATGTACTCTGATTTTCTCCATGGCGGAAGGTGCATACCTTTCTTCTTCAAGCTAAATGTTGCAGCCTCTGATACAATGGAAACGATTTGGCCGAGACGATCAGATCTTCCGACGAAAATGCTCGGGAGATATTGAAGGATTACTTTGTATGTTCCCGTTGGCCTGGCTATTTCGAACTCCGATCTGAAATCTATGTCTACGAGAAATCTATCACCTTCCATACTGACATCAATGTATTCGTATGTACCTAATCGAAGAAATGAAATCAGAATCTCCATTTTTGTTGATTGACTGAAAGAAAAGCAACAAGTGAGGAAGAATCAGTACCAGCTGGGAAGGATGGGGTTTTCTCCCATTTGGATTTACAGATAGAAGAGTCGTAGCCGAGAGACGAAAGCTCTTCGACAACGAAGAGTCGTAATTCGTCTTTATGTGTCATAATTTTTCTCTTCTTCTCTACGATCTTCGCAACGTCGGCTAAGAGGTTTCTCTCGATGATGCTCGCGCAAGGAATCAAGCTCTGTTTGACAAGTCCTCAATGTAAAAAAGATTATAGATGAGTTCATCGGAAGTTAGAATTGGAGTCGTCAATTACCTTGAGGAAATCGCAGGTATCGCCATTGAAAGTTCCGGAGGAAGCCGAAAATTCTCCAAAGCTACCGAAGAATCCGAGTTCGTCGCCGGAGCTGTCATTACCGGTGGCGTTAAAGCAATTGCAGCGATTACGGCCGCATTTCCCGGCTCCAGCTTGTGTATACTTTTCATTACTCTCTTCGATGAAACTGCGTACCATTTTATCCAGACAAACTGAGGTAGGTTCGAATTCGGATCCCCCATCTTTGCTCGGATAATTTGTTGTTTCTCCGGAGCTCGGCTTCTCCGACGAAGAAATCTTAAGAACGCTGGGAAACGGCCGATCAAAAAGTCTCCTCAGACGAGATTTCACCACTTGTTTCGCCGAATCTTCCCGAACTGATTCTTCTGCGGCTTGGTAATCGATATCGATAGGTTGGATTTTCATCGGAAACGGCATAGCCTGCAAGTAAAAGAGAAATCCCTAACGATTTGTTCTCCTCAAGAATCAAAACGATGATTACGGATTTTGCTTCAAACAAACGCCTCTGACCTTCTGCTATTCTCTCAGTATCACGAAGTATCTCCTTATAATTATACTCACTGAAGCTCCCCTGTCAGAGCTGCTCCATTTTCAGAGCTTAATAATGACCGAGGATTAGCATTTAAAGTCATAAAGCTCGTAGTAACTAAATCGAGAAAAAATGGACCTAAACCCGATGCCATCGATTCTAACAGAGGAATTGATTCCCGTCCAAAACTAGAAATTCACTATTTCATCAATTACTATGCCCTAGATTAGCACGAAATCGACGTTACTGCTCTACAATTTCCCCCAAATTCATCATAAATTCTTCCTTCTCAGCTGAACTCAAATCTGACCTGCGATTACCACTCCAAAGTTGGAAAAGAAAAATTACAATCTAGCAGGACTCGAGGACGGCAAAGCAAAATATCATCCCGATCCTCAACAAAAAAAAATTGCAGAATAACTTCGTCAATGGGCAACAGAGTCCCGATCAGAGTTTATCAAAATAAACTGAGTACGATGATCGGAAATATGTAACTTCTGATAAGATCCAGAGAAAAACATTCGCCGATGACTATCTCACGGCGATTTAGTGTTCGCCGGCGAAGATGGGAGGTTCCAAAGGCCGGTCGGCGGCGAAGAGCTGAAATGAGCGGGACCGGCGCTAGGCTTTTATAGGATAAGCTGAGGTGGCAAGCCATTGCTGACGAGGATCAATATTGCCACGAAATATAACACGTGGCACTAATTATTTAAAGCTGCAATGCGAGTTATACCCTTAAGCAATCAGATAAAAACATCTGTATAATGTCGGCCCAAAAGCTATGTTCGCTGTATGAGTCCTATTTTTTCCTTATTTTCTTTTTTGATGGATTCCATAATAAAAAGAAAATAATTATTATATTAATAATCATCATTATTTCTTTTTTTAAATACTTATTTTTAACTTTTATCCATTTTTATTTAATAATCTTGTTTGAAGCATACGAGGTTCAAAATCGAAATTTTAAAAAAACCAAACCAACCAAAACGGTCAACGTGTTTTTTGTAATTTATATTTAACCAACCAAAACGGTCAACTAATTTTAGACCTAACCTTGAACCCTAAATTTTAAACATTTAAAAAACATCCTCTTAAACATTTAAAAATGAAATCTGATATATTAAAAAAATTAGTCTAGATTTATCTTATTTACATATCTCATGACGTGTTGCTGTGTAATTATATCAATTCAAATAATAAATAATTCATTAAATATATTTAAATTAACCAAATTACTGAATTTGAGCTCGAATTGAAACTAATCTAAAAATTTTAATTAGTTACAATATAGATTGAATATCGAATTAGACTGAGTTTGGATCTGATTTTTGTTCTCAAAAACTGAATCATCCGATCTCTTATAAGATCTCAATTGATCTTTAGCAAGAATTGGTTTTTTGGGTTCATAGTCCAGTTTGATTTTTGGGAATCAGTTTATAATTTTTGGAAGTCGTAATCTTGAATTATTGTCTAAATTGTCAATAAAAAAGCCGTGGAATTCATGTAGTGATCGTAGAGATAGGCAGCACAAATCGGGCTAGAATGTCCATCGGTAATGAGGATCTCCGGCCAGAATCTTACCCGGGATGGATTGTATTTCATGGTGTAGTTTGGTCTGTTTTCGAAACTCAAGGTTCTGATTCTGGTTTTAGTTTCAAAATTGAAGAACCGTGGGTACGGGCTCGTGGATGGAACCGGTTCAAGTCAGACCGGACTAGAACCAATTCTCATTGGCTTTTCATGGCCAAGCCCCAACTCTTTAATTGGGCTGACGAAAACGCGGGATTTAGTCACCGTTTTATCTGAGTCTGACGAAAGTTCTGTCATGTACCTCATGGTTCCCGCGCGGTATAAATAGTGTGAGGCCCCATCTTTGATCATCAATTCAAATATTTCTAACTGATCACTCCGGCACGGAAGAATATTTCCTCTGCATTTCCATAGTTTCATTCTTAGAATCTGAGATGATTGCCGCTCTCAAGTGAGTGAATATATCAAGCTTTTTCTTCTCCGTTCCTTTCATTTTAATTATCTCTCTTGAGCTACGATAAACTTCACGATTTCTCTCATTCACGGCTATTAATTGTAATTAGATCTGAAGAACAGAGCCAGCTACTGCTCGCTGGGGGAGAAGACATTGACGATGAAGAACTTTTCGAAGCCATTGATAAACGTCAGTTTCATATTGATTTAGTTTTCAATGCTTTAGTATTCTATTTAATTTTTCTGTTCTTTCCTTTAGTCATTCATGTCATGATTTTATGTTTTTTTTTTTAATTTTTACATTGTGTACAGAGATCCAAATAATTCGATATGATTATCCTTCTCCATTTCTTTATGTTCTGAAACTCGCCATCGCGTTGAACTTGGCATCAATTTTAATTTCATAGACATGTTTATAATGCGTAGACGAAGGTTAGGTTGGTCTGTAATCGATAAAACAATTAATTCTGTGCCTCTGTGTATAAATATTTTTCTGTGTGTCTTCTATGGATGATAAGAACATTCTATTATTTTCGATCGAATAAGAGAGCATAGTTTACTATGACATTAGATTTAAACTCCGTTATTTGGTCGAAGTAAGTTCTCCGGACTTCTTTTGGCTGTCTGGAGCGCTAAACTAGTTTTAGAGTATCCATCTTTATATGCAACGCTCTAGCTTCCCTTACTTTTTCTCTGCAGTAATTTCCCAAGGAATCAATGCTGGAGATGTTAAGAAACTCCAAGACGCTGGAATTTACACCTGCAACGGTTTAATGATGCACACAAAAAAGGTATAGAATATCTAGCGTCAAACTCTTAAAATATTATTGTAATTGATTACTGATCACTGCACCTTCGCAGAACTTGACAGGGATTAAAGGTTTATCCGAGGCCAAAGTTGATAAAATATGCGAAGCTGCAGAGAAGATTGTTGTAAGTTATCGTTCAGAAATAGAATGATGTTAGACGTTGATGTGAAAACATTTTTAAATCTGATACTCTGAATGCAGCAGTAAAAGTAAATCTTGCTAAATTTTTTTTTTCAGAATTTTGGTTATATCACTGGCAGCGACGCTTTGTTGAGAGTAAGTCGCTAACAGTTTTGATTCCAAATAGAATCCAGGTTGCTAACGCACATTCTGGCGACAAATAGATCCAAATTCACTCCCTGCACATTTACAATTTATAGATATTGCGTACACTCTTTTTTATTTAGTTTATGCTTTTAAGTTATCACACGCTCTATCCTCATCAGAGATCCAATTCCCAAATTACATATTCATATTTGAAGCCACCTTTTCTTTTGTAGAGGAAGTCTGTGATTCACATCACAACGGGAAGCCAAGCTCTAGATGAGCTTTTAGGAGGTAGAGTAGAGCTTACTGATATTATATGGCTGCTACACAAATTATGAGCTCTAATATGACTTTCTATGATCTGATTTATGCTGGAAAAGGTGGAATCGAAACGTTGGCCATCACAGAAGCATTTGGAGAGTTCCGGTAACAACGTCTAGACATCTCAAATACTTTCTTCCACAGAAAATTTGTTTAAAAAAGAGTTTATTAATACTAATGCATCATTGATTGCAGATCAGGGAAAACTCAGCTCGCACATACTTTATGTGTCTCTACCCAGGTTCATAATTTGTCTTGGCCCTGTAACAGCACACGTCATAATATTGTAGTTTACGTGTCATAATGTTGTAGTTTACGCATCATTACTCTGGTTCGCTTTTTTTTTTCCCCTTTTTTGAATGGTGTACGATTTGATGAAACTAAATCGCACTAAAGAGAAGCTTGTGAAGTAGTAACCCCCCTTCTTAATCCCAATACCGATAATAAACAAAACGTAAAAGCTGGGAGGCCAAGTACTTAGTTTTTATTTTCAAATTATGATTATTTGCGTATGTTGTTAGACTCATAAAATGCATTTTGTTTGGTCTTGTAATCATTCAGTACATCAGTCTGCTATTAGTTTATTGTGTTTTCCACCATTCTTCTAAAGATTATCCATATTGGTTAGATCCAAAGGAAATGGCTCTTTTGAGCAGATTTTGTGCTTATGATATAATAGTTAAAATTTTTCTCAACTGCCGGTAGAAATTTACAATGAGACTAATTTAATCATTCTTTACCTTAAGCCAAGAACACTTTCATCCATTGTCTTTTTTGCAGCTTCCAACTAACATGCGTGGAGGAAATGGAAAAGTAGCTTACATAGACACAGAAGGAACTTTGTATCCTTTGTTTTTTTTTAGTGCGGTTTTAGTTCCATGTCACTAGACAGGCATTAGTAGATCTAAATTTAAAAAGTGATCATCTTCAAGTGAGATCCATCTCTCCTATTATTTTCCTTTGACTTCTACATGTAGCCGTCCTGATAGAATTGTACCAATAGCTGAAAGATTTGGCATGGATCCAGGAGCTGTCCTTGACAACGTACGCTTTGTTCTATCTTTTTTATTACGTCGTTTTATCTAGGAAAGTTTTTTGCAATAAACTGTGTAATTTTTCATTGCCTGTAAAGATCATTTATGCTCGTGCTTATACGTATGAGCATCAATTCAACCTCCTCCTCGGTCTTGCAGCCAAGATGTCAGAAGAACCATTTAGACTTTTGGTAAAAGTCATATAATTGTACTGTTGGTAAGGTACAACTTCACCGGATTGGATTGTTAACGTTGCAGATTTCTGTTTTCAGATTGTGGATTCTATTATTGCTCTTTTTCGAGTAGATTTCACTGGAAGAGGTGAACTTGCTGAACGTCAGGTTAGCTAACTAGCTTACGTAACTATAATCATTCAAACTCGGTTTTTTACTTCATGTATCATAACGTGGGATAAATGAATTTGCAGCAAAAACTGGCCCAGATGCTTTCTCGATTAATTAAGATAGCTGAGGAATTCAATGTTGCTGTCTACATGACGAATCAAGGTAAAATTCCTACACAAATCAGGAATACTAGTTTCATACTGATCAACTCTTAATATCTCAAATCGATATACTTGGAGATTTGAAAATGGACATATTAAATCATTCATGAATTTAGTTAATCTTGAAAAGATTTGAGCTGCTCAATCATTTAAACTTGAAATAGAATGCCGGGTTTGAGAACTATAGCTGAATTGTGCAAGGAATTGCTTGAATGCAGTTGTAGCTGATCCAGGTGGAGGAGTATTTGTTTCAGATCCAAAGAAACCGGCCGGAGGGCATGTACTTGCCCACGCCGCCACTATTAGACTGATGTTTAGAAAAGGCAAAGGTGAACAGCGCGTCTGTAAGGTGTTTGATGCCCCAAATCTGCCAGAGTCCGAAGCAATATCCTTTCTGCTACATTGCACATATAACACACACAAAACTGAAACCTAATTCCATTTTCTAATCAACAATCCATTAAATCCTACACAGCCTAAACTATTTTCTAATTTTAAGGACGTTCAAAACCAGTGTCCCCCTTAAACTTGTGTTCATTCATGGAAGAATAGAAAAGTGTGCGAGATTTTTCTTGACCCGAACTACGTGTTTCAGATCACAGCCGGAGGTATATCCGATGCAAAGGACTAAGGGCCGGCAGGAGCGGACCGTCTATGAAGGTATAACTATGGTTTGTATAATGCTCAAACATGAAGTTACCAAATTTAATTTTGTAATGTTCTCAAGAACTAGCATGAGTCTGGAACTTAATCTCCAGGTCGGGAAAAAGCGTGATCAATTGAGTGCATTTTTAGCAAAACAATTTCAGCAATCAATGATATAAAACTGGAAAAACTATGCAAGAAGCCCAATCATTTAAAGTATTTATAAAATATTTTGTTTTTTTTACAAGGTTAAATAAGTTAAAAATGTATATTTACTATTATTATTTTTATTTCTTAATAAATCGTTAAAATTAATCCAATTGTAGAAAATAATTAATTAAATTGACCAATATCTTAAAATTAAAAAAAGCAATTAAAATAAAGTTCAATATGTTCATTAACTATTTTTAAAATTTAAAATTTTGTTAGAACTACTTTCATAATTCCAAAAATTAATTGTTATTTACATTTAATAAAATACTTTCTTCCATTTATTTATACCTTTAGGAAAGGGTGCAAATGGACTTCCCACACTCCTTCACAATCTCGGCATGATAGAACAAGATGGCCATTAGAATCAGTTCCCCAAAAAAGGAGACCTCACATTGATATCTTACACCGACACGTAAAATGGTCAGAGAATCATATAATTTCATAAGAAGAGCAAGGTCAAAACTTGACAATTCACTTGAACATCGAAACTTATAGAAGCAAAAAATGTCATTTTAAAATGCATATGCAACCGATTGACATAATCAATATTCATGAATTTAAATTAGAATATGTACATTAATTAGAATTAAAAACATGTGTTCATTTAATTCACATACATCAAAATAAACATATTTTACAATGATAAAATGAAAAAATAAAAAAATGAAAATTTTAATCAAAGAGGTTATTAGTAATTTTAGTCCAGTACAATTTTTGTGGGTTTGTATTATTAAATTCGCGAATCGACTGAAAATATTTCATTTTTTACTGTATAACACAAATTTATTTTTAATTGAAGAAAAATTAATTAAAATTGGACTATTTTTTTTTATTCTTATCCAGTTTCGAACCCTCCTAGAGTGTAGCAACTGTGATAGGAAAGAATGGACAGAGAGTGAGAATTGAGACGTTCGTCCCGTACCAGACACTAAACGCCTCTCCTTTCCCTATCTTTCACCCCCACACGTGTGCTCTCTGTATCCGTCTTTCTCAACACCCTCCTTTTTCACCACAATTACTATTTTACCACCTTCTTCTTCGTTCTGTGTTTCTTAATCCTACTCAATTCTAAACATATGCAATGACTGTTCATGTTAATGCTTCAACCATGGCTGTACATTAATTGTCTTCCAATTTCTGCATTTTACTTCACGTCTCTCTCTCTCTCTCTCATCTTTTTGGAGTACATCTTTGTCTCCGAGCCGGAGAAAGCAAACACCGGCGAACGTTGAAGATTTCTCGGTGATGAGTTTCTTCTTTTCTCGCCGGAGGTCTCTCAGTTTCAGATGATGCTCCTTCCATCGTTGGTCAATGGGCGTTTCTCTGCACTCTCATCGCCATTTCCATCGCCTTCAAATCCTCACTCTTCTCACTTTCTTCTTAATTATTGCCTCTGAATCCTCCATTACTCCCTCCCCTTTTCTCGGTAAGCTCTCCGAGCTATCAATCATTCCTTTTTTACATCTTAGTTTTCATCTCTCTCTCTCTCAGTATCTCTCTTTTTTTTTTGTTCTGGCTAGGTATCGGGGAGGGGAGAGGGAGAAGTGGGTCATCTTCTTCACCACCATTGGAGCGAGTTCTGACTCAGAATCGACTCACTGGACCTGGATCGTCCCCACCAACTTGCAGGTCCAAGTGTGGAAACTGTTCTCCTTGTGCACCAGTTCACATAGTAATTCAACCAGGCATGAGTCTTCCATTGGAGTATTACCCTGAAGCTTGGAGATGCAGGTGTGGAACGAACCTCTTTATGCCTTGAAAAGAACAAAACATCGATTTTTTTTCAGTTATTCGAGTGTAAGATGTTCATTGATTCTTCTTCGAGGGTTTCTCTCTCTTGTTCTTCTATGGCACCCTTTTGAGATTTGAGTATTCTGGAAGAAATATTAATTTGGATTGAAAATTTTCGGTGTCGTTTGAAGGCTGAGAAACAAATTACAAAGCTTCTTCGAAACTGGATTTCTTAACACAGATAACATTACGTGCGTTGTGGTTGCAGTCTGCAGATTAATCATCGAAAACAGACTGCTCTTCTTCATCCATATCTTAACATGAGCACGTGCGTTTCTGTCCCTAAGCCTCTCTCTCTCAGTCTCTCTCTCTCTCTCTCTGATTTCACTGAAGTAGTTGAATTTTTCTCGAAGTGGGTTGTAGGGTCCAGATCATAAGTTTAGATCTCTTTCGTTTAAACCATATTAGGGTTGCTGAAAGTTCGTGCAAAGTGAAGTTGACTAATCTCTCTCTCTCTCATTCTCTCTCTAGAGGCATATGCAAACACAGAAAACCAGACAGATTGGTAGAAATTGGAGTAAGGATGGGCATGGCAAGAATGGGCATTGAAGGGTGTTTGAAAAATGGAAACTTTTTAGGGTTTAAAATATGCATGAAAGTTGGCGAAATAACATAATAATGTTTCCACTCTGAACCTAATTTGAACGAGTGAAAGTGATCCCTCGGAAATGATCTAGTTTGGCTACGTGTCGGTCAGACTTTCCTGCTGTCACGCACGAACGACGCCCAGTCTTTGATTTAATACAAGGATAACTCGTTAATAACTAGTTAATAATAAAAAAAATATGAAATATAAATATTTTAAATTTTATTATAATTATAATAAATACGTTAATATCAAGTTTATTTTTTAATTTTAAGATATCAATCAGTTTAAATAATTATTTTTATCAATTTAATTAATTTTGATGACTTGATTAGAAATAAAAATTATATTTAATAATAAAAATTATATTTTTATTTAACTAATTCAATTTTATAGAAAATAAGAAGTTTCTTAAATTCATAATTTTTTTCATTTTTCTTTATTATTAATTAATAAAACAAGTGAACTAAATGAAAAAACATAATTAAAATTAACAAAAATCATGATAAAATGATGTTTGTTAAAATTATAATAAAATTAAAAAATATTTAGTAACAATTTTTAAAATTTAAAGTATCATTGATATTTACCCTTGATATAATATTAAGAGAATTTGAAGCTTTTAAAATCTTTAGCTAAAATAATGTGCTTTACTGCCCAAAAACAGTTTTTTTCTACATAAAGTTCTAGTTCTTTTAACCAGACGAAGAAAAGCTGTTATTTTCCAAGAGAAGAATGAAATTTACCTGTAAGTTCGACGCTTGCGTTGTCATGGTATGAAAGTTAATACCTATAATGTTGGTGTAGCTCTTTGAGATATCAGGTAAATATTTCATATTTCTGGGTCGCCGAACCACCGTAATTTATCCCTTCATAAATTGTCGAGTCAAAGTGTGGGGACCATCGAACCAGTAATTTCGAGAATGAAATTTACCCTTGGTGAAAGAACAAAAGGCTGAGGAGACAGGCCTGAAACTCAAGTCACATAAATGACAGTGTACAGAACCACACGGGTGGTTGAAATATCTGATTTCCAACACTTCTTGCTCCTCAATTATTCCAGTCTTACATTCACACACAACGAATCTGGTTACAAATCTAAAAAAAAGGAAAAAAATAATTTTAGACTTTAATTTCGGATAAATAAGTTAAATCAGACCTGAATTTTAGAAAAATAAATTTTGAGTTTCTCGGACGCATCATTCATCCGAATGAGGCGATGTGTCCGAATGAGACATCATTCGTCCGAACCCCCAAAAAACTATAAATATGACGTTTTATTCTTATTTTTTACTAATCTGAAATCGTTGTTTTTATTACGTCAAAATTTTTTATTTTTACAAAAATGCATTAGAATTATGAAAAATGCATTAGAATCGTTGGACAGCATCGCGACGATGAGAGATCATCACAGCCCTCCGACATTAGAGGTCGTCCTCGAGTTCTTAAATTTTCATTGTCCGTGGATGCATAATGCGTTCGAGTGAAGCATTATTCATCTTAACTGTGTCTTACTCGGACGAATGATGTGTCTGAGTAAGACATCATTCGTCCGAACTGTGCCTTATTCAGACGAATAATGCGTTCGAGTGATGCATCATTCATTCAGCGTACGATTTTATAGCTAAAATTAAAATTGAAACGAAATTGAAATTTATAGTTCTAGATTTTTGGAACTGGTCATTCTAGTTTTAATCTAATTTTATTTATATTTTAAAAAAATTAAAATATAATAAAAAAAATATTTTTTATTATATTTGAGTAAAATTTTAAGCAATTAATCAGATTTATATCAAATTTTATTAGGATTTGAGTCAAATTTTAATCAATTTTAGAACTTTTTTGCCTAGTGATCTCATTTCTAGTTGGACGATTTTATACTTCTAAAAATAGACACTGACTCGTAATCACAGTTTATTAAAAATTAGAACTAAAACTAAATTAAAATCGGCGTTGACATAATCACATATTTTATTATGTCAATATCCGTAATTAAAAAAAAATATGCTAAGAAAATAAAAAAAATTAAATAAGAGTGAAAAAGGTTCGAGACCAATCACAAGCTCACGAGTAGCAATGAGCTCTCTAAGAACAAGCAACTCCCGTTTCATGCACATTCTAAAATGCGTGCTTTCTCTCTCTAAACAAATTACTTGTTTTTCAATCTTCATCGGTTGATCCTCCATTGCAGCCACGGAACCAGTTCTTCTTCTTCTTCCTCTTATTTTGCTTTTCTCTGTTTTTCCTACTATTGTAAATGAAGTCCTTCAATCTAATGCCTGTTTTGTTCTTCGAGAATCTCGTCTTCCATGTTCGGTTCTTCTCCTCTTCCAATTTGATCAACATCAGCTGAATATTCTGCACCTCGAAACGCAATCTTCCGATCTTTTCCGACCCTTTTCGGGCCAGTTCGATCACTCTATTTCCGGCAATGTTTTCGCCCTCCGATTCCGGGCTGTGTTCTATGTTTTTCGTTAATTGATCGTTCATAGTGACCAAATGAGTGACAGTTTCTTCGATTTCTTTCACTTGCTTGCAAACCTTTTGATAATCAATGCTGATCTCTTGCTTGATCCAGTCTTTCTTTTCAAGTTTTTTGTTCAAATCATGGACTGTGGATTGAATATTTGTCAATTTCTGAGCATCTGAAGCAAGCCTCTGTAGAATCTCTCTCTTTTTACCTCCTTGACTTCGGTTTCCAATGCTCGAAGATCTCTCGAGTATGTCGATTCTCAATTCCTTCTCTATGTCTGAATATCTTTTTTCCTCGAATTTGTTCGGATCGGTTTCAAGGGGTAGGATGATGACCTTATGCATCTCATCGGGTGTCGGATTCTGTCCGATTTTCTTCTCCACAATTTCCCATAATCGAAGCATCTGATCGTTCGAAAAATCCAAGACTTGATCGAGAGGGATGTCCTGTTTTCTAATCTTTTCGCATGTGGCATCGAAACCCGATCGAACTTCCGATCGTTCTTCATGATTTCATTATCCGAGGTCTCCTCTGATATGAACTCTTTGATCTGTTTCACTCGCTGTCTTACTTCAAAATGCATGTTATAAGTTCCTCGGTCGGCCATGGTTTCATTTTCTTTTTCCTTGGTGAACAGAACTGTGGTTTCATCATCCTGAAAGGAAATGTATCATTTGAAATATGACCTCAAATCTTTTATAGAACAAAAGATGCTTAGGCTGAAATAAGATTATTACCCTTTCACTTTCCATGAACATAATGCTTCGTTTTAGATTTCGAATCTCGGTATCTTTTTCCGCACACTCGCCTCCAAGCTTCGCACAAACTTGAGTAACTTCGTGCAGCTTGTTTTCGAGGAAGACTTCACGAACGGACGAGATTTGAAGGTCGAAATAAAACGAATCGGCTTCAGCATCCCATGCTTCGAATCCGTCTTTTCTCTCTTGAAGCTCTGAACTAATGTTTTCTTTACTCAGAACACCAATCTCGGATTTCAAATTTTGATTTATTTCATTCAGCCGAGTGATTTCATCATTCGAACTGTGGACATTCATGCAAAGTTCGAGATTCTCGATTTCTAGACTTTCTCGTACCAAACTCGATCTTTTACGTTCCATCTTCAGTTCCTCAACTTCATTGCATAGTTTCGCATTTAATTCGCGCATATTCTTCAGCTCTTGCCTTGTTTGTGACAATTCTTCGACTTTCTGCCTCACAAAATTATTTCCGGTAACGATTTCCCGTGTTAGAAGATCATTCGAGCCTTTGAAAATTTGTAGCTCCTCCATCAGCTTCTTATCTGCCATCTTCTTCACCTCGTCCCTGAGCTCGATATCGGTCACTCGGTGACGATTGAGATCTTTAAGTGCTTTCATTTCTTCATATTTATCTGCAATGAAGCTTTCACAGACTGAAGAGAATATGGTGAGTTGGGAAACAATGGAAGACCTTAATTCGTCGGATTCATCGAGCATCGCCTCGTTTTCATTCTCCGAGGAGGTATACTTTTCTTCTAGATTCGAAAATCGTTTTTCGAGATTTTCCAGCCTCAGTTCAATGCTTTCCAATTGAGATACTAAGGCTTCTCTTACACCGATAATGGTGGATTTCTCATTCTTCAGCAACTGATAGAACTCTTCTAAGCTCTTTGAATGGCTCCTCAGACAGACCGAGCTCGTTTTCATACCTATAGATTCAACCTGGATCTTTATGGCCTGGTATCTTCCATTGATCTCCTTGATTTCGTCTCTTAAACGGTGAATTTCGTGCTCAAGGGCGTTGCTATGCTCCATTTTTTGAAATACCACGTCTTCGAGCTCGTCTTTTATCTCCTTTAAGCTGAAACTTTCGTTCTGCAAATTCTTCGCCGAAATATTTGAAGACATACTAAATATCTGAAGAGCTCTCTGCTCATCTAGGATCCGAATCTGGAATTTCTCGAGCTCATCGTGCTTTTGAGCAAGTTCTTGATCCTTTATCGTCATCTTTCTCATCAGATCTTCTGCCTCTAATTGCAAAGATTGGTTTGATTCCTCCAATCGGGACCATTTTAATTCTGTACGGTCCAAATTATTAGCGACTGTTCGAAGTTCGGGATTCAGTTGTTTCGGATTATTTTGAAATCGGGCAATTTCACTCGCCATTTTAGCCATCGTAGCTAAGCACTCCTGGTACAGGAGATATGATGTTTCTTTCTCTTTCTCTTTATACTGACGTAGATTGTCTTCCTTTTCTTAGCGATTAACTAGTTCGTAAACCAACCAGGCAAAATAAGAATCAGCGCTGGATAAAATCAACACAAAACTGCCATTAAATCAACTCGCCATGAAACTTGCAGAAGTTGAACAGTTCTTTCAACGCAGTATAAATCCTTCATATCTAAGCAAAAGGGTCTCAAGAAAAGCTCAAAAAACGTAGCTAAATCCCAAAAAAGGGGATGAAAAACCCTACAAAACATCAATAGCAAACCTCTAATTCGCTTGTTCCATTGCTCAGGCTCTGGTTCTCATCTGGGTCGATTTGGTAATATCAATGTTGAATCACAGATTGCGATTCTTCAAAGAATGAGCAAATACGGTAAATGAGAATTGAACTACGAGCTTTTTGAAAACCCTTGGAAAGAATTCAGAGGGGGAAAACATTGTAGTATAAATTACAAGTAAAAGCTACCATCTTTCTACTTATTATAAGCCTTGTTCTTTGCTTTCTCACCATTTCTAAAGCTGTCTTTCTTGGGCATCTGAATGCTTTTATGTACGTTTTTTTTCGAGTAAATTAATAAATGTAAACGTTAGGAAAACGTCGCATACTTTGGCCAACTAAGTCGGCGAGATTTCTAAGCAAAATGCCGACACATAATGGGGAATGGAAGTTCTTGTCTTCAACATTGTCGTTGAATTTGGTCCAAGTTTGTTTGGTTTGAAGCTTAGAATTTTGGATGAAATTTGTCACTTTTTCTAAGCAAATCACAGAGTGTTTCAGCTCTCAAATTCTTCCAAAAAAAATGAGATTTTGGGTCGTTTTCTTCATTTTTTGAGGGGAATTCTACAAATTAAATCATGAGAATTCACATCTTGATGTTGTAATGGTGATGATATTCCTTCTCCAAATGCATAGACATTTCTGTAAAAAAATTTGGTGTAGATGATCTAAATTTGTGGATAAAAGAAGCCAAAGAACATGTTAGAATTCGAAGGGACCCAAATTATATTTAAAGTTGTAAAACTTTGCAGTTGTATTTCGATCTTTATAATATTTTTATTCATCTGTCCATAGTTTTTAGGTTTTTACACTTAAATGTCGTGTCTGACGTGAAATAAACGAGCAGCACAAGCATGAAGACAGTTCAAATCTCTCAATCGCCCTCACTGACATAGCTCAGTTGGCTCAGAGATGGTAAATTGGGCACAATAGCCTAGGTTCGACGTTTGCGTTGTCCTAGTGTGAGAGTTGTTACCCCTAATGTTGGGATAGCTCATTGGGATATCAGGTAAAGACCATCTATTTCTGGGTCGCTGAGTCACTGTGATTTAACATCCTTACAAACTGTCGGGCCGAAGTGTGGGGCCCTGGAGGGAGGGAATTCGCATTTTGGCTACAAAATCTCTCAATCTTATGCAGCATAGTGTTTTTCATCTGTAGTTGATAGTTTTTTTCCAAACTTTTTTGACGTTAATATGTGTATTATATTCTAAATGAATGATATATTTCTCCTCTAAATGAAGAGAGTTAGTGCAGTATAATTGAATTAAAAATAGCAGAAAAAATGTTAAATATATCAACGAAAAAAATAGGTTGAAGAGAATATGCATCTAAATAGCAGACTTAGAGAATAAAGTTGGTGAATTTGAACGTAGTTAAGGCAAAATTGGGTATGGATTGGAAGGTAGATGTAAGTAGTTCGGGGCAAAATCGATCGATCTAACACGCTATGTTTTTTGGGTCGGTTTTTTGCAGGCAAAATTGTGAATTTTCGAGTTGCAGGTCAGGTTAATTTCGATGGTTCTATTTTTGGGTCAATTTTGGTTTTTTCGGTCAACCCAAAAAATAAAACCGTAAACCCAAAAAAAGGAGAATATTTATTGAAAAAATATTTTTAATGATTTTTATTAATTAAAAACGTTGTTTTAAAATAAAAAGGATTTTTAGAATAATAATGATTTTTTTAGCAGTTTTCAATTTAAAAAATAAATTATTAAAATAATATATCAAAAAACCAAAACCAACTCAAAAATTTTCAAATCGGTCAAAAAACACAGGTCGCGAGTTCAGGTCGATTTTCGAGCCTCGCAAAAAAGATCAAAACCGAACAAAATGGGTCAGGTCGGGCAAAACACAGACTCAACCCTTGCCCACCCCTACATGTAAGAGACAAGGTTTGCGATCAAAACAGAAACATAGAAATCAAACTAAAGTGGATTCAATACAAGACAAGAGCTCCAAACCAGAACCAGACCCACACGGATGGGTGGGATTGGTCGGAAAAGAGTGGCTTCATTTAACCCTAACATCAAAGGTCTACGGCCAATCCACCCTTTTATGTGTGCCAGCTTCGGTAGTTCAACGCCCCCTTAACTGAACAAGCCATTTCATAAACAAGGGTCGGGTCATCGGGCCATAGAGGATGGACCCCAGCTAAAAGATGAACGTCAGAAGGTGCATTCTTAAAAAGATCCTTAAAAATGTTTGATGGGGAGTTTTTTCGATCGATGAAACGATCAAATACGTTTAAAAATTACCCGAGATCTTCCGGGTCGATCATCAAATCTAATTCGATAAAATCAAGCCTAACTTTCAAGGAATTGTCTAATTTAACCAATCGAAGCTAACCATACGATTATTTTTGCAAAGAATAAGCTCGGAATTTCGCTAAGAAACCTAGCTATACAAGCCAGTTGAGAACGATCATAACACAACTAGACGACATATTCTTCCAACTTTGGTTGTAATTTAAAGAGTATAATGAAAATTTACCATCTTTCAGCGCTGAGGAGTGAGAGAAGGAAAAGAAGGGATGGCTTGTAAGATCAACTTCCGGCCAGTTCTCGGTAGATCGGACGATCGGAACTCGCTCTGAGGTGGAGAGATTCTCTTACTATTCGGGGAACCGGCCTTCACAACCGTGCTCGGAGAACTATCTACTCGAAGAATCTCTGGCATCTCATCTTCCGAAACGATTTCCATTTCTCTATTATTTTTCGGTTGAGGTCGAAGAATATTTAGCTTTCCAACAACTTTTTGCCCAGTGTATAACCCAGAAGAAGATCCCGGGATGAGAAATGAAGAGCCCATTTTCGTCTTCGAAGAGAAAGCCAGCGGAACCATTGGCCTGACCATAATAAATGTTTATATTAAGATTCTGAGCAATATTAAGATTATATTCTTAACATATGACCCTCTTAGTATACTTTCTTACGTGTCGAACTGTGATTAGTTTGGTTAAAATACATTTAATATATTACATTTAAAATAATCATTTATAATATTTATTGTTTCAATCACAGTTCGACACGTTAGACAACGCGTTAAAGATATGTTAAGAGTGTAAATCTAGATTACCCTAAGATTTTATAACAACGAAACAATCATTATAATCAATCTTGAGCAAGTTGAAAGTTTATTATATATAACCTGCAGGGCTTTAATGGTGTTGTGGGAAGAAGAGAACCGGGATTCAACTCTACATTATTCTGTATTTCGGTTCCCGGGATTGAAGGTTTCTTCACCACACTCTTCCCGCCAGCTTCCATTTCTTCTTCCTCGTGCTCGGTTTCTAATTCAACCGAAACAGAACCTAATTTACGAAAATAATTTTGATCTTAATAAAATCAGTCTATGCAGATTCGAAAGACTTCAAACGAAAAAAACTAAAAACAAAAACTCAATGAGAAACTCACCATCCTTTCTACCAAATGCATTTTTACACCCTTCACATCTACAACTAACAGAACATCCAACACCACCCTTTACAAAAAAAAAAAACAAATCCAATCAGAATTTGCATGAAATTAAATGCGTATAATTTAAGGCTGGAGAAATAACCTGATAGCACTCGCAGTATTTCTTCAAACAACTAGATTTTTTGCAATTGCATCCTCGTTTATGTCGAGCCGAAGCAGGGGTTTTGCTTGATTCATCCTGAAAACGACAGATTCAAAAGCATTAAATTGCAGTCCAATGAGCAAACAAAATTTACATCAGATAGATGCTCACCCTGTGCTCAGGCACGGAATCAGAGTTTCTAATCACTTTAGGAGCAAACGCAAGTGGATTACGAGTCTCGATCTGTTTCCGAGTCGCAAGAACCTTATCTTCATGGATTAGTTTATTAAAACATTCTTGACAAGAACATGAATCCATGCAGTATACACCAGCAGCAAAGCATTCGCAATAACTGCATGAGGGTAATTAATCAAATTCATACCCATTTACCACAGAAACAATCTGATAGTAAAATAAGGAGTTCGAGTTTAATCAAACCATAAAATAGGAACTTACAGTTTCAAACACTTGGATTTTTTACAGTTACATCGTTTGCACATCTCACTTTCCCCGGCTTGTTCCTTACGCCTGTAAAGCAATCAATCAAATGTAAAAACAAGCGAAATGAGAACAAACTAAATCTTCAAAATTCAATTTTAATGGCGAAAGAAAAACTAAGAAACTTGACATGTCACATGCCTCTTCTTTTTGGGACTATTTGGATTTAAATCTTCATCTCGGGCATAAGGTGATGGATGAGAACCATCTTCGTCCATCCGAACCTCAGTTTCAGAACGATCTCCCTCTCTTTCTGAGACAACCGAACCCACGAGAAGTTCATGTTCTGCTGTGGATGAAGGATATAGTGCAGTGGAGCTGGGCAAACTTAGTTGTCTTCCATACAATAAATTTTCAGAGTTGACATCTTGGTAACGCTTCGAACTTGTTGTTAGAGCATTCAAGTGCAAACCTATTCCATTCAAAATGTGCGATGAACTTCCAACAGATTTACTACGGAGCAGTTGCTTATCGTCGGGGGCATGGTTATCATTATCATTACGTGACATCATAGAACTACAACTTGAACCTTCACCCAAGTTCTTTTTCAGAGAACCAACTGTCTCAAAATCCAAACAGCGCCTCCTCAAACCCCGATGCAAATTAGATGTAGGCTAAAAGCAAAGAGAGAACAATCATGTCAGTACCAGAGCAGGCATAAAGTATAACATATAAACTAAGTATAAAAAGGAGATATGGGAAAGAAACAAATTGCAAGAAGTTGAAAAAAAGCAAATTTATTTCCAGACATGGATACAACTAATGTGTTAATGAGAATGTCTTGAACAAAATATGATTGATGCATGTGGCATTTCAAGACAGATTACAGCTCTAGCAAATATAACAATAAAATAAAATGCATGGCATAATTACAAAAGCAACACAATCAAAGACCAAATTGAACATTAAAAGTACTAGTAATTTTCATTTTTAATCAGTGACAAAACCTAGCATCAGTGTATCCACAATAAACTGTTAATGTTGTGGAGGTATAAAGGGTAAAATATGAAATGTGATGAAAGTCAACATTCATATGTTAATCGTCTTCTAAGAGTGAACCAATTGTAATAGCTTAATAAGTGAATTGGGGAATCTATGGAGGGGCTACACTAAAACAAACTGTAAAACAATACTACATACCTCACAATAAATTTGACTGTCAGTAGCCTCTCCGCTATCCAAGTTTTCCACAGCATAATGTGTCATACACTTTTCTGAATTAGAATAGTTAACAAAGTCTAATCCTTGATGCTCATCCAGCTCACAAGCTCTGACATGGTGAGAGGAAGGTTCTTCTGTTTCATGTTGTTCACAAGAAGCAACAGAATCCATAATTTGTACTATTTGCATATTGTTGCTGTCATTTTGTAATGCAATAATAGGAGAAAAGTCTCCTAAGAGCTCCAATGGTTTCTGTATTAGTCTCATGGTCTCTGATTCATCAGGAGAAACGAAAATTAACATGTCAGCACCATTGGTGATCAAACCTTCCCAGTCATATCCCATACCTTCCTTACTATGTTCAGATGAACCATTTTCAGGGTGCTTTTTAGAACGAGAGAAAGTAAAATCTGGAGTATCACCATAATTCAACAGATGATCCACTTGCATTAGGGAATTTGCATTACTGTCGGGGCTACCCGAAGAACAATTCAAGCCCTGCAATTCTTCGTTCGACTTTGCATGACCACTTGGAGGGTTGATGGATGAAACACTCATTGAAGCCCCTGAATCAAGGTTTTCTGGGCGTTCAGTTGAATTATTATGGAGTTCATCTCCCTCATTAGCTTTATCTGAATAATTATTATACCTGAAAAAGTTTTTAATTGGAAAAAAGTCAAATAACCATAATGAGATGCAACACAATCCTCCATAGCAAAGTACATTAACAAAAGTTACCTTTGCAGGATTCTGGATTCCTTGTTAGAACTTACATGTGGTGATGTAAAAATAGAAGGGAGAGCTGCAAAACTTAAAGGGTTGAAACTCTGCGTGATGTGAGTGGACTTAACAGGCTTTATCGGAGAAAGACCATTTATATAGTTGAAGACCGGGGAATCCTGCATTCAAAGAGGAAGAATCTTGTCAAGAACTGAAGAAAACTAAATCCTTGACATGGAACAAAGATGCAGCCCATGAAAGAGTACAAATATCATTCATGCATGTTGAAAAGTATCATTGTTGGAGAGAAGATGGTCAAATCTTGTAGGCCAGAATTCTACAAATTCACCACAAGTATCTTAGTTACTTTAGTTATCAAGAGATCTGCTGAAAAATTAAATACTCCTTCATACTGTTGGAACTTGGAATTCACTCGTCGAGGAGATATTATTTTTCCCTTTTTCGAAGGGAAAGAAGCACCCCCAGTCGCAGAACAAAGAAAAATGCAGATCGAAGACACTTGAGATCAAATCAATCACAATCCAACAATCTAAAGCACCAATACAGTTTTTGAAGAAAAATCGAAACGAAAAAGCCTCAAATCCATAAAATCACTGAAGAGAAGAAAAACAAACAAGGATTCTCAAATCATTACCTCAATTTTAGAGATAGAAGTAGACCCGATCTGGTTCCTTTCCGGTGTGTTCATTCCTTCTAACACAGCTTCTCCGGTCTCTGTTTTACTTTACTAAACCGCAGAAGCCATATTTGCAACCACTGTTTTTATCGCTTTCTCCGGAAATGCAGTGTTTGCAGAGGAGATTCAAGAAGAAGCGGGAAAGCAAGAAAACACATTTTCTCGTGGGGATAACCCCGTCCCCACCTCCACTGTAATAAGTATTTTATGATCAAATCAACCAAAATCATAACCTAAGTAACGCATTTGATCATCTTTTACTGCGTCGTCCGATTTCTGCTCACTTTCCGTCTCTCTCCTCTACACTTTAGCTTCTATATATCTTAATGCCGATCGCGATAGCTTCAAGCTCGAGAAATTACAGGCGTCATTTTAACCTAATTACTTTCCTTCCCGAATCTTAAATACACAATCTTCAAGCCTTGATATTTTCCCCCCCTCCTTGGCCTTTTAATTTTGTCTACCTCTTTTTCTTAATGGCCCATCAATTTTGATTATTAGTAATTAATCACCAGTTAGTCTCTTAATAGTTGGAATAATATTCATCACTACTTTGGTTTATGTTTATTCACCATTTACGAGAAAAAACGTACGAGGATAATATTATACGTAAATGTACATTTTGATTTTATTTGTTAACTTATATTTTAATTAAATTAATATTTGATACCTACAATAAAGACGTATTTGTAACTAATGCTACGTTTATATTCTTATTATACTATCTTATTGTATAAGTTGACGTAAGTTATGACTGATCTTGCAGAGTGTGTCGGAGCGCACGCCGTTGTTGTCCAAGTGAGCGCGCGCGCGTGGCCGAAACATGTCGTGCGCGCAAGGCTGAGCGCGGGTATGCGCGCTGTCTCAATAGTGGTCGTGCGCGTTGGGCGCGCTGTCTCGATAGTGTGGGTGTGCTGTCTCGAGTGCTGATGCGCGCACGCCATGATGTTCGAGCTCCCACTCGAACAAGTACTTCGGTTGCCCTCTATCTTTCTCTGAGAGCTTCTCAAGGTCAATGTTACCTGCAAAAATAACAACTAAGTTAGATAAAACTTGGAGGTCGGGATCGTGCGTCGGGGGTGGCGTGATGGTGCTCGGTCGTTGCGCGATGGTGCTCGGCCGTTGCACATCAGATCTAGTAGAAGTACATTTAATGTATTATAATTATTTATAATATTTATTGTATCAATCTCACACGACACGTCAGAATGTATGGTAAAAGTGTATGTTAAGGAGATAAATATAATACTAATCATTATATTGACGAGTAATGCCAGATTTACATTTTTATGACGTATTTGTGACTAATGCCAGGTTTATATTATTTCATCGTTAAGGTATTTATAATAATAATCATTAAATTGGAAAAAAATTAAATAAAGTAATTAGAAGGAAAAAGAGGGGGTATTTCGACCATACATAAAATACAGATATTATAGTTGGAGGGAAGTACGAGGTTATGGTCCGGATCTTCGCACTTCTCTGGCTTTGCTGCCTCCAGTTATTATTTTCTTAATTCTCCCATTTTCCCCTCTTTGACTCCTTCTCCCCCACCCAAATCCTCTCTCTCTCTCTCTCGCTCATTTTTCGAATTTAGGGTTGTCTTCAATTACAGTTTTAGATGTTTTGGTGGTGGGTTTGTTTTAAATTTTCGAAACCCGTTTGGATTTCCCTTGAAATCAGCTGTAGACCTAGAAATGGGAGTTCTTTCCTGGCTTGGATTTTTCTTCGATTTAAAAGGGTCATTGACTTTTCGACGACTGTATTCGGCTTGCAATCGGAGCCGACTTCCTCACCAACCATCCGTTTGTTCGTCTTTTTCCCATTTATAGCTTTCAAAGTCCAATCTGGCGTCTTTTTCTTCATTTTTATAATATTGTTGTTGGGTTTTGTTTGTTTCTTATTCGCCATTGTATCGGGGCTTCTCCGAGGGTTTGAGGCTTCTTCCTTCAATGGGGTCTGTTAATTTTTGTATATTATAGACGACTTTTCAACTTGTTTTTTTCATAGGTTGGGGTCTTTCGCTTTGATCGCTGAACGGTGGGAATTTGACGTTTTGTAAGGCTCACTTTTTTGCCCCAATACAGGCTCAATAAACTCCTTTCGTATTAAGAATGAAAGGAGTTCTCTGCCACTTCTTTTTTACAGGCTCTGGTTTTTGAGCTTTGTTGAGTCAATATTGGAGGCAATTTGTGGTTGTGTGAAATTTTTTTGGATTATTTTTTTCCTTTTTCTCTGTTTTTGTTTTTTGGGAAGTTTTGAATTTAGCTGGGGAAGCTCCATGCCCATCATACTTGTTTTTTAAATCACGGAAGGCTTGAACCTTTCTCCATACTTAACGAAATTCAAGGTTCTATGATGAGAAAGATGAGAGAAAATTTAAATTCTTTGTTCTTTTGTGTAAAATTGTTCTGAATTTTCAACTTAGATCATTCTGGTATTAGAAATATTCGTTCTTCTGAGTTGGTTGGCAATGGATCCTAAAACAAGTGATGAAAACACGATGCCCATGGAGAAGGGTATTGGAAGTATTAGTAGCAAGGATATGATTTTCAGAGCCGATAAGATCGACTTGAAAAATTTGGATATGCAGCTGGAGAAGCATTTGACCCGCGTTTGGACGAGAAACAAGAGTTATTATCCGAAAGAGGAATGGGATATTGATTTGTCGAAACTCGATATTAGATACGTTGTCGCTCATGGAACTTATGGGACTGTTTACAGGGGTACATATGATAATGAAGATGTTGCAGGTAATTGTTTTTATTGGCTGCTGAGAAATGAAAAAAAATTTATATGTTTCACGAGTTCTGTAGATGTTTGTTGTCTTTTTTCATGAACTTGTTCTAATCTTTTCTGCATAGTTCAAAAATCTCTATTTATCAATGAACAACTTGTAGTTATGCGTGTTTTTAGTGACACCATAAACTTTTAATTGTATTAATTGACATTTTGAAGTGAGAACAATTTTCAAATGACATCTTAAACTTTTAATTATATCAATTATCACCTCAAAGTAATAGTGTAATTTCAATTGACATTCTAAATATTAAAATTTTATGAGCAGACACCTTAATGGTAAATTTTCATTATTATGTATCTTCTTACCATTCAATTTTTTTTTAGTCTAATTTTTGTTTTTCGTCATCGTAGTGGAGAATATATAATAATTCAATTTTTTTAAATTAAATTGTAAAAATAGGTTTAATTAACTTAAATTTCACGATAAAGAGTCCGTTGATAATTGTTTAAATTTTGATGTGTTAATGATAAATTAAAAGTTTAAAGTGTCACTTAAAAAGACTCTTAAATATAAGACGTTCATTGATAATTACCTTAATTTTTTACACTGTAATGTTTCTTCAAATGATCTTGTTTGGCTCTTTTAGTGAAACTTCTGGACTGGGGGGAGGACGGGATTGCTACAGCTGCTGAAACGGCTGCTTTACGATCTTCGTTTCAGCAAGAGGTTGCTGTTTGGAATAAGCTCGATCATCCGAATGTTACAAAAGTACAATATCATCCTTCGAAGGAAGAATGTCTAGTTTATTGATTTCTTTGGGTAAAAATTTTATGTTCTTGCGATCTTCTGATACAGTTTATTGGGGCTTCAATGGGAACATCTAATCTTAAGGTTCCTACAAAGAATACTTCATCTGATATCCAAAGTTCATTTCCTTCTCGCGCGTGTTGTGTTGTTGTGGAATATCAAGCCGGTGGAACGTTGAAACAGTTTTTGATTAGAAATAGACGGAAAAAGCTCGTCTTTAAGGTCGTGATTCAACTTGCATTGGATCTGGCTCGCGGGTAATTTCTGATTTCACCTTTTTTTTTACAATCTTGATTAACAAAATTAAAAAAACTGAAGTTGTTTACCCAAATTTCCCTGGCTTTGATTTCAGCCTTAGTTATCTACATTCGAAGAAGATCGTACACCGTGATGTCAAAACCGAAAATATGTTGCTAGACAGCCAAAGAACCTTAAAAATTGCTGATTTTGGAGTCGCTCGTGTTGAAGCTCAAAATCCGAGAGACATGACCGGGGAAACTGGTACCCTTGGATACATGGCTCCTGAGGTACAACCAACCCCATCCTTAGTCAATTTGTAGTAGGGGCGAACATAGTCTGGTCCGGTCCAATCCGATCTAGTTCCGGGATAATTGAGACTGGAATCGTGAAATACGGTGCGGTTTCGATTTGTCCCTGTCCGGTTCAAATATTTAAAAACAATAAAATATATTTTTTTTGTTGAATTTGAGTTGTGTTTTGATCGGGTTTGGTATCGGTTTATGAGTTGGGTTGAGTTTTGGTTGGTTTTGGGCTGGGTTTTAATTTGGATTTATGTCGGCTTTTATTCGATTTCTGGTCTTTTTGACCCACGACCCCGTTCCGTTTTCTTCACGTTTTTTAAAAAATGGGATTGGAACTAGACCAAAACCAGCGGTTCTGCGCAGTTTGCGGTCTAGTCCGGTTTTGTTCACCCCTAATTTGTATGCAAATATGCATTTTCTACTGTGTGCTTGTGTTATTCTGAAATATGTAAATGAGAGTAAAAATGGAATGAAAAATAATGAGCAATATTTTTACTAAGGTCGACGGTAAATAATGTTATCGATAAATTGTTAGATAAATAATGTTATCGATGCTGTATGTAGGTTCTCGATGGTAAGCCATACAATCGACGGTGTGATGTGTATAGCTTCGGGATCTGTCTATGGGAAATTTACTGCTGTGACATGCCTTATCCCGATCTTAGCTTTGCGGATGTGTCATCTGCAGTCGTCCGACAGGTACACTGATTTATTGACCGATCGATGAAATTATGCACGATCAACTTGAAAATAGAGTTTGATATCATTTATCTTGCGATTTTTGTCGTGTTTTTGGCAGAATCTACGACCGGAAATCCCGAGATGCTGTCCAAGTGGTTTAGCAAACATCATGAGAAAATGCTGGGATGCAAATCCAGACAAGCGCCTGGAAATGTACGATGTCGTTGGAATGTTGGAGGCGATCGATACAAGTAAAGGAGGAGGAATGATTCCAGACGATCAAGCGATCGGCTGTTTGTGTTTTGCCCCTGCTCGCGGACCCTAGTTTATTTCATTCCCGAGCTCGTGAAAGAAGCCGTTTATTCGACGATTGTGAAGATTAAACGGAAACATATGTTCATGTGTGCCGAAATCAATGACAAGGATTCAACACCTATCTTGAGTTCTGTATTTTATAGATTTCAAATAAAATTCTTGTCTTAGGTATCGGATTGACGATTCTTTATTTACAAGGACGGATTATAAGAGATTATTATCGAAAATAGTTGGGATTTTCGGGGCCAATGTTTCCATTGTCACTTCTGTCGAAGCTTTCTGAGTAGATCTTGTGAATGCTGAAGAGGAGAGAAGAAACTCAAATGCAACAACATTAAAACAGCAAAAAAATGGTTAAAATGTAATTTGAACCCTGAGTTTGGGTAAATAAGTAAATATAATTCTGAGTTTTGGAAAAGTTAAAATCAAGACCAAGTTTTAATTTTTGGGTAAATAAGTAAATATTTTTTTAAACCTTAAATTAGAAAATCAAGAGTGGTGGGCCGACTAGGAGTCGCCGACCCCTTGTTCATGGGGGCCGACTGCCCGCCCTCCCGCACACTAATGCGAGGGGCTGAACTGGGGGTAGACCTCCCAGCTGTAAGATTTTGATCCAGATTTTGATTCCATCATAGTTTTTGGGACTAATTTTGGTTTAATCTGTTTTGATTTCTTCCCATTCTGCTTAATCATTTGGAGGTAAAAAATTCCATCCAGAGATCGACTGAAGGTAATCATATCACCATTTAGTTTGGCTGATGCAGTTTCTGAAGCACAAACTCTTCTAGGAACTTACCACAAGAGGCTTCCGAGGTTCCCCGGTGTTTCCAATCATGTTCTTGAGCTCCCTTTCCGCTCCAACGTCGATGTTTTTTGTTGAGGAGAACGTCGATTGAATCTGATTCTGTGCACAAACTGATGCTGCTTTTCAAATCTATCCAGGTTTCATCAAGTTTTTGAATGATCATTCGAACATAATCGGAGTTTCTAAAGATGTAACGAGGCAGATTTATCTGCTCTGAATCAGAAACTCGGTTTGCAAAACAGAGATTGCCCCCCTAAAAGATCCAGAAAGGTGTACGTTTTCATGCCGTAGATGAAAAGCCGAAATCAAATTACAAGTGTTCTTCTTTATCGTTAAATTCCAAGCCGAAGTAGTCCTTAAGAATTTCTTTCGGAGTTTGTCCGAACCCAACTCGGACGACTTCCATTCTCTTGAGTTTCGATACTTCCCGTTTGATTTGATCGACTCGGTTCAAGACAACATCGAGTAACGAATCCTGTCCTGCCCTCTGCGCCAAATCGGTCCTTTCTTTATCGAGTTGCTCAAACAAGTTACGGAGATGAAGCTTCTGTTCGTTTAGCCTCTCTTCCGCCAATTTATATTCTACTTCCTGGGACTTTCTCAGCGCTCGTAAAACCCGATTGGTCTCTTCTTCCAATCTCATATACTCGTTCCGGGAATCGAACGGAATGGACATCTTCCACTCCGTACTTATAGCGGTGCTTGGAGTGTCGTCCGTGATTTTCGAGGCAATATCTTCTCGAACGAACGACCCTGCAATTACGGACAGACTAACCATAACTGTGAGATTCAATAAAAACCCTGTCAAAAACATGTTTGAACTTGAGATCAAACACAGAAAGTTTAAAAGATAATAAACAATTGTACAAAAGATCGAGATCAAATCCAAAGTTTAAATGTCGTAATTTGCCAGAAATTTACCCGTGCAGATGTCTGAAAAGGGATCCTCCCCCTTCGATCGATCATGATTCATACTAGTTTTAAGCTGGTGCACATAAACAGGGAGTTAAAAGTAGAAAAAAGATATATATCAATTAACACCATGAAGTATATGAATATTTACGGCGAATATTTTGACTTTTTTTTTTTAACTTACTGATATTATCGAATTGCGAAAACTAAAGAGGAAAAATTACTGTCGAAGGTAAAATCAACATTATCAATGAAGAAGAAAAAACCATATATTTGAATTTCAACGAAACTTGTAAAATATTAACAAAAATAGTAATTATAAGACGTCGGTTAAAATTATGACAAAGTTCAAAGTGTTACAGTAAATTAATATGCACAAAAAAATAATATCGGGTGAAGCAAAAGTTTTAACATCACGCCAACTAATCAAATCAATTTTTACCTTCAAAAAGAGCATCTCGATCCGGTTCAACAATTCCTTCGCCCTAGATTTACGCGATCCTCTCAGAATGCAAATCCCAACACCTAAAACTTTTTCAATATCATCATGAGAATCGATCGATTCGCACGTTTGTAAAAGTCTCTCCACATGCGGCACCAAATCGGTTCTCGAATCACATCTCCGACAATAATATTCCGAATCCAACCCAATACTTCCTCCCACAGTCCCAGCCATATAAGCCTGAAGCGCACAATCGATATGTGCAACGTGGCCACATATGTAACTTTCGCCCGCCATTGCTTCACATTTTACGTAGCTGTATGATCCATAATTTGAACTCACGGTCTTGCAACAAAGTATGCAACAACAAGAGCGACAAAATTGAGGTTCATCACAGCAAATATCGCACGGGATGAGCTCTGAAGAAGACAAGGTTTTCATTTCGAATAAACTATTACAGTTTTCATTCCCTGCCTTGCAACTTACAGTGGAAGTTCGGAAATTTGGTTCTGAATCTTCAGTTTTTTGGTCAAGAGGTTGAAGAAACAAAGGACTGGTTTTTAAAGTACCTGTAAGCAAGATTAGACCATGAAAAAAGATATCACAGCAGAAAATCGACGTATACTGGAAATGACTGCATAAGTTAAGGATCAGCATGAACTTTATTGTAGCAGATAGTAAAACAGGTACAGCGAAAACAAAAGGAAATGATTGCATATCTCTTTGATATGATGAGTCGGTTTTATAAAATTAGATCCAAGTTAAAATAGACCAGATAATCGATTTTATTCACATATGACTCAAAATTTCGAGTTAGTTTCGGTTTGGATTCACATTTGGTTTCGTAAAATTTTATCCTGCAGGTTATCGATCCAAACAAACTAAAATTTAACTATTTCTTTTCAAATTTAGATTTGATCACATAACTGACCTGATCTAAATGGCCGGTTCCAACAAAATTGGATCCAAAACTTAATCCAATCGTATTTTTAATCCCAACCAAATCCGATCCAAAATTTTAGTTCTTTTCGGTTTGAGACTAAATTGATTTTACTAAACTAAAAACAGATTTGATTTGACTTAAATAATCAATTTAGATCGGTTTGACAGTTGATCTGATCTGATTGTCACCCCTAATGCTAGTAAATTTTCATGGAAGAATGAAAATCAAACAATAATAATATCAAGTAATAAAATTGCAAGAAAAGAGTAGCAAAAGCATCGACAACTAACCATTCGATGATTTTTTCGATGGTATCTTCCAACTGAAAGAAGAAAAAAACGCAACAACGTCAACTTTAGGAAATCTTCTCCGTATATATTTATCAACCGAAAGCCTGCTTGATAAACAGATTTTCTTATCCGAACCTCCCTCCTTTTGAGAGAGTCTTGTAGGAGGATAAAGATATCTATCCACAAAATGTCCAGTATTAGAAGTTCTCTTTCCCACTTTCCAGGTCCAATTATCACCCGGATTTGGCCAATTTTCGGGAGCATACGGTAAACCTACTCCAGATTCGTAAATGGAGACTTCTCGTAAAATCAAACCGTTTTCTCTTATCAAAGAGATACTTCCGCCATTGCTACCATTTGAAGCTTCTGATCCCATACAGTCTTTTTAATGGATGGCAAGTGAATAAACTGCAACCAAGACTAAATAAATTTTATTGAGCTGAAAAAGATGTTATTGACACCAAATTAAGTAGAAATAAGGGAGCGAAAACTAAGTACTTTGATCTTAAACTCTGATTTTTCTTAAGAATAAAGGTAGACCTATGGCTACTTGACTTTGTCTTCAATTTTTGACGATTTAAAAGGGGGAAATGCATCCGCTTCTCAAATCCGACAATTAAAAATGTCGAATCTCGTTCAGATTCCCCAAGAAATTCAGAATCGTAGGAATCAAACACAGATAAAAGCAGAAGAAACACCAATCGCATAAGAAAAATGAAGTTAATCGCATGGAACCCTACCAAAAACTTACAGAGATTGGTCGAGGAAAAAAAACAGTGGACAGAGTGATTAATGGCTCGACAAAAGAAAATGAACCAAATCAGAAGAACCCAAATGAATCGGCAAGCTGGCTAAACGATCTAGTTATTCGATGACTTCCATTGAATCTCTTAAAAACCAAATCTCTGATTGCTCATCTCCTGGTATTTAATGTCTTTCCTTTTGGATCTTAGCAATTTCAATGACTTCTCAAATCACAAAAAAAAAAAATTATATTTGTCGACATCAGAACCAGTAGTTTCGAAAACCGACCCCGAAACGGTTTGGTTCTTTGGAGAGAGAAGGGCGTTGACAATTGTTGATGATGTCGAATTCCAACAGTGACAACATAAATTACACTAAAACTGTAACTTCATTTCTGGGTATGGTTAATTGGAGTTTCTGGTTCTGAAAGAACTCCATAGATTAATGAGCTCCATGCGTGTGTTCTTCATATACGATCATTAGCTGATCTGCTACCTGATTCAAGAGTTAGTCTGTGAGAAGAAGCCATGGAATCGCTTCCTAATTTCGATTTTCTCCATTGAAACCATGAAAATAACAGAGAAAGAACAAGTTTGATTAATGAAAAGGGATGAATATTAAATACCTCCTCGATGCTTCCATCCTCAATCTCTTGTGTTGAATGAGAAGAGCATGCTTTCATGGAGTAAGCTTTCCAAATCTTCCATGTCAAATGAGGCTGCAAATAAGCAAAGCAATAATTGGTAATGAAAGGACCGAGTTAAAAAAAATGGAAGAGAGAGAAACAACCTTTGGATTGAGAGAACCAAGAGAGAACATCAGAAGCCAGCAGTTGGGATTTCTGAAGAGAATCACGGCCACCCCATTTCTTTTCGACGGCCATTTGAAGGCTATTCCACTGAGAAAGAACCCAGGAAATGCTTTCGAGTAAACTACGAGGAGGGAGAGACTCCATTGATGAATATAAGAAGCTTTTGTTAAATCCAATCTTTAAGTGACACCTTTGATTTCATCCGACGATCTTTCTTGAACATGTACAGTCGACATCTGTGTCAAAGACTTTCTTGGTCGGCCACGTGTAATAGGTGAAATCCATGTATTTCCGCCATAGCCAGAGACCAGAGCTTCGTTTTATATGAACTCCACAATAGCCGCCGTTAGCAGCTATTATGCAGTTAGCAGCCGCCAAAACGGCAGAGACCACGGTGTTGGGAAAGGCTGAGCACGGCGGCGCTGCATCTATTATGCAGTTAGCAGCCGCCCAAAACGAGCAATCGGGTTTCGTCGATCATACCGACGTTAATGGCGCAACCAAAGACCGGAGCATGACCGTAACGGAAACTCTACTCTCCGGCAGCCGTGTAATGACGGAATATGTCTCCGGCCAGGTTCTCTTTTCCATTGTATTATAATTCAAATCAGCTTAGAAAGTAATGTTGTTTAGGGATTTTTTAAGGTTGTTGGGCAGCATGTCAAGGAGGCTCCGGTGACCGGAACCGGAGGAGCCGGGCAAAATTTCGTCACCATGGCGGAAGCCCTCGAAGACTAGAGCGTGATGCGGCGGCAATCCAAGCGGCGGAGACTAGAGCAACTGGCACCACCACCTTACAACCGGACGGAGCCGCCGCCATGGCTCAGTCGGCGGCATCGCTCAACCGAGGACTGTCAATTGACGAGGACAAGATCAAGCTTATCGATGTTCTGAAGGCATGCAGATAATTTAAAACTTAATAATAAATAATAATAATTATAAATTTATCTTCACGAGGATAATTTAAAACTTAATAATAAATAATAATAATTATAAACTTAAAATGGATAATTAATCGAAAAAGTTGGCAATTTTTTTAGTTCGGGTAAAAATCATTTTTTCCGGTTCGGTTCGGACCAATTTAGACCCCTTGGAGACAAAATAAAGGCAGGTACCCTCTTTCTCTGTCTCTGTCTCTGTCTCTGTCTCTCTCTTTGGAACTGTCGAAAATGGTACGAAAAAGTTTCAATTTCTGCCTTTCCAAACTAATCAAATGCTTCCCGACGGTTCAACCGTATCCAGACTCTCCGCCGCCGCCGCCGCCACCACCGGCAACTTCCTCGTCCACTACAACCATAAAAAACTTCAACAACTCCCTTTTCAACGACTACAGCTCTAGTTCACTTTCACTCGCTCACTCTTCCGATGACCGGTTTTTCTCCTCCTCCGACGGCGTATCTCTCTCCGACCATGAATCCCTCCCCGATTTCTCTTCCCTCTTAGCTTTCCCACGCTTCTTCTTCTCCTCCCCCGGCCGTTCCAAGTCCATTTCCGACCAGTCACCGGACCCCAGAATCAGCTTCGACTACACTTTGCTCACCGGAGGCGTCAAAGTCCGGCAATTTTCCACCGACCCTTTTGTCGATTTTCGGCGTTCGATGCAGGAGATGATCGACGCAAGAGATCAGTCCGTAGATATCAGGAGTGACTGGATTTATTTGCAGGAACTTCTTCTCTGTTTTCTACAAATGAACTCCAAGAACACTCATCAATTTATTCTAAGTGCTTTTTCTGACCTTGTTCTTAGCCTTCTAGCATATTCTCCGGCCGCCATTTCCGACCACATAATGACACAATCGCAAGCCAGTCAACATAGGCCAGATAAATCCAAGAAAGAGAGCTCTGCTGCTGTTTCCTGGAATTTCGAATAAAATGGTAGATGTACACTCTAAAATTATCCAAGTTTAAATTTTTATGATATGATTTCGCTTATCAAGTTGAAATAACTACCAAGGGTTCGCTTATTTGGTCCCAAAATCAGAACTTTGTCGACCGAGGAGGGACAAGAGTTGAAGAACACAAAAGGGTAAGCAAGAGAAAATCCTAGTGTTTGGCGAAAGTAGATATGTCTCAACCATGAAGACAAAGAAATGTGTATTTTGATGATCACAAAACCAATATGTTGTAATGTTTGGTCTTGTAGCTGCTGCTGTTACATAGTATTTTTTTAAGAATATTTATGGGTAAAAACATAATTTAATTGAGTGGGCCAGCAATGGTGTTTCAAAATATACAAACAACTTGTGTAGTTCCCTGCCCGTCCCGTACAGTATTTTATGTTTTGCTGAGATTTGATGCAATTTTGGTTAATCAAAGTAACGTAATGGTTACTCTCTTAATATATCTTCTGATGTATCGATCTACGATTGATATAATAAAGAATTATTTTAATTTTAATACTTTAACTATATTTTAATTCAACTAATCATAACTTAACACGTCACAAGTTATGTTAGTTAGGCTAGAATAATTTATTTATGAATTGTATAGTCTCTACTCTCGAACAATGCAGGATTGGACAGACTCGTGCCATTACGATGCAGACCGTCACATAACTAATATGAAGTTAGAAATCATGTGTCAAGCCTTGCTATTGCCTATCTAGACGGACAAATATTATTAGAATGACGTAAAATTTTTTTACCACATATTCATTAAAATATAAGAGAATAATCTGCTAGGTTTTAGAATTTTCATATTTATTTTAACTTTTTAAATTTAGAAGCAAAAAAATCAATTAAAATACGTACGTTGATAAAAAAATTTATCATACATTTATAATATTATAAGATAACCGTCTACAAATTTTTGTGAATTTGTAACAATTGTACCTTGTAGTCACCTTTCATTGGACGTTTAACAAAGTTTAATTTTTTTTTTAAATTCAGAGTTTATATATATATATATATATATATATATGCGTTGTTCTAGTGTGAGAGTTATTACCCTCAATGTTGGAGTAGCTCCTTGGGATATAAAGTAAAGGCTTTCTATCTCTGGGCCGCTGAGTCACCGTGATTTAACACTCTTACAAACTGTCAGGCCGAGATGTAGAGGCCCTGAGGACAAGAGATTTCGTCTTTTAAATACCCGTTAGTCCCGTTTTTACTGTTGTTAAAGGCAACTGGGAATCATGGGATAGGACAGGTTGGCCTGTGATAATTGAAAATAATGCAGAAGAAATTGACGAGAACAAGATCAAAATATGGATCACTTCAGAACTGATCTTCTTGGACCTAGTAATCCTTTCAACGGACCCCATAAAAATCCTCCCTTTTTTAAAGTTTATGCTTTCTCTCTCTAGAGAGAGGGAGAGAGATCAGGATGAGAGAGTTTCCACTTTCCAGCACTCCAAGCATTGTTTTTCTGGGATAGGTGAGGATAATCATATGTTTTTTGGGTGGTCGGGTCGGATAGAATGATTTATTTTAATTTTAGGTCGGGTTGAATGCGTTTTAGGAACCCGTAACTAAACGTAAAACAAATAAACCCAATCCGAACTTGTTTGAGTCAATTTTCGTACAGATTACGAGTTTTAAGTCGGCCTCTTATTTCAAATTTTGAATCAAAGATTAAATCAATCGGGTCTGGTTGGTAGGCATGACAATCAGATCAGATCAATCCACCAACCCAATTCAAATTGATTAGTAAGATCAGATCAATCCCCGTGGTGCCGGCGCCACCGTCGCTGAAACCTTCCATGACTACATCTACATCCATTCCGGCGAAGTCCAAACCAGCGCCAGCTCACAGCCATCTCCGGAAAATCCCCCAAATACTGACAACGAGAAAAACAAAACCCGAGTTGCTCACCGTCAGGGCCGTCGGAGAAACACAAGAAAAAGCAAAATCTGAAGCCTCAGGCGCGCCGGATGCCTCTTCCTGCGAAGATTCCACCGAACAAAGCTCTCCGACCGAAGCAGCCGCCAATTTGGGAGAGAAATTAAGGAGGCAATGAAGCAAAAGAAAGAAGAGAGAGAAGGTGACCTGTGGAGTGGGGTAGCGGAGGAGATCAGAGAAATCGAATGGCCGGCGTTCGGTAAGGGTTTGGGCACTACCGGAGTAGTGCTCGGCGTTATCGCCGGCTCCAGTGTCGTTTTGCTTACTGTTAACGCCATTTTAGCTGAGCTCTCCGATAAGGTCTTCGCCGGGAGAGGCGTGCAGGATTTCTTCGGCTGACGAAGAGTTTTGATTCTGTAAAATTAAAAGGGTGATTTTAAGGAAGTAAATTTTTAATTGTATCCATTAATATATTAAATTATAATTATTTTTTAATTAACAATTTAAACTTTAAATTCATCTATTAATATTTTAAAATTTAAATAATTATCAACTTAGTTATTATCATAAAATTTAAATTAACTAAGGATAATACTATACTTATATTTTTAATATATCATCTTAATTTATGATGTCTTAAATTTCGATAGAGACTATAAATATTATAAATAATTACTTTAATTATTATAAATTAAAAAAAATATTTTATTTAGACCCATCGAAATTCCATTAGAAGATAAGTTAAAAAATAAATCTAGTTAAACTTCTTTTTCTAATTTAATTTATTTATTTTTAATTATAATAAGTTATTCATAGGATGCTCAAAAATTAAATAGAATTTAATGTTGGACAAAATTTTAGAATTTAAAATGTCATTTGAAAATATGTTTTAAGGTCTTAAAAGATAGAATTAAATTTAAGATGTCATTTGAAAAATATTTATCAATTGATTTAAATAAAATTTTAAGATATAATTTGAAAAAAACTCATCATTATAATAAAATAGCCCTTGATAATTATTTAAATTAAGGTAACAACTCAAAAAAGACTTAAGTTTTAGGTTAATAACTCAAATTGGATCTGAGTTTTTTTTTTTAAAAAAATTGGGATTCTCAAACATTATGAAGAAAGTTGAGTGCGTCTGTTAGGAGTGGGATCCACGGGTTCGGTTCGGTTATTTTCTAAAAAATAACCGATCTGGCGGGTTCGGGTTTGAAAATTTTTAACCCGAAGCGTATCCGATCAATTTCGATATCTGACCCATATCCGACGAGTTGGGTTCGGTTAAGATTCAGTTTTTTATTCGGGTTGGGCCTCGGGTTGGGCCTCGGGTTGGGCTGCGGGTTTAGAGAGCGGGTTTGAAGTGGGTTTGGAGCGAGTTGTGTCGGGTTTCGCAAGCCACTCACTCTATACATATTCATGATATGTAATTTGAATTAATTAGAGAGTTGTGTTTTATAACAACAAAATTATTCATATACATTTTAAGAGCTCAAAAAAAAATTCCTACATCGATTAGACTTTAGGTTTAAACCGAACTATGCAGATCGAGCCTCTTTGGATCGGTTTCCTGTTTGGTCACAGTTTTGAAAATAAAAAACCGTGAAACTCTAAGCATACCACGTAATAAATATAATTAATCTAAATCTAGTTAGTCCGACTCAATTTCGGTTAAAACCCGGCAAACTTTAACTGCCCAAGAACTTAATATAAAGTTTCACAACCAAACAAAAATACATTTAGATAAATTTATAATTTTATTATTTCAGTTTTTATAAAATCAAAATTGAACAATGAAAACCAGTTGAGTCTCGAGTAAATTACCAGACCCAATACTCGAGTAAACTAGAAATGTACGGCCCGATTCAAAACCATGGTGAAACTAAACCGAAACAACTAGTGTTTGTTTGTTTTTTCTTGTGATTTATTCTAGGATTTCAAAAGTTTATTTTATAAAACTTTGAGTAAACAAATAACATTTTGACGAAAACCGACTCACATAAATTCGGTTAATCGTGGGTCGGTTTTCTTCGGATTTCAACGAAAAAATAACCATCCGATAATCGATCCAATCTTCGGGTTCGGGTCGGTTCGTGGGTTGACCCAATCCAATTGTTAGCCCTAACGTCTGTATCGAATATTCTTAAAAATCGTTTTTGGGCTTTTTAATTTTTTTATCACCATTAACTGATAAATTAAATTAATTAATTTATATTGATCATTAAAATTAAAAAAAGACGATAACTAAAAATTTATTAAAATTAAAAAAAAAAAGATAATAACTTAAAATTTATTAAAATTATAATAAAATCTAACGTGATAATAAATAATTTTTAAAATTTTGAGTGAGATGAATTTAAACTCATAGTTAAAGAATTACATTGGCATTTACTTTAAAATAAAATTAGAGGGGCATTTAGGTAAAATGCGTTGGGGCATCGTGATATCAAGCAAAAGAGGAAGACGGGAAGTCGATCTGAGCCGAGGAAAACCCAGCCCAAGGGAAAGGGATCAACGTTCTCGTCTCTGGATTCTCTCTGGTCCTCTCTTTAGGTCGCGATTCTCTGTATTTCTATGTTGTTTAATCTTCCAGTTTTCTCTGTATTTTATTTTCGTTTGCTCTCTGTTTACTGTTTACTGGTTCAGTTTCTTCCGCTTAATTTGCTCTCTTCATTGGCATCTTTATCTGCTTCTACATTAAGCAAATCTCTCGGTTTGGGAGTTAGTTGTTTTTCATACTTTTGTTCCCCCTCACGAAAGTTCTCTCACTGGATTATTGATTTTTTCGTTTGTTTCTTCCCAATTGAGCGTAGTAAATTCCTTGTCCTCTTGCATCTTTTGAATTTGGACTTACGGACCAATTTTTTTACATGTAGATTTATCTTGACACCTGCTACTTATGCAAATTTTCAGGAGCTTGTTCCCCAATCTCATTTATGTGCTGACTCATTTGCTGATCCCAACATTCGGTAGTTTCGTATACACTGTTCATTTGAGGAATATCTACTTCCCTTTCCTGTTGTTGGCTGAAAAGAAGTCATCTTTTAAGATATTGTGATGGTTATGGAGGTTGAGCGGTCCGACTCAAGGCATAAACACGAGGAGAGAAATGATCGAGGTATCTCTCCTGTGAAGGAGCTCAAAGAAGGAAAGAGTCATAAGAGTAAAGACCGAGAGAGATCGAAGAAAACTACTGATGACATTCCAAAAGAACGGGAAGTTGAGGCAAAAGATTCAGAAAAAAGTAAAGTTTCAAGTAGGGAGAGGAGGAGGGAAGATATTGACGAGCGTGACAGGGATAGGAGCAGAGATACTAAGGGGAGGGTGAAAGATTATGATAGAGAAAAACATAAAGAAAAAGAACGTGAACGGGAGACAGACAGAATAGATAGAGGGAAGGAAAAGAACCGAGATAGGGAGAGAGAAGTAGAAAGAGATAATGATAGGGGACGAGAGAAGAACAAGGGTAAGGAGAGAGAAGTAGAGAGAGATATTGATAGGGAACGAGAGAAGGACAAGAGTAAGGAGAAAAATAGGGAAAAGGATAAGGAAAGAGATCGGGGAAAAGAAAAAGAAAGAGAAAAGGATAGAGAGAAACACAACGACCGAGATAAGGAAAGAGACGCATACAAAGATACTAGCAAAGAGAAATCAAGGGAGAAAGAAAGAGGAGACCTGAATAGGGAGAAAATAAGAGATAAAGAGAGAGTGGGTATAAAAAGCAATGAAACAAGTAATGATGGTATGAAGGATGCAGAAAGGAATGAAAAGTTCAAAAGAGACGACGAGGATGATCTGGGTGATGATGTTTCGAGACAAGGGAAGGTTAATCAACATGGTGCTGTTGAAGAAAACTCTGAGAGGTTAAATGGTGGACTGCAGATTTCGGGATCTGAGATTGAGGAGCGAATTCGAAAGTAAGTTTAAAGTGTTTGTCAATCTGAATTGAGTCTTATGTATTACAAAGATCGTGATTCATGAGTACCATTAGTTTGAATAGTGGTCAAACTCTGTGAATACATCTTTTAAGTTTATTTCTTTTATTCTGCAGTCTTTTATTTGCAGATTGGTGATATTTTACCTAAATAGTGCTCTTTTATATCATGTTTGATCAGCATGAAAGAAGAACGATTAAGGAAAAAATCTGAAAATGAATCAGAGGTTTTATCATGGGTTAGTAGGAGTCGCAAACTTGAGGACAAGAGAAACATTGAAAAGGATAGAGCTTTGCAACTCTCAAGAATTTTTGAAGAACAGGTTTGTTGCCTATAAGTTTTTATTTCTGGATGAAAAATATATTGCATTATAAATCTAATTTTCTCCTTTTATTTTCAGGACAAAATCGATCAAGATGATAGTGATGAAGAGGAGGCAACTCAGCTTAGTACTAGTATGGCTTCTTTCTTAAAAAAATTCCTGTGTTAAGGTTCAGTTTTTAGTACATCTGGATTCTGCTCGATTGTTTTGAATACGAACTGTGGTTAATTTGGCTAATTCTGATGGGTGCATTGTTAAATTTAACGAGGGATATTATTTCTTAGATCCCTTCGAACATAAAAACACTATTCCAATTGCATTTAAGAACATTTGTGTACAAACTATTAAGTTACAAACTTCTGCACTGACTTTAGCTGAATGCTTAGGATCTGCTTGTTATATTTTTATTTGATTGGGTGGGTAACTTTTATTTGGTAACTTCTAGATGATCTAGCTGGCGTTAAAGTTCTTCATGGTCTAGAGAAAGTGTTGGAAGGCGGAGCAGTTGTTTTGACACTGAAAGATCAGAGCATTCTTGCGGATGGGAAGGTTAATGAAGGTAATTGGGTTGTACAATAATTATTTTAGCTCAATTTTTTAAAACTGAAATGACATATTTATGTAATAAGAAGTTTTTCATCTGTTTTGGCAGATGTGGACATGCTTGAGAATATTGAAATTGGAGAACAAAAGCGGAGAAATGAAGCCTACAAAGCTGCAAAGAAAAAAACAGGGATTTATGATGATAAGTGAGTACGCCAATGCATTTATTATACACTCCATATAAATTTGGATCACATTACATTGTTGTGTGTCGTTTTATTTCAGATTTAATGATGAACCATATTCAGAGAAGAAAATACTTCCACAGTATGATGATCCTGCTGTTGATGAGGTTTTTTTTTTTTTTTTCTCTTGCTCTTTTCATTACTTTATTTCGAAACTAGCAGCTGTGTTGTCTGTGTTGTTTTAATTATTGATGCTTGGTTTAATAATTTTTAGGGGATAACTCTAGATGAAAAGGGGCGCATTAGTGGTGAAGCAGAGAAAAAGCTCGCAGAGGTAGTAATAGACGATTTGAATCTTCGTTCATGTTTTTGAACTTTTGGGGATTTGGTTCCTACTATCTACCCTTATACAGCCTTAGTATTTAGTCATTGACGTTTAATAATGATATTCCCTTTTGGCCAGCTACGTAGACGGATAGAGGGTGGCTCCACAAACAGTCACTTTGAGGACCTCAATATTTCGGAAAAAATTTCTCATGATTATTTTACTCAAGAGGAAATGATTAAGTTCAAAAAGCCTAAGAAAAAAAAATCTCTTCGGAAGAGGGAGAAGCTCGATATCAACGCGCTCGAAGCAGAAGCAATTGCAGCTGGACTGGGTGCGGGGGACCTCGGTTCGAGGAAGGATTCTAGAAGGCAATCCATTAAAGAGGAGCAAGAAAGGTCTGAGGCTGAAAGGAGAAATAATGCTTACCAATCTGCATACGCAAAGGCAGATGTAGCTTCCAAATCATTAAGACTCGATAAATCTCTTCCTCTTAAATCGGAGGAAACTGAGGATACGTTCATAGCCGATGATGATGAGGATCTACGGAAATCCTTGGAGAGAGCAAGAAAATTGGCTCTTAAGAAGCACGAGAATGAAACTTCGGGTCTGCACACGGTTGCTCTTCTTGCTGCAGCCACTTCTGGTAGTCAGGCTGCGGATGATGAAAACCTTAATGCAGGAGAGTTAAAGGAAAATGAAGTCGTGACAGAAATGAAAGAGTTTCTCAGTGGTCTCCAACTTGATAAAGGTATTAATCTTCTTTTTTTTTTCTTTTGTGTTCTCATTAAGTGGTGATTAAACTAATTTGCAATATCAGAAATTTTTTATGAGTAATTATCAATAAATACATTGTACTCAGTTTTTTTTCAAGTAACACTCTAAACTTTTAATTTTATCAATTGACATATTGAAGTATTAACATTATTTAATGACTCTTTAAATTTTTAATTCTATCAGTCAATACATTAAAGTATCTGTGTATTTTCAAATAACACATTAAAGTTCAAAATTTTAGCAACAAACACAAATAACTGTTGGATATCTATGGATAATTACCCTTTTTGTATTTGGTAACTAAGGCTACAATTATTAATGTCTAGATTCAAGCATTAAGATAAATTTTTATGCTGTCCTTCAGAAGCTCAAGATGAAAAACATGATTTCATGTACGAGGAGGATGCACCAAAAGGGCCTGACACAGACAGAATGGAGGAGGATGGCGGATGGACTGAAGTGAATGAAACTGTCGAAGAAGTACTAAATTCTGAGGAAGGGGAGGAAATACTCCCCGACGAAACAATCCATGAAGTTCCGGTTGGGAAAGGATTATCCGGTGCATTAATGTTGCTTAAAGATCGAGGAACGCTGAAGGAGACCGTAGAATGGGGAGGCCGAAACATGGATAAGAAAAAAAGCAAACTTGTCGGTATAGTTGACGAAGATAAAGTAAAAGAAACTAAGTCAAATGAATCTCGCCCGCCCTCGTTTGTTGATCATAAAAAGGAGATCCATATTGAAAGAACCGATGAATTTGGGCGAATCGTAAGTGCTTGAGTATCGATCGAATACTCTCGTATATCATTTGCCTTCGATCTTGACTGCCCGGCTGATTGAATAGTTCTCTTTTTGTGCTTGTTTTATCCACAGTTGACTCCAAAGGAAGCTTTCAGGCAACTTTCTCACAAGTTTCATGGGAAAGGACCTGGAAAAATGAAACAAGAAAAGCGGATGAAGCAGTACCAGGAAGAACTGAAATTAAAGCAAATGAAGAACTCTGATACACCATCTCTTTCTGTGGAGAGGATGAGAGAAGCACAAGCTCAGTTGAAAACTCCCTATCTTGTTCTCAGTGGTCATGTCAAGCCAGGGTATCCACATTCTTTGCATTTACTTTTTTTAACACACAAAGAAAACAATTAGTTAGAGCATGAAAATTAGTAATAAGTCTAAATTGTGAGGAAGAAAGTTTTTTGTGTTTGCAGACAAACTAGTGATCCTAGAAGTGGTTTTGCTACAGTAGAAAAGGACCTCCCAGGAGGGTTGACACCCATGCTTGGTGACAAAAAGGTTTTCAAATCTTTTCACTTAGTTCTTCTACCTTTCAATTGCGATGATGGCACTCGACTCTTTGCATTTCTCGACAAATCTTTTCATGCATTTTTATGTTTCAAATGGAAGAACTTAACTCTAAGAGTAGTGTAATTTGGGTTGTATATTTTCAGGTAGAGCATTTCTTGGGTATAAAGCGCAAACCCGAGACCGAGACGACAAATCCAGGGATGCAAAAGAAACCCAGGCCCTGACTTTCTTTTTTCTTTCCTTGTTTCTATTGAATTATCTTCCTGTAACTTGATGGGAAAAGATTAGATAAATAGAAAACATAAGAGATTTTCGTTTTGGAATGAAGAAAAGAGTGTAATATATGATTTTGATTCTTGTATTTCCAAGTTAGTTTCAATTTATTACTTTTAGATCTGCTTATCTATTTATATCAAAAGGCGACTCCCAAGCTCTCACACTCTGGCCTGACAGCATATGAAAGGGTTAATCACGGTGACTCAGCGGCCCAGAGATAAGAGGTCTTGACCTGATGTCTCAAGGAGCTACTCCAACATTAAGGGTAACAACTTTCACATTAGGACAATGCATGCGTCGAATCTAGGTTCTTTATATCGAATCTACTATCTCTGAGCCAACTGAGTTATGCATGTCCGGTGTACTTATCTAGTTTCAAGAAAATGTCTCTCATTCGTGATTTAATTACAACACTTTGTCATTATTCCAAGATTTTATTAAATAAAATCTGTAATTTGGCAGCAGTAGATACAATGGCAAAATGATATTTATGGCTCATTTTACGGGTTTGTCTGTGATTTGAAAATGACGCTCAAATAATTTTATGTTTTTTACTAATTATAAATAATATTAAATTTTGAGTAATATTAATTTTTTAAATGATAATTTATATTATTATTAAAATAATTATTTATTATATTTAGTGTATTAATTATGATTTGAAATGTCAATATCTATAATAAAAAATAATAATTAAAAAGATAAATTTACCATACTCAATTAAGTTAAATTTTTTTATTTACATTATGACATATCGAGAAGTAATTGACCCAGTTATAGATAATGCTAAGTATTGAATAATACTATATTTTTTATTATATTTATTGTATTAATTACGATTTAACACATTAATATTTATAATAAAACAAATAAACTTAGCACATCATAATATAATATATGGCGACAAACTACTTTTGATGAGTAATTTAAGATGGTATAAATCATCATGAATGAATTGAAAATCCAATTTGCTCTATAAATATTGCCCGCTTAAAGAGACTTCCATAAAATTGAGTGAAAATCAACATAAAAAGAGAGAATAAGCTAAAAAGAAAGATAGAGAAACAGTAAGAACAGTCTTTCTAAAATCCAACCAAACAACATAGAGGGTTTCACGTCTCGTGGTTATATCCAAGTTACTTTACACAATAACCTAGTACTAGAGTTTGATCAACATTAGAGAGACAGCTTCTCACCGAAGAAAAACGAGCGACAAGTCACAATTAACACACATACATCACTACGATTAAAGTTTAGCGATTCGAGAACAAACCCGAGAAAAGAAATCGAGATTTTGAGTCATTGCATCAGTGGGTTACCATTTCCAAACTCGTCATTGTCTAGCGGTAGTAAGCCTGCTGATAAGTTGGTGCCATCCCATAACCGTAGCCCCCGTATGCAGGATAGTTCATCGGAGATGCAGGATATGACCCGGGGAGTGGGGCTGCTTCTGGTGAATACACGTACGGGTTCACCGGAGGGCTTCTGCTGCCATAAATGGCTGGCGGGGAATGGTACGGTGAGGCTCCGGCTGAGTATTGAGAGTTCGAGGGGGACCTGACAAATGCCGGAGCTGCGGGGAAAGAAGATACGTATGCATTTGTCAACCGTCCTGCCTTTGCTGGAGGCATAGGACCACCATTGTTGGCTCGGGTTCGCTTGTTGGCAGGAACAATAACTGGCTTTCTCTTCTCTGTTTTAACCTTCTCCAGCTGCTCGAGGCGCTTCTTCAGGTTTTCAGGAGGGAATTCGGCCTCAAGCTTATACTCTTCAATGCACTTGATAACTGATTGAAGTGCTGCCTGCTCTTTGCGACCAGCTAAATGCTGCAACAAACAAAGATAATATATAGTCTCAGTGAACGTGTTCCTGCTTTAGTTTCCCACAATAAACTGTCTATTTTTGTTGTTTGAAATAAACTGGTAACAAAGAACTCCTACAACCAAATGGGCATTCAGCTATACATCGTCAAGTCAATCTGTAAGTCTAAGTTCCACATTCATCCATGGCTAGTTGATAAACAACATAAATACATTTCTTAGATACCATACGCTTGGTCTACAGCACAAAAAATTCAATGACAGCTACTATAGTGATTGAAGTTTCTGCTAAAGCAAGGAATTTGCCATAATTGTCCCAAACATGAGTTGTACGGCGATCTTGTTTGGATAACAAGGTACAGATACTGAGTTTTCAACCAGGTTACAAGTACTAGAAAATTATTTTGTTTAAAAGGAGTACTGGAATTATGAAGAAGAAAATGAAGAAATGATGACATTAAAATTTACCGCAGCACGGCCATTGTTATTGGGATCCTCCAGAATTGAAGTTGCAGCCTTCTTTGCATCCTTCAGAAACGCTTTAAGCAGTGGAACAGGAGGATATTTGTCCACAAGCCCAACTTCATATGTAAAATGGACAGCATCGAGCTGCTTTCCTCGACTGATTAATTCATTTATTATGTCTACAACGCAATGAACACAAATATTTCCTGATTCAGAATCAATAGATCTCATATGCGCACTTTGTAGATATGAAAAAAAAAAGATGTTTAAGGGATTCAAGCACATAAGCATAGATCCCAACTTGAGGAAATTAAGTGATGTTGTTTCATAATTAGTTTACCATATTCTTTGTGATTGGTATTTGAACAACATAATTTATTATCTAAGCATGTACACTTAAAATAAAAACAAGTTGGCCATAATTTGTAAGATTTGGATGATTAAAACATGATAAGATATGATAAATAAGCTCAAAAGTAAGCCGGTAAAGAATACGGTGGTTGTGAATTACCAGGCATTTTATCACCGAGACCGAGAGAAACCGCAAGTTTAGGCATCTGCTTCCTCCAGGCCGATCCAACCACAAGTTCGGTGTATAAATCCATGTCCTCCTTCTTCACAACCCCGAAGGTAACTAGATGCTGCAAGAAGGTATGTATATCAGGCGTTTTCACGTTTTCGATGCCTCCACGCTCCTCCAAGCTAGCTTTCCACGTCTCTGCGATCTCCTTGGCGCGCTCTTTAACGCTAGGCGTCACTAAAAGCCTTGATTTTCCAATTACAGGGTCTATCACTACTGGAATGAGCGATTCAAGAACCAGAACGCATGCCCATCCCAAATCATTTCCTCGTTCAGTCTTGTCTCCTCTCTTATCCTGCGGAAATACCTCCGAAATGGCTTCAAGCACAAATTTAGGGGGGTCGATGCACTCGGCCAGAGCCATAGGTAGTTTGATCCTCAAAGCCTCCAACTCTTTCTTCTTCCCAGTAACAAAACTCCAGAATGCTCCAGCCTTCATTTGCAAACAAAGCGACTTCAACTTCAACAGCAAACCCTCTTCGTCGTCAACCTCACCATTCTCATCCGATTCTTTCTCAATGTTCATCGCCGCCTCCTTGCTTTGCTCAACCTTTCGAAGCGCGATCTGAACACTGCCTTGGATCGTGTCCTCGCGCTTATCAAGTTCCCGGAGCGATTCCTTAGTCTGCTGGTCCAGCATCTGACTCTTAAGCTTCACAAACTCAGATTTCTTGAGTAGATTCTGCTCCAAAGACGTGAAGTGATCGGATAACTCTTTCCAAAGAAGAGTACAGGTAGTCATAAGCGAGGTTTGCCTCTGAAACTCATCGAAACTCGGCTGAGTCAACTCCGTCAACTCACCGGGATCGGGGATCGACCCCATGGTTCCCTTCCCCAGTCACAGAACAGATCCCTAAACCTACTGCAACTCAGTTGCCAAAGTTGAAATCAGAGAGTAGAGAGAAAAAGGAGGCATGAGGAGCAAAAATGAAAAACCCAAGAAAAGAAAAGGCAGCCGAACGAGGAGAGAGAAAGCGATGAGTACATCGCGAAGACGACGTGGACGAGTAATAAAACGACACGTCGATCCGAGCATGGAAAAGTTGGTTGAGGAAGGTTTTCTAAAGCGCGCGAGGGGTGCGCCGGATAATAACAAGAAAAAAGCAAGAACGCTGACGTGGGATAAAGGAGTGTTTGGATACGGAGATTGTGAGTGCGCGATAGGGAATAGAGTAACTTTCCCGATAACCGAAGCCGGGATAAGAAAAAGCAGAGAGAGAGGGAGAGAGAGTGGGTGGGGGCTGGGCCACTGACCACCACATGGGTACAGTTCCGTAAAGCAACGACAATGGAGGAGTGGACTTCAGAGGCGGCACGCGCGTCTCACGTGCCCTCCCCATCCGCCATTATCATCTTCTTCACCCTTCTGCAACTTTCTCTCTCCTTTCTCTTTTCTTTTTCATTTAAGCAACTTTTTAATAATCTATTATTACTTCGAACGACGATTACAATATACGATTACCATCACTGTCAAGAACCAAAGGGTGGCACAATCACAGCCGTCAGATCAATCAACGGTAACTTCCGGAGTAGACATTGAAGGCCCTTCTTTTCTCTTCATCTTTTCCGATCTCCGTCGTTCGCCGGCGACTCCATGCTCGCCGCCGAGCCACCCTTTCTCGAAATAATCATTAAAGACCATCTTTTTCATACAATGACTCGAAGTTTCCACCTATGAATCCCAGATCTGTGCATGCAAGGGAGGAAGATAGAGACAAGATTATGCGCCAGCAAGACAGAGCCACAGAGAAGAAGACAGCAAACAACGACGTGAATTCACCAAACTTTAACCAAACATGTAGATTCACGTGCAAATGGTAACTAAAAAAAGGTAAATAAAACCAAAATCCTAAATGCACAGAACTTTTCAGAAACTTAAAAATCTCAGATTGATAATAAATTGATCTACACTTATTCAAGACAACTAGACTTCACATTTGCAACCTAAATAACAAGTATTTCGATTTTCAAGCATGAAGGCAACTAAAACATTAGAAATCGTGCAACAAAATGAAGAAGTGAGACAAGCAGACCATGCTCATTTAGTGCAAAAGATAACGTTATAAAATACCAGAATGCTCATCAGTCAGATCCCAGATACAGTAATAAAACACCCAATCTGATCCAAACATGAAATTAGTGAGTCTGCAGGAATAGTTCTGTACCACTAAAATGAACAAAAGATCATCTAAACCAATAACAATATGCTAATCAAGAAGAGTAATAAAGATCACTTGGTTTTAAACCAATAATAAAACAATAGGGAAGGATCATTGTGACAACCCGCCGGCAAAATGTGTAAGAAGAGTAATCCCACATCGCCTAAGGGTAGAAACCGAAGAAGATTCATAAATAAATTCTTTGTTTTTAACTAGCCCAATGTATTTTGGGCATGACCCAAGAACAAAGTTCTACCGGCATTTGTTGAAAGTGAACGATATTGTATGCATGAGTATAGTTTGGTCCGGTTTCATAATGAATTGGAACCGGAACTGTGAAATACAATACAATTCCGGTTTTAATATTTTGAATTTATTTTTCTGTTGTATATGGATCAGGTTTTGAGTGTTTGTATCAAGATTGAAACTAATTTTGAGTTCATATCAAGTTTTATTTGATTTTAGGTCCGGTTTTATCCTGTTCTGGGTCAGATTTTTTTAAAAATTTGGTCTCTTTTACCCATGGTCTGGTTCTGCTTTTACGAATTTTAAGAAGTAGGACCGGAACAGACCAAAACCGGCCATTCTGGTTTGAGATTTGTAATTCTAGTCCGATTTTGTCCACCCTTATAATATTATGCGGGTAGATTCGAGGACTCCACAATCATTCTCTACAATAAACCAAAAAGAAAAAGCTTGGTAAAGAATTCAGACGAAAAAACAGACGTGGATTAGGAAAGTTCCCGGTGAATGCCAAACAATATCATCTGACAATTATTGGAAAAGGTAGGGTATAAAAAACCTAGAGCTACATTCAGACTGGCCTACCTGTTTCCAAATAACTTACGAATTTTATAACTTAGTACTAAGCACCAGTCTGTGATCCAGAGCCACACGCATAACACTGTGTGACAATATGGGTCCAAATGATAAGCATAGTCAATAGGTAATAAATGTTATCCAGCCCCATGCTTCTCTCTGGTTCATACTATGAGAAGAGTTGTGAATGAATAATCAACAAAGAAGACTGAATATCCAAATTAGCCTGAGATTTAGTACTCTATCATCTACTTCACAAAGATCACTCAAACCTACTTATATAACTTCACCCACCAGAATAAAAACCCTGAAACAAAATTTTAAAAGAAGCAACTCTATTTTCTACTTTCATAAAAAAAGGTAATTCGATGCCCAAAAACAACGGTATTGAAGGAAAGAAGATGATGAATCAGCTATGCATAATAAGAAGTAAGATTTAAGAACAAAAATAAGGAACTGGAAAACAACTTGAGAGAGAGCAAGAGAGATGAGAAATTATAGAGAGATAAACAAACATAAGATCATGAAAGATACAAAAAGGTAATTAAAAAAAACTTAAACTATATGATCATTACCAAACTAGCTCTTAAACTGAGTTTGTTAACAAAATTGTTCTGTAACTGTGGCTTGTATACTAACCGATAATAAAGGCACGAGACCCAGGCAGAGAACATTTTGACAGAAAGTATTAAATTTTCTCTCTACCTTGCATTTATTGAAATAACATTACTTCTCGGACTTCTGACATCTATGGTGAGAGTTCATCAGTGACTGACATAGTTGCTTCCGAATAAGAACAGAGAAATAGCTGCTTCATTTAACTCAAAAACTTGTCGATTTATAATTGAATTTTCCAAATAAAAAGTTGCCCAATTTGATATTCTTTCATGAATCTAGAAAATATCCCTTTGAATATCAGGTGTTGTGTGAAATAGAGAGATTGCAGCTAATAACGAAACAGAGAAATTAGAGACACATCGATGAGTCCACTCTGACAAAAGAGAGAAGTAGAGAAATCTCTAGAAAATTTGATAATTTGATAATAGTTGAGTTGTAAAGCCTCTCCACCAAATCTCTTTGAGTAGAGTTTGGTTAGAATTTCAAATGCATAACAAATATTCTAGAAAATAAGATAAATCTTTTTGAATACTTTCAAAAAGATAAACTCTATCTGATATACAAAAGACTAATTAACCAATAACTAATAAACAACTAATTATAGGCTTGGTTGTCCTACATCACAAACGCAATATAACAACAAAGGGATTCAATCCCAACCATTAATAAGTGGAAGATTAGCCACGACAGTATACAAACGCTGCAGTCCCCATACCCGAGCTAAAGGGAAGAAAAGGCCAATGAAAGGAAAAAGTGTAAACGTATACATGAGGCATAAAACCAACTTGAGATCTCAGATGATATATAAACTAAGTAGTAGAGGAATGTGGAAAAAAAAAAGACAACTAGAATTGAATTCAATCTTGATGAAGAGATAGAATTCACACCCATTCATCATGAAAATTCAACATTCAATAAAATTAAAGAGCATAAGGATTCAACATTAATAAATTCTATAAATATCTTAATAGATCTACAAAAAACCCATTGAAGACAGCTCCGACTAACTGACACGACAAGCACCGAGAGATGCATAAATAGCAATTCAACCAACTTGAAAATTGGACAAGTATATATACAGCAGGAAAAAATCTACATTAACAAGATGAGTACTTAAACTCATGAGCAACACTTTATCTTCACAAATCAAACTGAGAAACTCAATGTTACGGGCATATACCAGTGAACTCTTTCGTAGGGAAACAATATTTTAAGAAGAAAATTTAAATAGTTCATCTTCCTCATTTGAATTAAAAAATAGTTTCTCTTTTATTTAAATTATGCTAGTTTCTTTATATTTCTTAAGTTGTTATTTTTCTTATTTGAATTATTATATATAAGATTAGTTTCTTATTTCTAATATTTTCTAAGTTGAAGTAAGTTATTTTGTAGCTTATTAAATGCATCAACCATAAGATGTTAAAACCAATCAAGTCTATTTAATATTTTACTTTTTTTTTATTTTTTGAAACGTCTTCTTGTTTTCCTGAGATGGGAAGAGAGGTTGTCACCCAATCCAGAGAAAAATAACCTGAAGAATGCCATATCACCTAACAAAGAGAATTCACTAGGTAAATGAAAAGTGACCAATAAAGAGTTGTCAAGACAGGGTAGTTTTGAAAGATATCACATTTCAAGTTCCTGGCAATGGTGCACAATCAGAATAAAGGGATAAGAAATAAATCAACGGTTCTTAATGATTTTTTTTATTCAAGTCATTTTCATTTGGGGTCCAGGGTACTGTAGCTTAAACATATTCTGGTCTTATGAGACTTGCTCATCAAAATTTACAATTTTCCAGACAAATGCAAGGTAAGATCAAAGATGATGGTATTACCATCAAGGGACATGATGCTCAACAATTTCAGAATATTTGCACCTAAGGAAAATCCTATTAACGGTCACTAAGTTCAACCTCAAACCCTTCACAACTTGAGGTGAATTATAGGGCCTTTGAATTATATTAAACTAAGGAAAGACAAGACCCTGGTAGCTCTTTAAGACCAACTAAGTCTGGAGAGAAGCATAACAATTTATAAAAATATAAAAAATGAAAAGACAATTAGAAATGCAATGGCAGAATATTCATCAAACCTGGCAGAAACATCGCAATTGAAGTCGGCCATCCTTTCCATCTTCTAAATACGTCTTCTTCTCGCTAGCGTTTCGTCAATTTCCAAGTGCTTTGAAAGGCTTGCCTTCGCCAATACCTCCACCTTGCCCAAAACCAATATTTTCATCATTCTCACCGATCGGAAGCCCTTGTTTCAACCCTCCAATTTACACACCAAAAGCGGGAAACCACTCTTTGCCTCGTTAGTTCACCTTTATCCGCCTTCATGTCTTTACTGCTTTCATCACTAAGCTTCCTCTTCGTTGATGACTCCTCTATGGGGCCTCTGCGCCCCTCAAGCGGAGAGAATTCTTCTTCTCATCGGTGAGGAGAGGACGGAAGAGGGTGGTGGGATGAGTGGCTTTTAGGAGGCTTGGGTAGGTCCCGGCAACCCACGGTGGATTGGCCGCAGCGGCAGCAGCAGCAGCGTTGGATCCTCTTTCCTTGGCCTGCATACATACGCCCACGTGTTGAGCCAATCTCCAATCTCCAATCTCCAATCTCCAATCTCCGTCAATTATTAGTATATTGGACAGGCCAACCAGACCGGAACTTGCTGCCCGATTGGCTCAAGCTTTCCTCAATGCTTAGTTGCCTAATGTGGTTGACAACCCCTCTTCATCATCGGCTCCATGAAGAGGAGTAAATGATGTAGAATAGGTTAAGATAGTATAATTGTATATAGTTGAGTATGTACATATTGTTTAAGCTGTATGCTGACGAAAATGAAGTTTTTGTTGAGTATTAAACTTAATGAATAAAGGGTAATAAAAATCTATAAGTTTTTTAGACTAGATTACGATTGATTTTTTAAAGGGCAAAAGATCACTAAATTTAACGTGTCATCTATAGATTTTTGTGCTTCAGATGTCTAGTTTTCATTAGTTCAAATTTCAGGTCATTCTGAGCATTGTAGAAGAAGCTATGATCATTTTAGTAATGAAATGTCAAAAAAACAAAAATGAAAATTTTTAGAAATAAATAATATAAGAGTTACTGTTTGATTTAATTATATTTTTAATATTATTTATGTCACTTTATATTATAAATAATGTCAGAATAAAATAAACAATAGTGCACAGATCATTTTATCTTTTATATATATATTTTTTAAATTTCAATTTATTTAAGTTTTAGTTCATAGAGTTGGTGTATTGGATTCCACCGGTATTAACTGAAGAACACAGACATCATCATAAGGGCAAGATTAAACATCCTCGTACAAAATATATATCCCTCTTCTTGTTGAATTTCCGCGATATTTATCATCGAATGTGTAGTATATCGTAACCAAAAATGCAGCTTATTCTATAGAATGAACTTTTTTTTAAAGAATAAGCCTTTGCGAAGGTGAATATTGACAATTGTGCAGAGAAAGAAGAGGAGAAAGGCATTGAAATGCAGAGCATTCCTGCTTAATTTCCAAGAAATTAGTAAGTCCCTCTCTCTCTCCCACTCCTTAGAGTTCTCCCTCTCTTTCTTATGAGTAGACAAAACTAAATTGGAACTGTTAATTGGACTGAAATACTAATTTTAATCTTGTCTTAATTTTAATTTTTAAAAAATTGTGATCTATAGGCTGGTGACAGTTTTTCAGATTAGAGAACCGTGAAACTAGAACCGGGACCGTGTGTAAAAAAAAGTTATAAAATCGAGTAAAATCTGACTCAAACTCTAATAAAATATGATATAAATATACTCAATTACTTAAAAATCAACCCAAATATAATAAAAAATATGTTTTACTGTTATATTTTATTTTTTTAAAATATAAAATAAAATTATGTTTAAACTAGAAAGAAACCAGAATTGTTGGTTCCGGTTTCAAAAATTAAAAAACTGTGAAATCTGATTCTGACTATATTTTAAAATAAAATCAGGTCGAAGCTACTAGTGAACACCCCGTCATCCCCTCCTGTCCTTGTAGAACAACTAAGGTAGATTGGAGAGAGAGAGAGATTTTGAATACTTGTGGGGGGTTGATTTGATTGAAGAAATGAAAGAACCATCCAAGAAAACGATCATTGGTTGGACTTTAAGAGTCCATCGGAAATGTTTTCAAATTTTGAATCTCAACCTACCTTCCAAGCCAAGATTGTAAATATGAACTACCTCTAATTGTCCAATTTAACTCCTTATAAATCTAAGCATAACTTTACATTTGTTCTCTAAACAAATTATAGTGTGATTATTTATAATTTTATTTTAATTTCACACGTTAGTATTTAATACGTCATCACATGCCTTTTAAAATAATTAAAAAAATTGAGCATTAATTTGTCTCATATCTTCAATGTTCGAATGCACAAGAGTTAGTCTAGAGTTGTATTTTTATCGTACCTCTTGCTATATCGTTCAGTGATTATATCAAATCAAATAATAAATAATTATTTATTATTTTAATTTATTAAATATATTTAAATTAATCCAATCACATGACGAGGACAAACCTAAAATTATTCTTTGTCAAAATTGGGTGTCCCTCTATTTATTAAAATTATTCTTTGTCAACAATAAATTAGTGTACTATATAATAAATAATTATTTATAGATAATATATTAATTATACTTTAAGTGAATTAATAAAAAAATATATACACAATAAGAAAAATTCAATAAAGAGGTGAATCTATAATCAAAATTAGAGAATAAAATTAGAGACGTGTGGGGAGGGGCGAGGCTACAGTGCAGCAATTTCCATGGATTTCCTGTATCCCCGCAAATTAGATTATGCCACCTCAGTACACTTAGTCAACGTGATGATCTGTTCTCAAACTCGTCATCAAATTACTTGGATTGTTTCCAATAACTACAACAGATGCCACTGCAGCCTTTTGTCAATCCCACCCACCCAGGCCATGACCCACATCAACGATCTCCCCATTTTGCTTCCGCCTGTAAATAGACGGTCCAATGAGGGTATTTTTGAAACTTTAACACAGTTGGTGGATAATAATATGGATATTTTAATTTTTAATTTTTGAAATATTGCTAATAAATAAAGCTTGCTAGCGTCGCCTTCTTCAAAGTTCAAACCTCTCTCTCTTCCTTGTTAGGTGCTGGTTTGTGGTTCCAATGGTTGCGTAAAGCAGAAGCTTAGCGTTCATTCAGAGGCTACGGCTCAAGGAGCTTGCGTGTTTTTTGCCCCGATTTCTTCGTCGTTTGCTGTCGGAGAGTTTAAGGTTATGGATAAGCTAAAAGAGCAGGAAGACAGTTCCAGAGTCGAAGCTGTTCTTGAGATTCTCAGAAAACATGCTCCTCTGACAGTGAAACAGGTGGGCGCTATTTCATTAGCGTATGAAATTCGTGTTTTTTTCTTTTTCTGATTATTTTTTTATGATTTCTAGGAGGAGTTTTGTAGTATTGGATGTGTAGAGAGGTTTCTGAAGTGGAAAGGGAATAACGTGAAGAAGGCGGCGAAGTGTTTAAGGGCTTGTATATCTTGGAGAGACAGCATCGGAATCGGTAAATATTGCTTACTTTTTCGTTGGCAAGTCGAAGAATCTTACTTTTTTTCTAATTTTTATCTTTTAAGCGGTAAATTATCATCCGGGATAATGATTAAAGCCAGTTCCCTCCATTAATAAATTTCAAACAAAGCACTTTTGAATCGCAGAGCAGTTGATCGCCGACGAGTTCTCGGCCGAGCTAGCCGAAGGCGTGGCTTACGTTGCCGGTCAAGATGAAGAATCAAGGCCTATCATCGTAATCCAAACTCTATTCTTATATTTTTTTCACTGTACAATAATGCGTGGTCATTGAGAAAAGTTTGATCCGCTGTTATGTCCGATAGGTTTTGAGAATCAAGCAGGATTATCAGAAGCTCCACTCCCCCAAAAAGTAAGTCAAATCTCTATTTACGCATTAACTAGTTAAAGGGTTGTATTGATAATTCGATATTTGTGGCTGATAATATAATTTTTTTTAGCTTTATTCGGTTGCTGGTTTTTACGCTGGAAGTAGCCATTGGAACAATGCCGAAGAACAGCGGGGAGCAATTAGTAATCCTTTTAGATGCAAGTAAGCGTTCAGAGAGACCATTCTTCCTTAACAAAAACTTGTTTTTTTTAGCTTTTATCGAAAAAAATTGAGTAAATAAGAAAGAATACGACAGAAAGTGAAACAAGAACTGTCCGGAGTGGGCTTGAAACGTCGCCGTCGTCGAATAGTAGTCAGTAGTTGCCGGAGGTGGTGGTGTCGGGAATTGAAGCTTGATTGTCTCTCTCATAGAATTGAGTAGTCTAAGAATTTGAAATCTTCCATTTGCAGGCTTTTTCAGATCGGCGCCGGCGTTAATGAACTTAGTGGTGGCGACGCTGAAGATTATGGCGGAGTATTATCCGGGGCAGCTTTTCAAATGCTTCGTCATTGATCCTCCATCTCTCTTTTCATATCTGTGGAAGGTAAAATAAATAAATTCATTCAGATAATTACTAGGTTTCTCTTGTTTACTGTGTTTCTCTGGTTTACAGGGTGTCCGGCCGTTCGTCGAGCTATCGCCGGCGACGATGGTGGTCTCTACCCTGGATTTTGAGGAGTCTTTAGAGTTCAACGATTTCTCCGTCCACCCACGCGCCGCCTCTCTCCGGTTGAATCCAAATTCAACGGCCAAGATCGGATCTTCCGCCTCCTCTCGCTTCGCTTTCACTGTCTCGCACCACCTTGACTCTCTCAAGCCTTGGTACATGAGCTCAACCGACACGTCGGCCTCAAAAGTAGGCCCCACCAGCTCTTCTTCACTGGGTCCCGCACTTGTCTCTCCGATCAACGCTCGGTCGTTTTCCTTCGAGTCCACTGTTTCTCGATCGCCACGTGGCGGAATCAACGGTGGGAGTACGAGGAAAAGCTTTTTCCCGGCGACTCCGTTGCCGAGGACTCCTCAGCCGTCGTTTCGCCGGTCACCGGCAGTGCTCTTCAGGCGGGAAGGACACGGCGGCGGAACGGAGAAGTGCAAGAAAGCTTTTTCGCCGTTTCTGAAATTCCACCGGAGACCGTACGACGAAATGATTTACCGGTCGAAGATGAAGCCGCCGCTTGGAGGGCTTGTTTCCGTCGTCTATCCCCACCTTAAACGCCGCCACGTGTCTGTATCTCAACGGTTCTGATCACCATGTGTACGAGATTAGCAGTAATAAAAATAAGTAGAGGAACAGAGGCGTTGAATTAGAAGGGCAAGAAAGGGAACAACGTAAGAGGTAGGGTGACCGCCATGTTTGGGTTCGAGCTCGAGCTCGAGTTCAAGTTTTTTTGCTTTCTTTTTTTTTTTTAGGTTTTGGAGAAAAACCATGCATGGGAAGAAGACATCGTGGTCGGAACGATGAACATTGCATTGGAAAGCAAAATGGATTCTATTCTGACTTTTGAACATTTGAATCTTATGTTTGATTTGGCTGAAAAGTCAAACAAGGGTTAAATTCTGACCAGAGAAAATGATGAATAAAGCACCATTGGAATCCAAAGAGAATGATGAATAAATGATAATAAACTGTCATTGAAGACGTTAATCTCATGCTTCTATAGACCATGAATATCTCCAACTTAATAAATTTTTAACCAACACCTTAAACTTTAAGGAACGTAGCGACATTAAAATGTTAGGTAATCATAACATTCTCAAGCTAGCACATTGTGTTACAACTCCTCATCTCACACTTCACACGACGGTGCTCCCCTCAATTACTAGCCGGTCAGAACTCTCGACTGTAGGTCCATCCTCTCACAACATGGTTCAATTCTCAATAATTTCACTAAGGAAAGATTCAGACCCTGCACTTCTACCTTGTGGGAAGAGATCTTCCACCAAAGTATGTCATGGATCACATGGTAAATGAATCTTGTTAAGTTTCGTAAAAGACTTGATATTTATGAGTTTTTATCAACTAAAGTACATTAATATCACATATATTTATAGAGATATAAGAAAGGCACATGTTGCAGTCCTATTACTTTCGGGTAGTCTTTATTGCGCCCATTAAACATTCAAAAACCAATAGAATTTCTATTGATTTTGAGCTTTACGATCTCCGGGTCGAGTTGAATTCTTGACTTACACTATCTAAAACGCCTGTAAGAATCCATATGTGATCAAACCAAACGTCCGAAATTGTTACAACTAAGCCCTCGAGCGGTTCTGCTTTTCTACCTCTTATTGATCGAAATTCGATGATCCTATTGTCGAAAACATCCATAAAAGTCTTTATGCGATCAAAATAAAATAACCCACCAAGTTTCCACTTCTCTACCTTGAGCTTGAGAAATTTTGATTGTAAGAAGAAATTTAAGTTTAAGGTCGTACAGAGAGACGCTCTTATACGAAATTGGAAAACGATGATACATTTATTCTCTAATTTTTATTATTAAAATATAAATAATTATTGATTATATTTATTAGACAAATCAAAGTTCGACACGTTAGCGTATATAATTATAAGAAGTAAAATAAGAAGATAATTTTATAAGTGTGGGCTGGGCCTTATTGCCATTGGACTAAACTTGGGCCTCCATGCGAGAAGAAAAGGCCCAAGTCTTTGAAGTAAAAGACACGTGCCACCTACCCATTACTCCAAATAAATCTGGGCTTTATTCTATTTCCCAACTCTCTCTCTCCTCTCTCTCATCTCTCTCTAACGCTCCAATATTAGGAAGACGAAGATGGGAAGACGAAGAGAGAGATTTGATTCCGGCGACTCATCTTCTTCCTCCGAATTCGAGTTCTCCGTTTCCGATCAACCACCGCGCAAATCCACGATCACCCTTTGCCCGGCCGATGACCTCTTTTACAAAGGCCAGCTCCTCCCTCTTCACCTCTCTCCTCGCCTCTCCATGGTCCGAACACTCTTTCTCGCCTCCTCCTCCACGTCATCCTCCTCTTCCGTCACCGCCGCCGTCTCTCGCCACTCCACCGACTCCACCTCCTCCGTCTCCGGCGACCCCTTTCTTCTGCCCGGCCGCGACATTTCCCGACCGAGCTCCGTCACCAATCAAGACAAAACGAAGACTAGAAAGAACTACTCTTTTTCGAGATTCTCTTCTTTTTGTCTGAATGAGTTTGCGAAAACTCAGAGAATCGGCTTTGACGCGGCGGAGGTCATTAAAAAGTGTTTGAAAAAAGTGAAGCCGGTGAAAACAGGCCCATCTCCGTCGTCTCCTCCGCGGTCTTCTCCTCCATCTGGAAAAACCTTCACAGCTGTGCCTATAAATAGGAGAAGATTCTCTCATTCGTTCTCTGGAAATTTGAAATACCCACGCAAATCAAGCCGTCCCTCGTCGACTCGGTCCTCTCCGAGCCACTCCGGCGTACTTTCCGGCGCCGAGTTTTATAGGACGAGTTATTCAGACAGATCGTCAACCGAAGAGTACCAGACTGCGATCCAAGGCGCCATAGCTCACTGCAAAAACTCCATGATTCAGAGAAAAACCACAGGCATGGAGTATGAAATGAAAAATTTTGTGTAGTTTTCTAACCTTAGATTTGTATTTCTGTTCAAATTTTGAATTTTTTTCAACTCGAAGATCGAAGAATCAGATGGCGTCTGCATGCAACATAATCGTACGTAGATCGTTCTTCGATGAAATTTTAATTCATAGCCCAGTCTAAAACAATAATTTTACATTTAAGCACGATTAGTATTCTTTAGAAAATTACGTAGATCTCATCACCACGATTTGTCGCATAAACCCTTAACAATAAACCAATTATTAATTTGAGATTGTGCTTTTTTAATAAAAGCACGATTAAAAAGGTTTATTTTTTCCATATTCATATAAGATAAAATCGCTACATTTTGATCTTAATAGAAAATTTGTTATTCTGCTCTGTTAGTAGTTTTTTTTTAAATAGATTTTTACGTAAATTTAGTAAAAATATATACATGGTAAGTGAAAATTTCAAAGTCACGACATTACTAGTACTTAGAATAGAGAATAAATAGCACTCACGAGCATGACTCAATTGGTCCAGAGATGATAAATTTATAATAAGGAGTCACGGTTCGAAGCCTAGTGGTCGTAGTATGAAAGTTTAATCTTTCAATGTGAGGTTGTTCTTTGTTGACGACATGTAGGACATCTCATCTCTAGGTTGCTGAGTCACTGTGATTTACTCCCTCACATGTTGTCGGGCTGGGGTGTGTGGGATATGGGCGAGGGATTTTGCCGAGAATAGAGAATAAATAAATAAAATAATTAATAAAACAAATGTAGAGTTGGGAATATAACACGTGCATAGGCTTGATTGAAGTTGAGCATTAATACTTACCTGCAAAGCCGGTGCCTTCATTTAATACTTCATTTAATCACATCTAATGCCCTTCTTAGTTGCTTTTTATTTTTATTTCTTTAAAATTCATTTAAACGTTTGACCTACTATTTCAATTACCCATTTTTAATTCCTATATTTTAATTAATTTACACGTTATCTACTATTATTGTTTCGATATTTGTATTTGACATTGCAAATTGTGATTTTTTATGGGTTAAAATAATGTGTTTGAGATCATTAAATCAAATATTAATGTTTAAAATTAACCAAACAATTCATAATTCGAGGAGTAAACTCGTCACCTAGGGTTTCACTTTGTGGAGGAGGGGAGGTCATTACCCATCACTAGACACACAAACACAAGACTCTATTATTATTTAGGGTTTGATTATTTAGTTTGATATTTGGAATTTTTTAATTGAGAATAACTATATAAATAAAACTACTTAAAAGATGGATAATTCTCTGTTTATATTATTATTGTACTTGCTTAATATACACACTCACGAATTAAATCATAATTAATATAATAAATAATTATTTATAAATTTATATGTACGATAAAAAATGTCAAGTCTATATAAATTTTGAAGGTTGATGGAATAATTAGATTCAAATTGATTTTAACCCTACACAATATGTAGTATGAAGTCAACTATAAACATATTATTATACTTGGTCTCTCTTTATAACTAATGAATAATTATTATATTTAAATAGATATAGATAAATGTTATTAAAGCCTCGAATTGATAAAGGGTGGACCGTCCGATGAAGGGTGGACCGTCCGTTCGATTTGATGGAGGGTGGACCGTTCTTTGGTTTAACTCACATATTTGCCCTAAATTTGGAGTTTTAACAACGTGTACCCATTTTTTATTAATGAGTTGATTTAAAGATAAGTTTGGATTGGATGAGTGAGTGGTAAATTTAGACAAAATAGTACTCAATCAGATTCAGACACGTGGCATATAATCATCTTTCTAATTTTGGCAGGGATATTAAATCGGAGTTTTTTTTTAAATAAAAAATAAATTATATAATAATTAACTAACGAATTTAATGATCAACCCTCGAAGCACGAGGATAATGGGCTTTTATTAGCGTATAGCCCAAACTCATCTCAGCTCCTCAGTCGAGTTGCACGACGTCGTATTAAACAGTTAAAACTAATAAATCTAGATTAAATATTTAATTTTGATATTTACTGCAATAATTTATATATTTCGAATTTATATAATTTAAAAGGTGGAACAGGGAAAGTGAAGTTCAAGGCTCCAACCAGCTTCATCTTTCATTTATGACAACACAACGATGGCTGGCTCTTCTCTCTCTAAAACACAACATTTCTCTCTCTAACATTGGCGTGGCATTAAAAGAAACCAACTGGTTTTTTGCATGAACATGGATTGCACATCTAGTATAATTTATAATGCTTAATCAACATATTGTTCAAATTCAAATCCCTTGTGACCAAAACACTAATATAAACGATTAGATATAAACGTGTCAAATCGACTTACATTAAAGAAAAATTGAATATAAACGTGTCAGATAATCAATCTGAAACTGACCCAAAATTCGAATCTAACAAAGTAACAAATGATATGTTATATAAGTAACCAAAGGAGAGTCAAAAGGAAGAGTGTGATTAGGGTTGCGTGTGTTAATGTTCTAAGTTAGACAATTAGGGTTTGGCTCATTTGGCTACAAGGATAAGGCTGACATTCTTCACATAATGGACATGCTTAAAGTCTAACCAATTATTCAATCCCAAGCTCTTCCCATACGTCTCTTCTTTCGCTAATATCCACGTGTTACTTTCCTAAAATATGTTTGATTTGGTGGTCGTTTTGATCTATTTTGCATGCCATAAAATTAACGACATGATTAGAAGTAGTACAAGGATTTTTGTATTCATGCGCATGAATTTATTGAATTATTGCTAATCAAATTCTTTTCGGTCAATGTTAACTTGATTGTCCTTAATACGGAGAAAAAATTACATATAAACGATTCTCTTAACTAATGTAAGATTGTGCATTTTTATTAATATCGATCTGATCATTAACAATTAGTAGAATTTGAGACAGAGCAGGGTGTCGATTACAACTAGCGTACTTTTAACTCAGTCGGCTTCGAGTGCATATTTGGTTTTGAACTCAATTTGGATGAAAATAATCTCATGTGGAATATCTCGTGCTTTTCAAATGTAGTGTACAACCAAATTTACACTTGTACCCAAAAGGCGAAATCTCTCGTCCCTAGGGCCTTCACACCCCGGCTCGACAGTTTGTGAAGGGGTTAAATCACGGCGAATCAGCGCTCAGAGATATGAGGCATTTATCTGATATCCCAAGGAGCTACCCCAACATTGGGGGTAACAACTTTCACACTAGGACAACGCAGAAGTCGAACTTAGGCTTTTGTACCCAATCTACCATGTCTGAGCCGACTGAGCTATACCCTTGCGAGCAACCACCAAATTTACCCTAACAATAATAAATTTACATTTTGGTGCATTTTGAACCCAAAATAGCATAGAATGTGAAGAGAGAGAGAGAGGTGATGTCGTGTAGTTGTACCCTTCGCTTTGTCCATTGAAAGAGAATATGGTCTCTCTTTCTCTCTCTAAATTATTAGCACCATCCTCATTCAATGTAAGCATTTCTTCTTCCATTTTTAATGCCCACTCCCTAAAAAATCATCTAATAAATGTTTGTCTATAAAACAAAACCGGAAAGCATCGACCACGTAGCTCCAAAATGAATGACAATGCGATGCCCTAGACAGTACCGAAATTAGCCATAGGCAAAACCGATCTTACATGTTCGATGTTTCGGGTCGGTGTTTTAAGGTAATTTTAGTTTGCGGGTCGGGTCAATTTTTTATGATTTGCGTTTTGGTTTATTCAATCAACTCAAAAACCAAAACCAAATCGCAAAATAAAAAAATAAAAAAAATAAATGATTTTTATTAATAAAAAAATCATTTTATAAATGACTATGATTTTTTTAATAATAAAAAAATCTTTATTTCCAAATTTTATTTATTTATTTCTTAAATAGCAAAAAAAATAAAAAATATTTTAATTTGATCAGTTTCAAAGCTCATAAGAAAAACCAAACCTGATTCGCGCCCACCCTTAACTCAAACCCCGACTTATCATGTCCCGACTTATCGCGCCCACCCTTAATTTTGAGGGCTTAAATCCGCGAGTCGAGTCAACAACTTAACGATTGCGAATCCAAAGTGTAATCCACCATTAACTCGAGTCGATTACAATATTGAAACGAAAGTTTTGGTAGGATATGAAAATATTAATCAAATGGAAATAATCAAAAGGGTATCCTTTGTTAAGTAGCTGTCTTGGGATTGAATTAGAGCTCTAACACCGTTGACCAAACCTTAACATGATGTCCACCGTACATGAACTGTTTTTTTTTTCTGACCAAAACACCCCCGTTTCATATCAACTAGGGTTCCGTGTCGGTTGAAATCAGGCAAGGATATTATAGTCATTACGTTTGTTTTTGGCATGTTTTGAGACAGATGTACACGTGGGAAGGGATTGATCTCATGTGGGCACATGCATGGTAGTCAAGCCAATAGAATCTTGTGGTTAATTTGACTAATCTCGCTACTAATTAAATAATTAACTCATTAATCTAAAAAATAACCTTGTTAATTGTTACCCTTCCCAAAATTCTCTCGTCCACTCCCTCATAAATGGCTAAGACTTGAACGAAAATGGTCCGGTTTTGGAGTCGAATTGACCGAGATAACAACGAGCTAACAAGAATAACCAAGATTAAAAATGAACGAGAAACCAAACCCGAGATGTTGTTTGGTTCTAATTTCGTCATGATTCGGTTTTATGATAGAACCAAAGCGAATTATTTTATGTCTATTGTAAATTTAGAATCAATCATTTTTTTAAACCAAACCGACAATTTCAATATGGGTCGGCTGTACTCGTATTATAAAATTATTGCATTATTATGAGTTATTTCTAGACCAATATAAAGATAATAAAAATAAAATTAAATGCACAACGATATTACAAAAATCAATTTATTTTCCACATATTTTGTTCTATTCTAACTTGAGATAGTCTATGTGTACTCGCTTAGCCTATATCTTTATTCTACACTCTGACGTGACGTTTACATGTAAATTTCACATAATTCAACATATGTTAAATTGAATTTGACGATGTTGACTATTTCCTATAATAACCCCGACACAATACGCTTATTTTTACCTTCCCGCCCAATCACGTCATATTAATCGTTATCTCCAGTAATCGTTGATATACTGGCAGCCGATCGGAAGTACTGCACTTTCAATCGGTAATTTATTATTTTAGTTAGATTATGTTGCCCAGTAGTTAAAAAATATTGTGTTCTTTTATCTTTCAACCCCGATTCGAGGTCCCCGTTTGAATATGAAGGTCCCCGAATCGGAGTTCTAAGTCCCCGTTTCATGAAAAATCGACGAACGAGGACTTCCAACCCCGGTTCGGGGACCCCGTTCTACTCCGAAGGGTCCCCGAATCGGGATTCGAAGTCCCCGTTTGTCGATTTTTCAATAAGCAGTCGACATCTTCTATCAGTCGACCCCTTTAAGAAGCGGTTGACCCCTTGTATGGTGCAAATCGCAGCACTAATTTGAATTTAAACGCAGCACCGACGGCAGGAGAACCCTAAATTTCGACGGATACTCCAAACGCTCAACTCGATTCCAAGCATATATTCAGGAGATTATTTGGTACTATTATTTCATCTTGATTTTTTTGAAATTCTAATTTGCTGGTTATTATCTGTTCTGGTCGCTAGTTTTTTTCCGGCAAACATTCGCCCGATTAATTGGTACTATCATTATTCCTCAGTCGTTTTTTGACTTACAACTCAGATTCAATTCCTCGATTTTTTGACCCTCAAAACGGAATCGGGATCATGAACCAAGAGGGCAAAACCGGGGTTCTGTCACTTAGTTAAGATGTTCATGTGCTTATCTTTAATAATTCGATAATTAGTGTATCTAGCTTTGATTGTTCCAACTTCACCGGACAACCCTACTTTGAATAATCTTGGCTACTTTCATTTTTAAGAATTAATTTTCGATAAAATTAATTTAAATACGTTAATTTATTTAAATGCTATAAAATATGTTTCTTGATATATAAAGAATTACTCATTGATAGTTTCACATCTGCTCGGAGTTCAATCACTAACTCAGATCGAAAACGAAGATGACGTCTTCTTTAGAAAGTACAAAGCCGATGTCTCCGGCGATTGATCAGAATTCGAGACCTCGGATTTCTTTCTCGGCAGAGTTTCTCGACGACAAGAACTTCATTTCAATAACGCCGACTTCGCCGGCGCCGGCGAGGGAAGAGAAGCGGGAGAAGTGCAGAGATGGTGAGTTCGAGTTTCTATCGAACAAAATGAGTAGCCATTCGATGATGAGCGCAGATGAGCTTTTTTTCGAAGGAAAGCTTCTACCCTTCTGGGGAATGGAGCATGCAGAGAAGCTCAACAAAATCAGCCTGAACTCCGGTAAGGATGTCGCGGGAGGAGAAGAACCAGAACCGGAAAAAGAACAGAAGAGAGGGAATTGGTTCATCGACGACGACCCATCTCCACGGCCACCGTGTTGGGTCAAGCCTATTTTGTGGGCTTGACCACTTAAGCCTATTTTGTGGGCTTGACCACTTAAGCCCATTAGGGCATCTTAACCTAATTAAAAGGAAAGAGGGCTGCTAGGTTAAGATGTGGAGAGAGAGTAGCCTTGAAGACATATAGAGAGAAGAGAGAAAAAGAAAAGGAGATTCGGATTTTTCTGCACCAGAAAAATCGATTTCCGTTTTCTCCATATTCAACCGTTGGATCGGCTTGAAAGTTTGACAGTAGCTTCGGGACACACAGAGGTACGTTCTGAACGGTGAAGATCGTATTTTGTGTTTTCTAAGACTGCCTGTTGGGGTAAAAAACGGGACTGCCGTTTTTATCGACGTTTATCCTCTATCTCTTTATTTATTGAATCCAAGATTGTTGTTTGATCTTGATGAGTTATTGTAATCCTCTAGTTTGATGATCTAGAGAGAACTTGGTGTACCCATTATTTAACATAGTGGAGGTTTGATTCGGTGGCTCCTCGCCCGTGGTTTTTACCTTCGATTTGGAGGGTTTTCCACGTTAAAATATCGGTGTATCGTTTTTGTTTATTGCTTGATTATTTGCTTGGATTTCATTGATATTGCTGGCTTGGATTTGGTAATCTCATTTAGCACACAAGAACTTGGAGAATTATTTTTCAGGTTAATTATCCGATCGTTTCCCAACACACCGAAATGCACCGTTTTATGGAAGGAATTGCTCAGATTGAAGAAACAACGAGCTTCTTCGCTTTCTCCTTCTTCATCAACTTCGTCTTCTTCGAGCTCTGGTTCGGATTCTAAGGAATGGCTGAAAAACAAAGAGAAACAGGTGAAGAGGGTAAAAAAGGGTTTGGAAAGAACGAGATCGGCGAGTCTAAGAATAAGACCGTTGGTTAACGTTCCGATCTGTACTCCGGCGAAGAGCGCCGGCGCCGGAGGATTACCTCCCCTGTTTTCTCTCAAGAAAGTCAGAACAGAGAGATCAGAACAAACCAGATGATGCCATGGCTCCTCCAGTTTCTTCCTTCATTTTTTTTTGTTTTTTTAAGCTTCGATTAACGTGGATTTGATGAACTATTTAGTGTTGTAAATGGTGAGTTGAATTATTTGTGATTATTTTGTTCTAAAACAACTCTTAAACGATCTAACCATGGTTCATCCAATTACAAGGTTGTCGGATTCATCAAGAATTTAACCAGTCATTCTAAATAATCACCCATTTTCGGTACAACTAAATAAACGTACAATTCGCGAAGAAACCGGCACATTTCCGGGCTCGTTTCTCCTATCAAGACCACCCATTTCAGCGTCCATACGCATTCTGAACTCTCGGATCGGTAGAAGAGCTTTGATTTACATAGCTTGATCGCTTTTTCTTATGCGTATTCCATGTGAAAATACGGTTTCGCCACTCAGTTCTCGAGGCCGAATCGTATTCGTGGATTCTGATCACTGCCTCTTCTTCTAGCTTGTTCCTTTTCAGGTTTGATTCGATTCCGTTCGTGTCCTCACTCGTGCCTTCGCTAACCATTGTTGCAGTTTCGTGCAGCTCTGTTTCGATACTTTCGATCCTCGAGTTGAGTATAATTGTCGTCGTTTTCGAGCCATCCGATGTAGCATCTCTTCTCTTTCCTTTTATAGAAAAACTGCCTATATCTTCTCCATTTTCTACAGCCCTCATCCACTGCAAGTCACTGAGTGAATCTGCATATACCACCTCTTTTCTTTTCCTTTTTCCGGTTATATTGTCGAAGATTCGATTCTTTTCTACTTTGTTATCGGGAGCAGAGTATACCCACTCGGGCACCTCGTGTTCTTCCATAAGCCGGGATCGATAATTCTCTTTCTGTCTTCTTTCCTCGTCCATCTTCTCGAAAAGCCAGAATTCCTCGTCCGATCTTGCTGCAAGGCGGTTAATTTCTCTCTCGCTTGGCACGTCCGCTCCGAGCGCGCTCGTTCCTCTATGCATGATCTCCTCCAACATTTCTCGCCTGTCCTGAGCTGCACAGACAGTAGAATTGCAGTTCGATTAGAAAAATTCTACTTGAAAAATGAAATACTCACCCTTCTTAATAAGGGAGGGGTTTGCGGGTTTGGGTTAGATTCTAATAGAAAACAAATCTAATCTGATGTGCGGGTTTTATAAAATTAAATTCGATCATATATTCGATCTGATCCAAATACAACCCAACATTTTAGGTTGATTTCGGTTCGGGTTTATATTCGGTTTCGTAAAATTAAAACCCGCCATCAACCTAAACCAACTAAAATTCAATTATTTTTTCACAAATTTTGAATTTTATCGATTAACTAACCTATTCGATGAGTTGGTTCCCATAAAATTGGATCCAAAATCAATCTGATCGAATATTTGATTCAATCTGAATCCGACCCAAAATTTTAAGTTGGTTTGATTTGAGTTGACATTGATTTTTTTAAATAAAAAACCAAATCCAATCCGAAAACAATCATAAAATGATGATATGTAAAAATCAACACTTTCATGCTACTTCACTATATCGAAATCGACGAACCTGTTGAAGTCGTATTAAAAAGTCCAGCCTGGATGACCTTTGCATCGATTCCCATCTTTTCTTTCGCACGTTCCAATATTACCTCCTCAATCGATCCAACGCTGACCAAAACAAACACCCTAACTTCTTTCTTCTGTCCTATTCGATGGGCGCGATCCTCCGCTTGCTGGTCCATTTGAGGATTCCAATCACTGTCAAAGATTACAACGGTATCTGCAGTCTGTAAGTTTAAACCAAGCCCCCCAGCCCGAGTACTCAAGAGAAACATGAAGAAAGGAGAGTCTGGAGCGTTGAATTGCTTGAGCAGAGTTCCTCTTTCCTCGGTTTTTGTCGAACCATCGAGTCTAAGATATTTAAAATCGTGCAGCTGAAGATATATTTCAAGAATGTCCATTAGACGTGTCATTTGTGAGAAAAGCAAAACTCTGTGTCCAGCCCTGCGTAGCTTCGGGAGTAAACGATCCAGCAATTCAAATTTACCCGAGGCTCTGATGATTTCTTCCTTTCGCCAGATGTTATAGTCTCCAGTTATGAAAAGATAAGGGTGGTTACAACACTTTCTAAGCTGCATTGTTAGATTCTGCAGAGTCTTTGACTTCCCAGAACCTGAAAAAGTGAAAAGACGTTATCTCCTCAGCAAAAACTTCATATAAAGTGCAGTTGAACATGAAAAAGTAGCAAAATTTTGAACAAAAAAGAATGACTTCTTAAACTATATTGGAATATGATAGGAAAGAATACAAGAACGTAAGGATCAAAACTAAGAACCAAAGCAAAATAGAATGAAGAGGAATTGATGGAGGCTCAACTCTCCCCAAAATTTCCATAAAATTCTAGATAACCTCCCAAAACATAACCCTAGTATATTTATACTAATTCTAACATAGGACTATTGGGTTAACAAAGAAATAACATAATTGAAAATGGCATCATAGGCTCGTATTGGTTGGGGCCTTATCAGAATAATAGCAACTTTACCAGTATCAACTCTGCCATCATCAGTAACTTGTTGATAATATACTTTCTGCCATGCTGACATGTCACACTTTAGAATGACCTGAGATTTCCCGGGAAGATATTTCTCAACTTCATCTTTTTTTCGCCTCAATATGAACGGCCTAATAACCTGAAGCCATGAAACATGTCAGATGAACAAGAACATAGAAATTGGAAAAATTTTAATGAATAGACACAAAACTTCTCTACCCACATGATGCAATCGTCGAATAATTAACAGCTCTTCTTCGTCTGTCAGAGATACATCTCCACGACCAACAAACGGGGCATTAAACCACTCTTGGAAATTTTGAACGGAATTAAAAATTTGCGGAAGAAGAAAATTAAGTAGAGACCATAGTTCCTGCAAGCTGTTCTGTATTGGGGTACCAGTCAACAGAAGCCTGCGTTTTATTTGATAACTGCAAACAAGGAAAAATTTGTTAGAAAAAACAACTGGCAATAGAACTAGGATACAAATTGTGGCGATTGGATGAAATATACAAACAAAAAGTGCAAAAATGTGGAAAAAGAAAGACAAACGCAAAGTGTATTTGGAAGAAGGCATACCCTGAGAGTGTTTGTGATAATGCACAATCTCGATTTTTTAACCTATGTCCTTCATCAACAATCATGTAGTACCAGTGGATTTTCTTCAAAAATGATTTATCTCTCATGATTAGATCATAATGAGTAACCAATACATTAAACTTCCTATCTCCTAATAATTCTTCTTTGATTGCCTTTCTTTCCTCTTGACGCCCATCATAAAGAACAGCTGCAACACTGAATCAATTCGAAATATAGGAAAAATTGTTTTATAATGGCCAAAAAAAGTGATAACTGCCATTAAAAATACATGCAAAGTGTAATTGATATTTACACTTGAAAAACATGCACAGTACTTATACCTAGGGGCCCATGTTGAGAATTCAATCATCCAATTTGGCAGCACAGCCTTTGGAGCCACAATCAAGTGGGGGCCACTCACATCCTTGAATTCTATCAGATAAGCAATCAATGAAATGGTTTGGATTGTCTTTCCCAATCCCATCTCATCAGCCAAGATTCCATTTAAGTTGTTGTTAAATAAAGAAAGCATCCATTGCAGCCCCTCTATTTGGTAGGATCTTAATTCTCCTCCTTGCAATATGGATGGTTGCTCAGTGACCTGCAGAGTTTATAGATATTAAATACAGTTACACAAGTTTGAATGTACGTACATAAGGAAACCAACCCAAGAAATTTAAATCAGCTTTTCAAAAAAATTAAAAAAAAACCAGAAAAGACAACATTCTCTTAGATGTTCCCTGTAGAAAGATATCATAAAAGCACATTATGAGTTATTCGTTCTCTTTGATTTCCAATTGGATAAACATAAGACAAATTAAAATCTCCCATTCAACATTGTTTATATTTACAGTAATGCTAAATTTACTTTCTTAATAAATCATCTTATCGTACACGTTGACGTAACAGAGTATAATTTATCTAGTTAAAGTATAATTAATGTATTATGATTAAAATAAATATTTATAATATTTATTATATCAATTACAGTATGACACATCAACGTGTACAAATAAGAGAATAACATTACTCTTATATTTATCAAAAGAATTTCCTAGTCTCTATAGCATGTGCATTTTGCAGTAGTTCAATCCAAATCAATATCAACAAAATCAATATAATTAAACACATTGAATGGACAGTACAGTAATTGTGATACTTATCTCCTCCAAATATGTTGAACTACAAATTGAAGAAATCGTCTAACTGTAAAGCTAACTTGCAAGAGCTTAGTTACCATAATAGTGAGAGTTATCTAACCTTTTCTTGGATAGCATGAATAGCAGAGTTATACTGTCTCTGTCCTTCGAGTAGATCATTGGCATCATCATTTTGATCTATATCATTGGCATCCACATCTTCCTCATGAAGAAAATCCTGAGGGGTTCCATTCTTTGAAATATCCAATTCAGATAAATCCGTTTCTGAGTCATCCAACGTTTCAATTCCATCTGAAAGTTTAGAATCCTTTTGTCGTTGAACAGCGGCTCCCAAATTAACGAGCAACTTATTCGTTTCTTCGAGAAGAATAGTTAATCGTTCATTCTTGCTCTCCTTAACCAATCTCATGTACGCTTCTTGGTCATCCGCCTTTAGTGCTTGGAACCTCAATTTCTCTGCCCGAGTTGCTCGTTGTCTTTGTCTTCCATGCCAAGCCTATTAAAAATACAGTTAAGAATCATTTTTTATGTGTTCCAATTATTGCTAACGACTTCATTTCATGTAAGGTTTGAAAAAAAAAAATTGTACTTCGTTTTGCAACCTGAATTCCATCATTCCTTTGTTTTCTGCGTTTCAAAGTAGCTTGATTTTGCAGCTGGAACTCACGAACTGCATTGAGTATTTCTGCAAAGAATTTTCTTTTCCTAGTCTCGACGTGGTTCTTCTCCTCCTCTTTTGACCTTGAAAGTCTCTGCAACGTTATTGATCAAACAGATTCAAAAATCAAACGCAAGAATAAAAATGCTTTTAGACCATTAAATCGCTACAAAATAATCTGCTTCTGCCACCATCCTCGGATATAAGCTACATCTTCATCAATGCAATGCAATTCTACGGATTCAAAAAGAACTCATTTCTTATTTATTCGTATTTTTTTCTAAATTGATAGAAATAAAAAATAAAGAATCATATATATATATATATATATATATATATATATATATTCTATTTAAAATTCAATAAATATTGCATAAAAAATGTATTCATCCAATATACTAAAAGAAAATGTGGGTTTAAAAAAAAATGGAATTTTCGTTGATAATTTTTAAGAAACTACCCATTCATAACAGTATCGATAACTATGTACCGAAGAAAAAAAACAAACGGGATTACGCTTGTTTATCCTACTTATATTTATTTATTGATTGAATAAACCCGAGATTTATTTCTTCCTTACTTTAATTTATTCTTTCGCCTACACTTTTTTTCTTTCTCTAGTAATAAATTATTCCAATTTGTTCACTTTTGTTAAAATCCTGTCTCCTCCCTAGCACAAATATTTTTTGATGGATGTAGCGAGAAATAGATACGCAAAAGTTATACTCCATTAAAAATGAGAAGATTTGCTTAACTTGAACAAATTCAAAGAAGAAATGCTCTTATACTACTCTTACCTCTGCATCACGTTTCTTCCTCAACTGATCATCAGCTTCAGTGGCAAAAGAATCTCCTACACCGTATGGAGGACGATGCAACCGCATCATCCCCCAATCAAATAATTGCTTATCGGGATATGCACAAGTCTTATGTAGCAAGTATTCCAAGCTCAGATCTGATCGAACCTTTCTTTGCAATTCTCCCAACTGAAAGGAAATTCATATGATAACTCAATTAAAAAAAGTAATAATTAATGCATTTGATATCAGCTCAAGATAAACTCCTGAAGTTGCAGAATTAATTGCAGCAGGTAGTATTACAAGTTCAAAACTCCCTTCTTTGTTCTTAAAGAGGCATGTTTTAATGCAGGTTATCTTTCTTAAGTGTATAGATTTATAATATGACCAAAATATGATCTTATATGTATGATGACAAACATGTTAAGATTTTACAAAGAGAGTTGACGACATTAGGCGTTACCTTTAAGCCATAAAGCTCAATCAAGCACTTTGTCTGCAAGTTCTCTCCTCTACTGGATGGTAATTCTGATCCCAAATCATTCAAGCATTAGAAATCTTTAGAAAAGTGAAGAAACCATTTAACTTTCCATGAACAATTAAAAATGAAGCAAATATAAATAAATGCATACACTCCAAATATTGCAAAAAAAAGGTCACATGCTTAAAAATGGCATCGAAAAACGTAAGTCAATAATAAATAGTAGAAAAAGATGATAATTATCCTTTAAATGGTCGCACTCCTAATATAAACTTAATATGTTTGTGAGTCGTCCATTGAATGGTGCTTCTTTAGATTATCTATTACAGGCCAAGAATATGAATGGTAAAAAACAACAACAAAGACCAATAGTCACAGCATAGCTGTGAATAAATGAGAATGCCGATGGTAGTATATAATGTCAGCATTTGATTCACATGAGATTAGAGATTGATGGTATAGGGAATCTTTTTTGAAATTCAAAACCTTCAAGTTCAGTCAGCCGACGATGTACATTGCTCTGATACCGATTTTCTCTTGATTCTGTTAATCCTAAACTTGATGTGCATTCTGATCGCTGACTGGTTAGTGCATCTTCAATTTCGCTCAATAAATCTTCTTGAGAGTCACTCGGATGAGAATCCTAAATCAAGAATTTGCAAAAAGCATTTATAATTACAAAGAAGCTCATAGTTGAAACATCTCTTGACATAAATATAATGAAAAGACTGTCGAAGTTAGGACCCCTATTTCAGATATATTAAAACTACCAAACATAGGACCCTATTATCTTCTTCACGTCTCATAGATTTTTGTAAAAGTGTTAAAAAGTACTTCAGTTTCATCCTGAAGTTCGCTAAAATACACTTGGGGAAGAATGCTTTTCCACGATAAAATAAAGACAGGGGCGTCAAAAGTAACAACAAACTTGTAATTCTCTGAGGTAGGTAGAATCAGAAGCGAAGACTATAAATTGAATAAAGAGATTATAGAATCATTCAAATGCCAGCAACTCGCTGGCAGAACTCATTCAACGACAACAAAAACGTAAAAACCACCCCAAGTTGCACGAATCCTCACACCAAAACCACAAATTCCCTCAAAACAAACACAACCCTAAAAGCAGAAACCCTTAAATTGCTCGAAAAACAAGATGGGAGATGATAGAATCATTCAAATGCCAGCAACTTGAAAGGCAGAACTCATTCAACGACAGTAAAAACGTAAAAATCACCTCACGTTCGCACGAATCCTCATACCAAAACCACAAATTCCCATAAAACAAACACAACCCTAAAAGCAGAAACCCCTAATTGCTCGAAAAACGAGAAGGGAATCCAACGAAACATACCAAATCACGACAGGCATCGTTGTTTTCATCTGCAGCACCGGAACAGATGGATGAAACAGTGTCAAAAAGTTGAGGAGGCAGAGGAAGATTGCGTGAGACGAGATTGAGGGCAGAAATCAAAGACTTGGCGCGACGAACATGGTCGAGAGAGGGTTGCTGGCTATCAAGCTGAGGCATAATTGTGGCGGGAGAGAGAGACAACGGTTGGTTGTTTAAACAAGTGTAAAAGAATAAAGCAGCCAAGTTTAAATCTCAGCTATGGCTGCTTAGCCTCGCTAGCTCTAAGCAAATTCCATTTTTTCTCTTCCGCTATGCATAAACTTTCCCATTCTCGTCCCTCTCTCTCTGTTCGGCGCTGTCTATTTCGTGTTTCGTTTGTGCTTTTATACTAAACAGGTCTAGGATGAGTTCGCCCCGTTTACCAAACACGCCTTTGTGTTTCCTTGAAAAGTCTATTTTACCCTCCCAATTATGAATGTTTATTTTTGTCGTGCTAAATAACTTGTACAAAATTAAAACATTAAAAAAAAAAAAAAATTCCCTACTTTTAAGGATAATTTTTTATTGATTAATTCTAGAATTATCATCAGTCAATTATCATATCATCTTGTCATACTTTCTGATATATCGTCACGTGATTAGATCAATTCAAATAATAAATATTTATTTTTATTTTTATTCATTAAATATATCAACAGTTATGACAAGAAGATAAGCTATATTAACTTTTTTATATTTGTGTTGTAACTAACAACAATTATCCATAACATAAAATAATTAAAAATAACTAAAATGAACGGCTAAAGAAAAAGAAAAAAATGACGGAAATTAAGAAACACTAATTTGACTGTAAAAATATTTTTTTTTAAATTTATATTTTCATTCTGTCAATTATAAAAAAAATCATAAACTTTAGAAAACATGCTCATGCTCATTCGATATTCGTTACATTCACCCACAACTAAAATTGGCACAAAACATGTGCGATAATCACCGACCTTGAAAATCTCTATAAATATTGATACGACATGGAAATCGATACCTCAACATTTCGATTGAATTCGAAATTGGTGTAAATCTCGTTGCCTCTATCATGCCTCATTCGATGTAATATAAGAAGTTATAATAATGCTCGTACGAGCATAACTCAGTTAGTTCAGAGATGGTAGATTGGGTACAAGAGCCTAGGTTCGACGCCTGCATTTGTCCTAGTGTGAGAGTTGTTACCTCTACCCAATGTTAGGGTAGCTCATTGGGATATCAGGTAAAGATCTCATATTTCTGGGCCGCTGAGTCACCGTGATTTAACCCCCTCACAAACTATCGGGGCAGGGTGTAAGGGTCCTGGGGCGAGAGATTTTGCCTTTTTGAGTACAATAAGTTATAATAATAAAATAATTAATTTTTAATATAATAAATCTACAACTAAGCTTGTGAATTTAACTCTTAAGGGAGGGAGAGAGAGAGATATTTATTGCTATAAGAAATTCTATTAGTTCTTGATCAACATACTATATAGAAAAACCCTTTTAAAATTCATCCAAGGGAAACCCTACAAAACATTCCATAAAGAGACGCAGAGAGATAGATAGAGAGAGAGAGAGAGAGGAGAGAGAGAAACCCTAACTCCGGCGACTGATCTGCAACTATTGGAATCTCTTGTAATTATTTCCCCAGTTTACAACCATAATAACCCAAATCCCTACAACATTTGTTTAATCTTTTTTACCCGTTAAAAATCAATTTCTCCGGTCACCGGCAGCCCGACGGTTTCTTCTGGCTTCGTATTTCTTGCACCAAAGAGGTCTCCCGTCGACCGCAAACTTGACCTCCGCTCCTCCGGCCAACACTACGGCTGGTATTGTCATCACAGTGAAGATCACCTTTCCAAACAACGGCGGTTCTCTTCTATTCTCAGGATAATGGATTTGAACTCTTTCTATGCATCGACCATATTTCCTGCAACTCAAAATCATTTTCTTTTGCTAATCCCATATACAAATAGCTAATTTTTCTAATCATAATTATTACTTTAAACAAGAATTATTATAATTTTAAGGGTAATTATAGTTAGAGATATTTTTTAACTGACACGTTATATTTTAATTAAATAAAATGACATATCTATTTACAAGTTTTCAATTTATTTTATTTTATTAAATTTTGAAGTTTAATGTGTCAATTAAAAATATACTCATATTTTTCTGTATTAATTGATATAATTAAAAATTTAAAATATCATTTAAAAAATATTTATACTTTAAGGTGTCAGTTGATACAATTGAAAGTTTAGTGTGTCTTTTGAAAATATCATGAATGTCTCTGAATAATTACCTTAATTTCAGTAATTTAAGAACATCGCTTCGATTTCAAAAATAATATGAGTATTCTATGAATAACTTAATTTTTAATTATATCATAAATGACCTCATGACTTTAGTCTATGAACTCCAAGAAATGGGTTGATCTAGAAGAAGAAGGACTTACTTGGAGAAGAAGTTGATTATTTGCTGCTCAGTGAGAGGGTAGCCATGGGAGAAAGTTAAGAAAAGGCTTCTACTTTCTTCAGAAGCCGTCTGTATGTTTGGACTCCATTGTTTCGCCAATGGGTTTAACGCAAACTTGTGTTTTGGATTGACAGAGACGGTCTCTCTAAGTTTATCATTTTCATTAGGGTTTTTCTCCCCCTTTTCTTGCTCTTGTTCTTCTTCGATTTCCTTTGCACCATAGATTTTTCTTCTTTCATCTTCAATATCAGTGAAGGAACTGCAGATCATTTCGTTATACAAGCTTTCTAGGCCCTTCGACACTGTCTCTCTATGCAGAATGAAAATTCTAGAGAGAGAAACTGCGCTAGGTTTTAAGAGAGTTGCAGAGGTGGAGAACAGATTTGGAGAGAAGGGTGTCGTCGAAGATGAGTGTAAAAGGGGCAAAATTTCCATGGATTCTTCCAAGAGTGAAGAAATGAAATGTTCATCGGCGTTTTCACTGATTTTTGACACTACCTTTTCTCCATAGCCTTGAGCTTCAAACCACATCCAAATGGCTGTGATTTTCATGGCCGTTACCTGGTCTATTTCTCTCTCTACCAGACGACGAAATAACACCATTTCAGGGCCATATGAAACAGCGTTCTTAGACTCAGTTTTGTCCATATGGAGAGAGAGAGATGAGAGAGAGAGAGGAGAGAGAGAGAGAGTTAAGGAAAAAGATGGGGAAGATAGGCAAGGATTTATAGCAAGAGAGAAGCATTACAATGGTTCAGGCCAGTTCTACTTTCCAGAAATCCATGACTAGGGCTTTCTCTTTTCACCAAAAACATTAACAAGATTTTCAATCTCAATGTCTTCATGTGTATTCAAAGTAGTAAATGATTACCCATTATTTTCACTTCCATATTCTTCCGATATCTACGCCAAATAAGACTCGTCTCATTTCCATTTAAACATTTATTATTTGATCGATCCAATCACGTAATGACACGTCAGAAGATATGACAAGATAGTAATATAATACTTACTCTATTATTAATTCTAAACATTGTAATATACCTTAAGAATTTGTATTTGCTAGTGTTCTCAACAAATATCATGTTAGTTGTCACATTCTTCCTCGAAATTAACTATCTACTACGATTGCAGACATTCATCAGATGTTATACCTCATACTTTCTTTCGAAAGATACATCTTGTCGTATTTGAAATCTATGCACACAAATAGCTCCCTTCTATACCCATCGATTATCGTTAATTGTTCATAAAAACAACGTGAAATGTGTGAGATTCTAGATTGTAGATTATGTTACTATGTGTGGCTTATACTTATTTGGTAGCGTTTTGTCTTTCTTCATATAGGGTTTCAAAGTGCATATTTGGCAAGTCCATTTTTCAGATTTGAATGAAATCATGCATGCATGCATGATTAATTAATAGACATATATGGGGGTCATTAATTCACTTCCACATCTTCAAAATTAAATCACATATAACCCTACAAATCTTGTTTATGTTTAATTGTGGAGTCAGTCTAGAGTTACCATCTTTTCATATCTCCTGACGTATTAACGTATGATTGAATCAATTGAAATAATAAATAATTATTTATATTTTTAGTCATTAAATACATTTAAATTGACTCAATTACCGACAACACGTCAGAAAGTATGACAACAGAGTAATTATAAACTTATTCTTGTTCTTTGTGTATTTCGTTCTCTTTTAAGTTGATATTTAAAAGGTAACTATAAAGACTGTTGCAGTTGAACTCTAAAAATTATCAATAAAGACCTTAAACTTTAACCTACTTCAATTAATGTATTTTTTTATTTTTAATAATTTGTGTTAATTTAATTAACACATTTATTTTCATCAACTAATAGTGATAAAAAAAGTTAAATTTATTATAATGCGATAAAATTCTTATTTTTCTTAGTTTAATTAAAACAAAAATTTATTAGTTCTAATTTTTATATTTATCAACAAAATATCGTAATTGATTTAAAAAAATTACTAATATGTCCTCAAAAGGTAAATTATTTACTCATATCTATTTCAAAAGGTAAATATTATTTAAAATAATAAATAATTCATGTCTAAAAAGAGAAGTTAAGACCCACTTTTACCCTTCAATAGCAAAGGTAAAATGCACCTGTATTTAAATAATCTACTCTCAAACGAGAAATTTGAGCGATTTGAATTAAAGTAATCACTAAATACTCTTTCCACAACACAGTACCAGCTATATACACCAGTTATGGACAAGACTAATAGCCATAATCCAATCAAAATGCAAAGATTTGGCAGAGAGAATGAGAAAACCTTGGCCCTCTCCAACTATTATAGGACCAAAACTTTATTGATCTTCCTTTATTTGCATTCCAATTTCGGGTCGCTTTTTCTGGCCGATTTCTACGAGCAAAGTTAAAAGAGCTTCACAAACCTGGGCCGCATTGGGTTCAGAAGGGTCGTCGTTCAAATCCGAATAAACCATCCATCCATGGTCTAGTTTCCGTGTCGGTCTTACTACAACCGACCCGGGAACCTCTGCGTCCCGACGAGTCACGAGCCCGTCGCTCTTCTCACCGTATCTGACCTGGAGAAGCTGGGCGCATGCAGCCATGGCTGCACCGAGTGGGACTATGACTGGGAGTTTGGACGGCTGGCCAATGGACCGAGGAGCCAGAGGTAGCTCTGCATGAGCCACACGTGATAGTGTAGCCAAAACGGCTGGAGAAATACTGGCTTCAGTGTGAAATGATACAACAGGGAGTTCTTCTGGTAAAAAGTATGTCATTAGAAACTTCTTTCTCTTCTGGTAGGTTAGATCTTCCAAAGCTTGCATGTCGCCCTGAAACGAAACAGATGAAATTGGTTATTTTTCTATTGTAAAGCCAACACCAGACTTAGATAAATAATTATTAAGTAATATTATGTTAACATTCTTAGCATATATTTTTATCGTACACATTGACATGTCGAGCTGCGATCGATGTTGTTAAAGTTACATTTAATGTTTATAATTAAATAATTATTTATTATATTTAATTCACTGATCACGGCTTGACATGCACTAATATGTATTATAAGAATGTGCGCTAAGAAAATAAACCTAATATTATCCATAATTAAGATCATCAGTGACACTTACACAAGATAAAAGAATAATACACCACTCAAAAGGTTCAAATCAATTCAATAACAAAATTCCAAACAAGACATAATCCAATATCAATCCATAAACATGGAATAAAGCCTTTTAAGATTTATCTTATCGGAGAAAACTTCCCACAAACAAAGACACACAAGCAAAGAAAGATAAAGCTTTTATTTGAAGTACACATTGAACCAAATTTCGAAGCTCAATTCCACGGCTATGCAACCAATATTACCTTTCACACCTTAGGAATGTGATAAGAAAATATAACATAATGACCTATTACCCAATACCCTAATACCTATATAGTTTGGGCCTTTATTATAATCGAATACCCTCATAATGGGGCTTATCAGAATGCTAATGGTGGCTTCTACATTAGGTAAGAGGAATGGAATATCAAAGTACAAGATTTTTGAAGAAAGATTAGACAAAAGTAATGTAACTATGCTCATGCAAACCTTAATCACTTTGCAAATAAGAATCTCCATGATCTTTCGAACGTTGACATAATCACCAAGTTGTCCTTCTCGCAAAATATCTGAAGCAATTGGGGTACCACCATAAGGACTTTGGGCTAACGCTAGACCAGCTACCTTATCTTTCAAATCAGACCAATACAAGGATAATGCAGCTGCTGCATCCACTCCGCCTTTGCTGTGGCCAAGAAGCAACACACGCTTCTTTGAACCCCAATAAATTTCCTCAATGTACTCCTTTAGCTCTCTAGAATTTTTCTCAACTGAAGCCTGGTAAATAATTGATCCAATTAGAATGATATGTACAAGTAATAATTGAGTAACCAAATTTATAAGAAATAGTAAACGCACCTCACTGTGAATCTTAGCAATATGACATGCCAGACCCATCTTGGAGAAGCTTAATTTTGTATTAACGAAATAAAGAGGTCCATGGTTGCTGAAAAGACCTGCATTTAAAAGAAGAAACAAAATATGATTAGTATGTACAATGCCTCCATTGACAAAGCGTTGAAATTATGTTCTGATAATGAGTCCATTACAATTAGATACGAATACTCAGATTATGAAATCAAATGCTACCTGGAATGAACAAGTAAACCACCGTGTTTGGCAAACTGTGGATACCATGCCTGAGAAAATAACATTGAGTAAATGACATTGATCACATGTAAAATGGCATGTTATAAAATATTATATTCGCCAAACCTGATGTTGTCCAGAATTTCCATAAATCTTTCTGTTCCATCTTCAACAGGGGGCATCCCAGGACAACGCTGCAGCCATCCAATATCATCTGCAGAACCCCGAAGGGTTCGACGTGTCCGTTCAATGAGGCTGAAAAGATAAAATTTATGATGTTTGGTATCCCAAAAGTCATTCACAGCAAAATATTGAATTAGAACTATGTCTATGCTTTCTGTTGAAAAATCTAGTTAGATTAAAATAGACACTTTTTTTTTTTACAAAATAATGACCTTTAGGTCTAAGTGAATGCACACATCAACTAGAAAAATCAAGGGTAGGAGGAAATGTCTTAATAATTGACTTGCATTGTCTAAAAAAAAATAAATAGGCCATTTACTGGTTTATTCTGATGCTAAAACAGAGATTGTACCTCCGTGTTATGTATAGCACTAACCACTCAATTTGAAGAAATTTTTAACAGGCAAGAAAATAGTCTCTGCACATGATTGTTACCTTTGAAATATGGAAATTCCATTTCTCGCAGAATTAGTAGATTCCACAAGAGCTCCAGCATTTGGAGATGATTTTTTGAATCTGGTTCTTGTCTTCTCATTAATTACAACAGAAGAAGTTGAACTTCCGGTTAAATCAGAAAATTTTGATTGGATAATCCTCGAATCTTGACAATCATTAGCAACAAGTTGTAATCCCACAGCTTCTTTGGAAGAAACTGTCATCATTTCTCTCTCATCCGGGGAAGAATTTTCAAGATCGGCAAAACCTGAATCTACTGCAACCAGACCAAATAAATGAAAAGTGGGTGAAATAAATGAAAAATGTACCAAGAAAATATTAATATAAATAAGATAACCATCAATGCCAACAATTTACCTTTACATACCCACGTGGTATTCCAGAACAGAAGATTATTACATTCGTAGACTAATTGTAATGGACTATATTTGCTGACAGTCTTTTAATATCAAAATAAATAATCATAAAATCCTTATTCTGAAAGTGAGCAATATGAAGTACTAATGCTAAAGTTTCCATACAATATCTGGGTGAAGAAGAATTCAGTCATAAACTCATAATCGATCATAGCTAGCTAAATTTCAAGAGAAGAACATAACATGTGGACTACCAGAATAATCCGAGAAACAGCTGGTAAAGAATGATGTTGTCTGGGCCAAGTACGAAGCTGCATGATTTAAAGATGGAACAGATGTAAAGAGCTGAGGAATAAGCCCATCATTTGCCAGATCATCATCATTTTGTGCCTGATATAAGGGGATGGAACCAATAATCAATTTTTTAGAATGTCTAATTAATCATTTCAGGGATTTGGATGGTTGAAAAATGAAGCGTTTCAGCAGAGTAAGATGAATTAATTGGTATTTGTTATGCTTGTGAGACTTGATCTGCATTTTATTTTTGTTCTTATTCCTTGAAAGTGCATAAAGCAAACAGATAAGAATATTAAATCATCTAAAACTATGAAGGGGTAAACTTATATAGAATATAAACCTTACTTGTACATAAAACAATAGTCTTACATATTGACATTTATCTGATTAAATTTTACCAGCATACACTTGATAAGCATAAAAAATACCCAACCAATCAATCTTACTCAAATGAAGTCTACATCTTAAAACTATCCATTCTCTCATAGAGTTCATGCAAATCTATGTAATTTTCTTCTTAGGGCCCTAGGAATAAGGTAAAGACTAGGTGTCCCTTTAAGAACTCAGATTCTCCCCTGATTCATGTAGTTAATACTACTAAGAACATCTTATCTATCGAACAAAATTCAAACTTGATTTCCTATCTCTTCTACTTAATCCCCAATATAACTACAATCTTTCTGATAAATGCAGAGCAAATTAAGCTTACTTCAAGAATAAATGCTACAAAAATCAGGTAATTTCACGAGAATGAGCAAAATCTTTTTGAGAGATCCAAAAGAATAAACAAAAAACCTCTGAATTTTAATCAAATTATAATGGATCACATTACTCACAACCAATGATGCGCCCGAATCTCCATTTCTCGCATCCCCGTCTTCCATTAGCGTTGAAATTCCTTTTCTGTACATAGAAATGAAACAAAAAACGAAAACAATCGATCACCTCCTTCGTTTAAAATTTTTCAAAGTTGCATGTCCTTAAAATGGAATAATAAGAAACTCGATAAGAATGTGTATCGAGTAAATCGTTAAAAGATCAGAGATTCACCAGTCAATCGCTAGTTCCTGAATGCACATGAATAAATTACAGAAACATGAAGGATTAAGTCGGAACATAATTAGGGTTTTCACCATTTCAGAGCAGCAGAGTTTTTAACTTGGTAAGCAAGATGAACCAGATCCATCTTCGGTCTTCCCAAACGCTTCCGTGTATAGTAGGATTTGCTAATAATCCTCCTCCACTTATGTTTTTATTTAGCTTAATTAATTAAATAATTCTATTTCTTTTTTAAATTCATATTTTCTCTTGCAATACACTTTAACGTGTTAAAGAATTATTTATAATTTATTACATTAATAAAAAATATTACTACTTAAAAATATTATAATATATTAATTTTTTTATAATTTAATATATTAATTACATAAATTATTATTTAACAAGTTTTCATATTTATTATTATATTTAATAATTATATTAGTTAGTAAATACTAAGTATTCTTTCCAATTTAAAGTATTGTTCCAATTTTTTTACAGCACATAAAATTGAAATACGTTGGAAAGTTTTAGGCCTACCTAGTATCACCACATGTGAATATTATTAAAAATAAAATTCTAAAATCGAATAAAATCTTATCTAAATCTTAATAAAATAAAATATGAATTTTAAAATTTGTTATAAATCTGCTTAATTACTTAAAATCTTACTCGAATATAATAAAAAATATATATTTTATTATTTTTTTTAATTTTTTAAACATAAAATAAAATCAGGTTAAAATTGGAACGGAGCCGAAATTGTTAGTTTCAATGTCATTTTTAAAAATACAGAACTGTGAGTTATGATTCAGATTCTATTTTAAGATAAAATCAGACTAGACCGACCTAAAAAAATATATTATTATTATTTTTAATTTTTTAAACATAAAATAAAATCGGGTTAAAATCGAACGGAGCTGAAACTGTTAGTTCAATATCATTTTCAAAAATCCAGAACTGTGAGTTTCGATTAAGATTCTATTTTAAGATAAAACCAGACCAGACCGACCTAAAAAAAATATTATTATTTTTTTTAATTTTTAAACATAAAATAAAATTGGGTTAAAATCGGAACGGAGCCGAAACTATTAGTTTCAATGTCATTTTCAAAAATTTAGAACTGTGAGTTCTGATTAAGATTCTATTTTAAGATAAAACCAGACCGGACCGACTTAAAAAAATATATTATTATTATTTTTAATTTTTTAAACATAAAATAAAATCGAGTTAAAATCGGAACGGAGCCGAAACTGTTAGTTAATAGTTTCAATGTCATTTTCAAAAATCCAGAACTGTGAGTTTCGATTCACATTCTATTTTAAGATAAAATCAGACCGGACCGACCTATGCATACTCCTAATAAAATCAAACGTGAGTCGTAGTAAAAAAAAAGGTGAAGAAGGAGAAGATAGTGGGTGGCCATGGAGGGCATTGAGCTGGCTGTAAGTGTTGATATAATTGCAAGTTTTTAATTTATTCCCATTTTTTTTCAAACAAAAACGTGTTATGTTAATTAAAAATAGTAATTTAATTTGCAAGTCTCGTACGCTCGATTTCCCAAACAATGCGAAAGATGATCAATGATAAAGGTTGATAATTGGATTTTAGATTATTATGAAAATACTTTGTGAAAAAAAAATACATTTTAAATTTCCATGTTTTAGATATCATTTTCAAAACCATTTTAGAAAACACTTCGCAACTATCAAAGTCTTTTTCTTTCTTCTTGCCCGCACATGCATAACTCAGTAGTTTAGAGACGGTAGATTTGGTACAAAGAGCCTAAGTTCGACGTCTGCACTGTCCTAGTGTGAGAGTTGTTACCCCCAATGTTAGGGTAGCTCCTTGAGACATCAGGTTAATGTCTCTCATTTATGGGCCGCTGAGTCACTGTGATTAACCTCATCACATGCTGTCGGGTCGGGGTGTGGAAGCTCTGAGAGCGATAAATTTTGTTTTTTTTTTGTAGAGTCTTTTTCTTAAAAAAAGAATAATTTAAATTGAAAAAATGTATTTTAAATTGAAAAATAGTGGCATGTGTTAATCACGTGGATCTAGAGCTAATATAGGGGTCAAAGTCAACTTAATGAGGTGGACTTCTAAAATACTCCGTGTTGTCGATATGGAGAAATATTTATATATAAAAAATATATGTAATTTATTTGTTGAGAAACTTAAAAGCTCAACCATCGTGAAGGCAAAAGCTCAACCTTCGCCCGGCCGCCTGGGGATCTTCGCCCTCTTTTCCGTTCTGACGTCTCGTCTCGGCCATGGCTGCGGTGGTTTCGGCGATCTCCGAGAATCTTGAATTTCCACCGCAGCAGCGGCCGATGGATCGTTCTCCTTCCAAATCTGCCACTGATTCCGCCACTGACTCATCTGCTTCGTCCACCGCTGACGTCTCCGAATCTAACTTCCTTTCTTTTCGTTCTAATTCTAACAAGGACTTTGAAATTCAGGTGGATTCTCCTTATCTTTTTAGATTTTGCAAATGTTGGATCGGTGATTTTTTTGTAGATGAGAAATGGTGACGAATTTCGTTGATTTTAGCTGACATTTTGGTTTAGTGGTGATTTGATTGATCATTTCTGGATTTCTCCTCGTCTTATGAGCTGGTGCTGTTTTCTATTTGGAATTCGCTCTGCGAATGTGGAGCCTGGGACTTGGAAATTTGCTCGTTTGACGCAAGAAAAAGGTTTCTTATTGTGGATAAATTTTGTCCCCAAAGTTTAGAACCACTTTTTACTGGTCTATCTAATTGTCTTATGGAGTAATTCCATGGAGTACCTTTCCTTTTTCTTTATGAATGCCAAAATTAAACCCAATACCCTGGGCTTCCGCTTTTTCAGTGATCGTCCTCTAAAGTTTGATCTCAAGACTAAATTTATGTGAGAACAACATGTTTTGGTAACACATTAACATTCTAATGGGGCCATTGATACCGATTCAGTTGACATATGTTTTTTGTGAGGATGAGTGGCCTTTAATTCTGCATCAATTAACATTTAGCCAAACGTAAAGTTACATTTTAATCAAATTAAAACCTATATTCTAATATATTTATTTGTAGTCTCCATTAGCATCAAGGAGCGAGGAGTACAGACAGCTATTTCGTCTTCCATCTGATGAGGTTGGTCATCACGGTAAAAAGTTCGAATTTATTGTTTCTTGCAATTAAATTTGATGATATCAGGTTGGAAAGACTGGAGTTTGTTTTCTTAAAATAACATATATCAAATTCCTGCTTCTTTTATAGGGAAATCTTTGTTGTTTTCTTTATAGTTTATTTGTTTTGTTTATTTGTTCACAGCCTTTCTCACAACAGCATTTGTTCTTAATTGTTTCAGACTATTCTCCATTCTACTCTTTTGCCATATATACTAATTTATTTTTTGTTCTGATAAAATGGTGGTTAAGTTGATTTCTCGATCAGTTATTGATCATAGTGTCCCAAGTTCTGATAAAATGGTCTACCTAATTGTCGTATGGAGTAATTCCATTGAGTGTTATCTGGATAGAAAACAGGACAGCTATCAAAAACTTTTGCTAAAGAAAATATTTATGTCTCAATATAACCACCAAATAACTCTTGCTTTTAGTGGATTTTCAGTTAGGGGGACCGCCAAGATTAAGGAAACTTTTGATGATTTTAAACTTTAAAAGAACTTTATATTATTGTCTGGTTGTTGACGTTAAAGAAACACTCATTGAAAATCCTGTTTTTTTAGACCCACTTGAACGTTTGGACTTTCAACTTTCCTTTTTAATGAAAAGAGAAACCGTTAAGCATCTAGAATTACTGATTCATCCCAACTAACGTTGACACCTACTCTAATATATTAATGAAAAAAATGATGAATAACTTTGTATAACTATCCTTTTCTTAATTCATTATGTTTTCAATTGCCTTGTCTTTCTATATAAAATATTTTTGTCATTTTTTCTCTGTTGGCATTTGTAGGTCCTAGTGGAAGACTTTAACTGTGCATTCCAAGAGAACATTCTAATTCAGGTAATCCTTTTTCCTTCTTATAGATGCTCATTTAAGCTGCTGCAATAGGAATCCAAGTTAATATGATGACTACCTAATCAGGCAAATCAGGTCATCATAGTTTTATTTTCCTTAAGGGATGACTAAATATGCATTCATATCATTACTTCATTGGCTATGTCTTTTCTTTTGTTTCAATCAAATTATAAATCTTAGTTTTATATGAAATTTTCTAGCAGGATTGCTTATTGCGTGGTAGTTTTCTATTTCAGGGTCATATGTACCTGTTTGTCCGCTACATTTGCTTTTACTCTAACATATTTGGATTTGAGACGAAGGTGAGATGGTGGCCTTATCTTTTGGAATGCTTATAATATCTTAAAATTATTGATTGTATCCAGTGTAAATTGGTTATAAGATCTTTTCTATGAAACTGTTTGGAACAATTAATGCGCTATTACGTTTAAATCCTGCATTATCCATTTTCATCTCTTTGCAGTAGATTCTGTAAAATACTTTAAGTTAAGATGTCAATATTTTTAGAAAATGGTTTGTAACCTGAGATATTTGGTTCAATAGTTATTAATCCATAAAAATGCTAATTATTCCTAAAGCACTTTCAATTGACCAAAGCTGAGATTTTTGAGCTGGCTGATGAAAGAAGAAGACAGAGTAGAAGCCATAATAACAATGGAGAAAATGAAGGTGCAGCAATCCATTCACTACTTTCTTTACAAGAGGTTATGTAGAAATATAAAAATGATTTAAACTAGCTCGCACTCTAAGAAACTCCAAAGGACCTTACATAATAATCACAAGTATCAAATATGCAATTGGAACAGGTAATAACCAACCTGGTAGTTCTACTACTAGAAATATCAAGTAATTACATATAATTTCACCTTGGTATTTGACAAACACCCCATACGATGGACAAATATGAGTAGACCCAAGATGCTCAACTGTTGGAAAGACCAAGAGTCATATATCAAGGAAGAGCAAAATGGTGCGAAAGTTAATTCTGAATTTTTACCTTAAGGGGATAGGGAGATATATCAACAAAGGAAAGTAATCACAATAATAGTAGAGTTCAAGAGTTGTATCTGAATTCTAGTCAAAAGGAGATGAGAGTCTGGGCTGAAGGGAATCAAAGTGATCAAAGTGAGAGAGGATCAGACCTCTCGAACAGTTATCATCTAATAATAGTTCTACCAGATTTTATCGCTTGCTTTCTTTAACCTGAGTTCTTCTCAGTATTCTTGTATATAAAAATTATCAAATTAGTTCTCAAATATAAAACCTATTTGTTGGGGATTTCTCGGGAAAGTATAGGATTAACTAGGAAAAATAACTCCTTTTTTTTAGTAAAAGACATTTATTTTATTGTTTATCTCCCTCCCTAATACGAAGCTTAATGATTGTATTGGAATGTCCAGTCCACATTTTGTGAAAATGTTGTACTATCAGTCATTATAGTTGCCTGAAATTTTTTTGAGTTTTCTCTACAGAAAATAATTCCATTCCAAGAAGTCACAACTGTACGAAAAGCAAAGACAGCTGGGATTTTTCCAAATGCTATAGAAATATTAGCTGGGAGCAAAAAGGTAGTTTGCTGTAATTTTGTATGTTCTGTTGTTATTGCTCTCATTTTAGAAAGCGAATAATGAATGCCATTAAACTTCATCAATTTTTGGTTTCTATAGTTATCCTTGTAATTGTATGAATTTGCAGCTTTATTCATCTATTATTTTTTTTAAAAAATATATAGATGCTCTAACGAAACATTCTTTATCTGACATCTCAGCAGAAAATATCTCATCCAAAAGGACAGAACAAACATCCCATCCAAATCATGCAGTATTTTATATATTGACCTAGTTATGTATCTATTGATTGCTGCGTCACTACGATACCTGCAACTACTAACCACTGATGGTTATTTCTAGTCTTAATGTTTCTTTCAATATCTCCTTATATGGCTTTTTCAGTACTTCTTTGCATCCTTTTTGTCTCGCGATGATGCTTTCAAGCTTATTAATGATGGATGGTTGCAGCATGATAATAATGGCAATGAAATTGCTGGCTCACAGGTATTGATTGACACATAACGAGGGTAATGATTATGAAACAAATAATTAGCTTCTGTTCAGATATATGACTAAGTTTTGAATTTCAGTTGTTTCCTATCATTTGATGCTCTTTTTTTTTTTTTTCTTTTTCCATCTTTACTTATGGTATATGTGGCATGCTTAATAGTACCATATATTTCTTGTGCAAATCTAAGAAAGTAAACTTGACAAAATGTCATGTGGTAGCTTCGTGTAGGAGTAAGAAAGTGGATCACACCAGATAAAAATTGATGGTGTGTTTCAATGAAGGATACTTCAATTATTGACTCTCTGTCTTCTAGGACGAGTTATTTTTTAGTTTGCTGTTGGCTGTAGAGATATATTCTTGAATTAAAAAAAAGAATGGGTTATATGCGACTAGGATAAACTAGGAGAGTAAAGAGGGTGAGGATTTTTATCAGTTTGGTTTGCATGGTATGGGAGTTTGGTTCCACTGAAATGTTCTGAAACAAAGAGAAGATCTTTGGCCTTTTTAGCTGCAATTTGGTTTTACATGGCATGGCGGTTTGGTTCTGCTTAAATTGTTTTAAAAACACGGAAATAAAAATATTATATAAACTTGTTTCTTCGTTTGCAGAAAAAAACATCTCATTTGTTCCTCTATCAACCTCATTCTCTCTCTTTCCTACCTCAAATGCCTATTTTTGTCACTCTCTCAAAGCAGTCTTTTTAGTGAAGAATTTAATACAACACTTGACCAAATTGATGCTCGTCATTTTGATTTTATCATGTTTAGTTACTTTTTGTCTCAGTTGGTTATTGCTCGCTCCTACATTAAAATAACAATGACTATACGAACTTGTTACTCTTATGTAATATTGCCTGCAACCTACATTCTGAAGAACTTTACTTATTGTTCTTTTAATTCTATTAGGAAATAACTTCAGACTCTGGTATCTGCAAAGATAATACTATCGACATTGAAGAAGTTGAAAGCCCAAAAATTCTGGCAGATGAAGTAGATTCTGCCGAGAGGTATGCTTCTTAGTAGGCTTCTCTCGTTATTATCATCGTCATTTTCTTCCTTCGAGCTTAAGTTGTATTACTCCCTATTTTATTTATGAAATAGGAACACTGGGCCTCCTATCATGCAAGAGACTGTGGATTCTTCCAATTTTGAAAGTGATAACATATCTAATCCCTCAGAGACACCTGTCGCCGTGGAACTCGTCGAGGAGCCAATTACTGGTACTACTCATGCTTCATCTTCAACAGATGCATGGACATGGAAAGAGGAAAATTCGGATGCTCCTAAGGGTGAGTTTTTCCTACGATGCTGGTTGTTGTATCCATTTGTTTGCCACTTGCTATGGTAAGAGGTCCATCTCTTTTTGTTTGAAACATGGATTAACGAAGACAAATTTGCGTGAGAAGGAAGATAAATCTCCTCTATATTCAGAAGAGAATAGTTAAAATTCAAGAAAAGAGATCTAATTTTTTGCATAAATTTATTTAATTTTTTTCTCTTTATGCTCCTATGCTCAACTGCTAGCATCCCATGATATTAGGAGGCAAGCACCATATATCTAATGTTTGCTTTGTCCGCCTTTGACCATTGGCTTTATCACCACTACTTTGTATAACTTAGTTAGGAGTACCTTTATTCCGACAGGGATTCTGAATTCAAATTGACAAATAGATACTAGATAGTAATCAAATCAGGTGTTGACAAAAATAAATTGAAAATGATGGTCTTATTATTCTGTTGGTTTAGAGGGTACAAATATGATTACATTATAATTTTAAAACTAATTGAATGAGCTCATTTCATTTTGATGTAGTGCCCGAGTGTTTCACAAAGGTCGCCGAATCAAAGTTTCCGGTAATACTTTTTTTCTTTAATTCATCTTTTATTGTTTACTTCGGGTGTCTAATTATTTTTCTATGGATTTGTTAATGCCTAAATAAAAGTTTAAGATTGAATCATTGAATTTCAGATTACGGTCAAGGACTTCTTTAGTTTATTTTTCTCAGATGATGCAGTTGATTTTATTGCTCCATTTCATGAACAATGCGGAGATAGAGGTAGCTCTTTTCAACTAATTGGGAGTTTTCAGATTTTATTCTCATCCAAGTCTAGATAACTTCACCAGGTTAATAATTGACATGTGATGCATGTGTCACTTTGCTTTCAGATTTTAAATGCTCTTCATGGTCTGCTGATCCCAACAATGGGCATGCACGGGATGCCACATTCCAACATCCAATCAAAATTTATTTTGGTAAATTTTCATGCTTGCACACCGTTTCAAATAATTTCATGTTATACAAAATTTGACATGTGCTAAATGAAGGTGCAAAATGTGGTAGCTGCCATGAGACACAGAAGCTTCGACTTTATAAAAACAGGTTACATTGATATCTGAAATCAAATTGGTTCATTCTTCGTTTCTTTAGGATTGGCCTTTGGATTATTTTAATTGCTTAGAGAGTAACTATTCTTCTATTTGTAGCCAATGATGATTGATTTTTTGTTTGGTTTCTTGGGTTATATTGCATGTGGGCAGAAGTTCTTGGTTACATTTTTCTTGTTTCCTCTTTTCACTGATCAATGACCAACTTATTATTTATCAACTAACAAATCCTCTTTTTTCGTTATATAGAAACACTGTATAAAGAGTGGAGGTTAAGAGATTATCCCATTGGCAAAAGAAGCACACAATTGCTTTTGACAACTTCTCCTTTTCTAGTTAGAATGAACCAAGAAAAAAAAAGAACATTCCAAAGTACTTTAAAAGAGTACGGTCACTTTAAAATGAAGAATCTAATGTTGACACACAAAGCACTGTTATTTGGCACCATTTAAAAAAAAGTTAGCCTTGGATGGAACCAAAGAAAATTGCTAAATTTTAATTTTTCAAGACATTTTATGATCTTGTGTCTTTTCTTCCATCCAAAAGCATATCTTAGAAAACTTGTAATGTTAGTATGCGATAGCAAAGATTTTCTCAAACTCTAAGAAAATCGTGGAACCAAATCTTACTCATAAAATTACATTGTAGTTCGTCATAGCTGAGAGATGGAAGTTGTTTCTGATTGTTATAGGTGTTGAGCAGATTTACTTCATGTTCCATCAAATTTATTCTCTTTTATGTATGAATTTCTGTTTTTAAATTTTTTAATCATATGCTTTTAGATTTAAATGTAATCAGCTAACATGATTTTTAGCATAAACATTGTTTGCTCTCCCCCCATGATGTTTACTTTTGACGAGTTAATTTTCTTTCTCCAGTTATATGATCATTGAAACATCACAAGATATCACTGACGTTCCATACTCGGATTATTTCAGTGTTGAGGTACTATCTGAATTAATGTATTGTTTATCATATATGGGTCCATTTAGCTTCTGTTTTTCAAATATCAACTACTTTAATGATTTAGTATTCATGCAGAAGGACAGAGGTCTATTTATGTTTACCTTTATTGTTGATTAAATTCCTTTACATCTTCCAAATCATGCTTTCCTGTCTTTTACTATCTCTTAATGTGCTGAACTGAAAAATACCAGAACCATATATATCACCTGGGAACTTTTTTTGTACTCTGTAGAGGGGACTGCTGTTCCATACTAATTTTTTTGGTTTCTAAAAGTTTAAAAAATTAAATTTCAGGCGCGATGGGATGTTATAAAAGATACTAATAAATCAAACGAAGGCTGCAGTTTGAGGCTGTATGTTAATGTTGCATTTTCTAAGAAAACCCTTTTCAAAGGTGTGCCTCTATCTTTAACTCATCAAGTTTATTTGCTTCCTCACTTTTCTCTTCATTTGCATCATCCTCAGTAGGAGAGTTTTGAGAGTATGACCCCCTTTCTGATGTTGGAGGCTTTGTGTTGTATCTTGAAGTGCTTAGCATTATATAAAACTTAACTGATTACAGAAAATAAAACAGTAGATAAAGTAACTTTTAATCACTAATCAAATATCTTAACCTCTCATGATTCGGTAAGAAAACACTTTTTTATACCAAGAGGAATACGATAAGACCCAAACCATATATTAGCCCCGATCCCTAAGTGTTTATCTATAAATGTAAGCTTAATTGCTTGTTATATGGAAGGAAAATTTAGGGTTATTTTGGGGGTGGCGAGCCACCATAAGGTGCTCGGATGAAGCAAACTCCTCTAATTGTTTATGAGTTTCCTTTCTCGTTTAATTCACCGGTTTTTTTGTTTCATTCTATTGTTCTTTGTTGTTCTTCGATTTGTGCATACAAGTAGGCCCATCAGAATCGTATAGGTCAAGAGCGTCAAGATTACTTCTGTCGAGTGATTATGCTGAAACATCTCATAATTATTTGGAATGAGATTAAGTGGGCAATTGAATATTAATCTTTGTTAACAAATTAATTTGGTGGTCTTTGACTTGTACCACCTCCTTCACTCGAAGCTTCTAATTAATAATTCATTTGCATTTACTCATATTTTGATTATCTTTCATTTATATTAAGAACTAGATATCATTAAAATTATGAAGTGCAACCATATAGGCTAGTGAACTAATTTTGATCAGATTGATTTTTTTTATTTTTTCATGATGTGTCTACCACTGGAGTAGAATTTTCAGGAGAATCTGTTTTGATAAATATCCATTATGGGCAAATATGTTTGCAGGAAAGATAGTGCAGTCAACAATTGAAGAATGCCGCGATGTATACGCAACCTGGATAAATATGGTGACACTTTTATCATTTTTAAATTATGCTTTAGATATAAGGAAAAATCTTAGTTCTAATAGAAGAAAATATTATATTCTTTTAGGCTCATGAGTTGCTGGCACGGAAAAACCTCAAGAAACTCGAAGGTCAGGCAATCGTGGCTATTTCTGTTTCTATTACCTTATCCATTGATGAATGATTTTACAAAGCTTATGTAGTTTTATGGTCACAAATAAATATTATCATTTATGATCATTAATTTTTAAACAGAAGAACAGCCTGCTAATATCATAATTGAGAATGGTAGTGATCATCAAAAAGTAAAGGAAGTAAAAGTAGGAGAATCTTCAGGGAGGTCATCCAAGTCCAGTGATGACCCGGTTAGATTGACACAGACATCTCGCTCCATTGATGCTAACAATAAAGCTGGAAATCTTCTGCAACAAGATGACACTAATTCTCTGACTGCATTGTTAAGAGAACCCATGGCGAAGTTCTCGTCGATCTTGAAGAGTCCAAATCATCTTCCTTACCTCCTAATTATCATTTTTGTCGTGATTTTCTTGATGCAGGTATGTTTTCGTTTTCAATTACAACATTTCAATGGTTTTTTTATACGGAAAAGCATTTAAAACATGTTTCAATTTCTGGATATGCCCAAATCCTAGAGAAATAAAAAACAAAACGAATTTAGTACTGGTTTTTCTTTTTAATAAAAAGGAGGCGTTCTATGATTAAGAGTTTTGCTTCATTCTTTAGTTTTGTTTCTAAATGGCAAGATGAAATTTATTGTTTTATTTATCTGTATAGCCTTTAGAAAAGCTCTAATTTTTCCTTTATTATGATTCTTTTTTATTTAATTTAATTTATTTTCTTATAAAAAAATAACACAGATATTGACTAATGGGATGAGGTTCACACTAGCTGACATGCTGGGTAGATTACTTTGATGATATAATATTCTTAGATCTCCTAATCGTGTATTTGAACAAGTTTGTTATTAGCCTCCATTAGACCCAACTAAACATTCCCATCTTACTGCAGTTAAGCATAGTTATGCTTTTAGCCAGACCACAACACGTCCACGTCAGCTCACCAGACCAGATGACTAATTTGGGAAGCGGCGGTGCAAGAACGCCCGAGGCCGTGGCTTGGTTGGAAAAGCGACTTCACCACCTCAAGGATGAGATGTACATGGTCGAGGCTCGGCTAGAGAGGATGAGGCATGAACACGCACTATTATCGGCTCAGCTGAAAGAGTTGTAAGTTGTATATTTTCTAGCACGGCCTTAGTAATTACACTTTCTCTTCTTTTTCCCATCCATTTTTGTATCGGGCGTATTATATATTAGTGGTCCAGTCTCGTGTTTATTTTAGGACCCCGGAAAGTAGTAAACACGAACATTGTTGGCTGTTGAATGCTTTATGTGCACCCTTGTGCTGCAGAATATAATATAATAATCTATTTCCTATTTGTAGTAGGGTTCAGGGTTTAGTTTGGTATCCAATGAATCATGAAAAATACATGAGGTCTGGCAAAGCAAGGTTTTTGTTTGTGTTAATCTGGATCTACAAGGCTATTAGTCATGGGTTGATGGATCATCCAAGCAAGGTCTGTCAAATTTGTAAGTTGGGACACGCAAAAACCAACGTCGTGCCAAGCATCCATATGGGAAAATCAAACATAGTTCGAAGTTGTTTGGGCTTAGATGTGTCCCACATCGGTTGTATAGAGGTTTGTAAACTGGTCGATCTGGCAAGGCGCATTCAAAAGTTTTGGACATTTTTTAGGTGGCCCGACAAAGCTGTATTTGGCTCGCCGTTGGACCACCACTATTGGCAATTCAGGGCTAGAAAAAGTTACTTGGGTTGTGAAGAGCGGTAAAATGGGGCTTCGGCTAAGGCGCTGGGAGCTCGGGCTGGGGCTTCGACCTGGCGCAGTCAGAATGGGCGTGGACCGTGTGCTAACAAAATGGAAAATGGGCTTGGGATGACAAAATGGGCTGTCAGAATGGTCGTGGGCTGGACCTAGGCTGAAGTTGGGCTGGGGCTCGGCCTAGATCCTGGGCTAAGCTGTAGCCTAAGCTCGGGCTGCTGCGTGGGCGTAGGCTCTGGTTCTGGGCGTGAACCGTGTGCTAACAAAATGGAGCTTGGCCTCAGGCTGACGAAATGGGCTGTCAGAATGGTCGTGGGCTGAAGATCGGCTGGAGACTGGGCTGAGACTGGGCTGAGGCTGGGGCTGGAGCTCGGCTATAGGCTGGGCTAGGGCTCAGCTGGAGCCTGGGCTGGGGCTCGAGACTGGGCTTGGGCTGAGGCTGGGGCTGGAGACTGGGCTTGAGCTGGAGACTGGTCTTGGGCTCTGCTGGAGCCTGATTTGAATCTGGGCTGGATCCTGGGCTTGGGCTGGAACGACATTCTTCTTTCGACGAGAGAGAAACAAAGTAGAAGGGCAGTATTACTGTCTTTATTGCGAAGCTCTTAGTCATGTTCTCAAGTGGATTATATTTGAATCATGAAAGATTTTTCGGCATCACTTTCCGATGGAGTAGATCTTGAATTCTTGTTGAATTAATCTGGCTTCTCTTAACATAAAATATGAAATTATTGGAACGACAATTGATGCTTTGCTATTTTCTATGGAGTCCTCGATAGCGTTCTAACGGTCTACTACTCGCATAGCTGTGGCAGGCATTTGTAAGTGATTTTGAACCCTAAGCACTTTTAATGGTTTACCGTTGTTGATATGATTAGGAACTTGTCTATGATCTTGTTATCAAAAGGCGAAGACCCTCATTTTCAGGGTCCCCACACCCCGGCCCGACAGTTTGTGGAAGGATAAGTCACGGTGACTCAGTAGGCTAGAGATGTGAGGTTTTTACTTGCGTCCACAAAGAACTACTCCACATTGGAGGTAACAACTCTCACACTGCGACTCCCAAGATTCGAACCTTGGTACTTGTTACCAACTCTACCATCTCTGAACTGACTGAATTATGTTCGTGTGTGCACTTGTTTAGGATCTATCTCATTGTGTTTGATTCCCTACTATTGTCTCTTTGGTTGGATTTTGATAGAACAATTTTTTAGGGTAATGCTAGTTTTATTTTTTAGCACATTTTTTTTTAATTTAATTTTTGATATGTCGTTGATGTAATAAATATTATGAGTGATTATTTTAATTAAAAAGTAAGATAAGAAAATATGCTAAAAAGGTAAATCTAACATTATTCTTCTAACAAAATATAAGATAATTGTTGATGAGGATTTATAATTAGGGATGTTTTTTTTAGTATCATCATAAATTCTTAAATTCATATTGATGTTTTTTATTTTCAAAACATTTAAATGTAAGGCACTTGTTTATAAGTGCCTAAACATCAACGCATCGAGCTATGATTTTCATCAGCTTCCATGTGCTCACCTTTCAACCAAGATATCTATAACTTGTCTGCACAGACATAGTTCAGTTGGCTCAGAGATGTTAAATTGGGTACAAGAGTCTATGTTCGACGCATGCGTTGTCCTAATGTGAGAGTTGTTATACACAATATTAGGGTAGCTCATTGGGATATCAAGTAAAAACCTCTTATTTCTAGGTCGTTGAGTCACTGTGATTTAACCCTCTCACAAACTGTTAGGGCGGAATGTAGAGACCCTGGAGGCGAGAGATTTTGTCTTTTGGGTACAAGTACCTATCGACTCAGAGAGAGAGATCATAGAGTATCCATTTGAAGAAACCGAGAAATTAGATTATGCTAATTTTTATTTATATTAGATAAATATTTATATTTTTATTTATTACATGGGTTTAAATTAATCCATAAGTACGAGAAGAGAGTAATTATGTGAAGAATAGCAGGAGAAAGCTAAACAAAGACAACAATGGCGAAATAAGCGAAAAGAGTGTAAACAAAGACTTAAAAGATGGTTTGCTCTCCCAGTTCTTGACCAGCCATGCCTTCCCTCGAAACTCTCTCAAAAAAATCTTCCAAGGTATCACTGCCATAGCTCGGAGTTTTCTCAGCACTGTACTCTCCACTTTCAGAATCATAAACCAGCATACTCTCAGCTGCATAATACCTCCCAATTTTCCCAAACTCAGCTGCATCTTCCATGGCAGGAAAGATCTTCACCATGAGATCGAGAACTCCAATCGCAAAATCCATAATCCCGATCGGGACTTTCAGGAACTTGGGTTCCTTCCCCAATAGCTTGAACAATATCTGCCCCTGCTCCAATGGAGTCATAGCGTTTCCAGGCCCCCCGATCGGTAAAACTCGGTTGATTTTATCTTCGCTCAGTACACAATCTGTGATAAACGAAGCTAAATCTGACTCGCTTATCGGCTTACACGCGGATAATTTCCCATCCCCAAACATTACATAAGGTTTTCCATCTTTTACTAACTCGACTTGGCCTCCCAAGCTTTTGAAAAACGCAGTTGGCCTTACAATGCTGTAAGTAAACCCTTCATCTTCTTCAGCTACTTTCATCAATTCCGACTCCAGCTTGAGCTTTGCGTGTTGAAAAGCGAGCAATGGTTTTTGGACACAAATTGCAGAGAGCAATACAAAGTGTGAAGCTCCATTTTTCTTTCCAGCTATTAACGAATTCTTCGTTGCTTCGTAGTCTATTTTCCATGAATCTTTTATTCCACCAGATCGGCTAGCAAGACATGAAACTACAACATCAATTGGAAACCCTAAATTCTCCAAAGATTTCTCTAAAGCTTCCAACTGAGTCACATCAGAAAAGCACACATTCGCTCCTTTCAACTGGTTCAAAGTCTCCTGCGAATCGTTTTTACCTCTAATTCCACTCTTCTCCCTAGCAATGGCTACCACATTGAAACCTCGATTCACCAACTCCCTGACCACGAACTTTCCGATATATCCAGTCGATCCCACCACCAATACGTTTATATTTTTTGGATCTTCGTTTCTGAAAGAAGATACGCTTGTTTCCGCAATCGGAGATGAAGAAGCTCTAATGGAGTTTCTTCTTTCTCTACGAAACTTCAAGGGTTCCTGAAGAAAACTCAAAGATTTCAAAGCGGAAGAAAACGAGCTTACTGGAATTCGATTGCAGAGTTGAGAAGATAAGCTTGTTTTGAGGCATTGATTCTCCGGCCGACCGGCATTGAACGCCAGATTGAGCGAGCAAACTGACATTTCTTCTCCGAGCTGAAGAAAGTTTGTGGCAGTGAAGAGCCTAGCATTAGCAGGTTCCAAACGGCTCATGATTAAATAAAATATTTAATCGAATTATTATATAATTAAATATATTACCCCTTTAAATCTATAATTAATTTAATTTTTGTGTAATACAAAATTTTAATTGCCAATGAATCAATGGAGGATGATTACCCATGTCTCGAAACGATCGATTCCGATGACTAAAATTCTTGCCGTGTTTGGTCGATTCGAGTAAATCAAAGCTCGATTCACTCGTTGGAACTGTCGAAGCTACCAACCGAATTCGAATTCCCTCTCTTCTTCTCCCTCCAATTCTCGCCCCATACTTTCGTCTCAGCCACTGCCCGTTCTCGATCCAAATCACGATTCCTTAAACTAACTGGGCTACAAGGATACGATTCGTGAGATTCCGAACCATCCAACCCCCTTTTTCGACCGGACCCTCCACCGGTTTAGATTCTACCGAGCTCACCTCCAATGCTCAGCCCCCTTTTTCTAAAATCCGGTGAGTTTTTGAAGGAGAGCCCAAGTGGGACCCTTGCTGGTTCGGGCTATCGAGTCCATCGGGCCCGCTTCTCCGATCATCTCGGTGCCTCGGAGTCGATGAACCAACACGATTGCTTTGAGAACCGATCGAGTTTGGATCGTACGTTTGAGAGGCCAAATAAGTGAGGGCAGTTACTACATCCCCTATAAGAGGCCTTGTGGCTGCTTGTTCTTGCAAACACATAGCTGCAACAGCAAGGGCTTGATAAAGTCCTCTCACTGGGTATTTCCCTTGTAACAGCGGGTCCGCCATTTTCGGAAACTTTCGTCGATCCTTGAAAAGCGGCCGAGCCTATCCAAAACGAAGAATACAACACTAAAAGTTAATATTATAGATGCAAGAGGTAGTACTCATTTTTATATGATATTTTATGGGCAAAACTGGATCAGGACCACGAGCATTACTAGAATCTCCGGTTTTAGTCTCAATTCTTAAAATCCGTGAAATCATATCTGTATCGTGAGTAAAAAAAGACTCGAAATCGAATAAAATACGACCTAAAACTGGATAAAAAGCCATCAAAAACCAAATAAAATTTGATGTAAACTCGGTTCTAATTCATTACGGAACAGGTCAGAGCCACCCCTAAATATCGAGCAACATCAGCACACTTTGCAAATTGTAGTTTGGAACAACAAAATTATCATGTTCATCAAGAAATGTATAATTCATAGTTATGTGCTCTTAGAATGCATCAAATTATAGAAGAAAAGAAGAAATAATACTCACCCAGGCAACAAGATTATCCTCTCCCGCAGCTCGAGTATTATCAATGGCCTTCCGGCCAGTGATTAGTTCGAGAAAGACGACTCCAAAGCTATACACATCTGACTTTAGGGTGAGCTGGCCAGTCATCGGATATTCTGGAGCACAATAACCATAAGTTCCCATAACCCTCGTAGAGACATGAGTCTTGTCCCCAACAGGACCCAGTTTCGCAAGACCAAAATCTGACAATTTCGGGTGATACCCTTCTTCTAGAAGGATGTTCGATGACTTCAAGTCTCGGTATATAACTGGCAGTTTTGCTTGGTCGTGTAAATACTCCAATCCCTTTGCCGCACCAGCTGCGATCTTCATTCTCGTGCTCCAATCCAGAGGCTCCCTATCGTGCAGAAGATCTAGAAGCACACGACGATTAGAGCAGTAAAAAAAGATAAACATGCAATGATTATTTACTTCATCGGGTTTAACATATATGACTCCAATTCTAGTGTGTCTCCCTCTATATTCAATATTTTTGGATTGGCAAGTTAGTAGTTAAAAAATCTAGGGGTTTAACATATACGATTAGAGTCAGTTGATAGTTGTTTAAACTCCGAGATGTTAATTGATACAATAAAAAGTTTAAAATGGCAGTAGAAAACACCAATAAAGATAATTTATTCATTGATAATCACCCAAATATCTATATCATTTTCATATCCACATAATACTTAATATACCGTGTAAATGATCCTCCAAAGATCCCAATGGCATGAACTCATAAACAAGAAGTCGTTGATCCCCATCTGAGCAATAGCCAATCAAGTTCACGAGATTTGGATGGTGTAGAAGACTAAGCATTAGAACCTCGACAAGAAATTCCCGATTTCCCTGCAGGCCACTTCGATCAAGCTGTTTCACCGCAACTACCTACATAATCAAAGAATGTTTTTTCTAGATTTATTGACTTTAAATTCGAGACGAAAATCCCCAACAATTCGAATTACTTGCCTGTCCGGTGCTTTCCAAACGACCTTTGTAAACTCGGCCAAATCCTCCTTCGCCAAGTAAGCATTCAGGCTTAAAATTCTTTGTTGCAGCTGCAAGTTCTCGAAATGTGAAGGTTTGAACTGCGATATGAGCTGTCGGTCCGTCTTTTGGAACAGTTGATTCCTTTTTGGCATCACTACTGCTTCGGGATTTAGATTTTTCTACATATTCAAGTTAATCATACATTAGAAAATGCAAAATAAAGTGTTTTTTTCTCGGTCGTATAATGCGCAGAAATCAAACACCATTAGAATTTCGGCATTGCTTCTGCTCATTGAAACTTATTTTTGTATCTCATATCAGTGTTCTTAAGGAAAAATTCTTACGGATAAGGCCGATTAATAACTCACATCAACATTGAAACTACTGGTTTAAGTTCTTTCCAAGGCTTATTTGACTTGATGCGCTTAAAAGCTTCACCAGAAACTAAATAAGGAAAATAGTGATTGAGTTTTTTGACATGTTTTTCAACATTAACCACAGATCTCAGGTCTTGTAGCGTCTAAATTTGATGAACACATCAAATCCCAGTTTAATAAACACATCAAATGGCAGCAAAATCAAATACCGACAGAAAATCTAACAATTGAACGCCACAAAAAAATCAAAAAACAATCCATATTCCACTTAATAAAAGATGATATTACCTGAGCCGACCCTGGTTATGTGGTGAATCTGAGCAGTAGAGCCATCCTTGAACGAATCCTTCTTAGTTGCTTCCTTATCGCCATTACCCTCTTTCACTGATGATCTCAAACAAGGAAAGCACCCACCCATACCAAAATCGAAGCTAATTTCAAGCCACCAAAATGAAATTTTACTCGTGAAATTTAAGGAACACTGCATGAACACCAGTTCATCTCTGACCCCCGACAATAGCTCATCCTGAAATAATCGACAAACCCATTTCGGAATTTCACTTAGCTCGATTCCTCGCCATCTCTCGGCGATCTTCGGCAGCCATTAAAGATAAAAAAATAGCACGAACCCACCAATTTTCTGCAGAAGCAGATCACGAAATCAAAGAAACAGATGCAGTGAAACACAAGGTAAAGAGAAAACAGAAGAGTGTGAAAATAGAAAAATGGAGAATTAAAGAACTGGTAATGGATATCGGAATAACAAGTAGATGGGTAATTAGAACCTACTTCGATACGGAAACTAAAATAATATCCTTCGATTAAGACGAAGAAAATGAACTGATTAGGTTGGCTGGTTTAACTTTTAACCCATTGACGTGAATCTTTACAAGGCGAAGAGGGCGCTGTAATAATCATCATCACGGTCGGGAAAGTGGGGTCCTTAAAAGGCAGTGCTTCCACTCTTGTGATCGACGTTCTCAGCCATGTTCTTCAAATCATAAATTTTCAGTCTAATATATGATTTCGATCCGGTTTTATCCATCCTTATGTTCATGCTATTTTGGGTCAGGCTCCAATCATTGTACTCTTCCAACTGATCCACAAGATCTTAATCTCAATTTGGACATTTAAAATCGGTTCAATGTCAGTACCTTTTGTCATTAAAATCCACTAAAATCTGTCTATTTCTTTTGCAATTATTAGTCGTTTTTTATGCCCGCAGAAGAAATGCGTGAATTATTCGAGATTGAATTCAAGTTTTATGGGATTTTTTTTGCTACGTGACAGCAAATGGAGCCATCCTTGCATTATCTTGTATCAAATTTCAAGCTCAATAATGATAAATTCGGTACGAAGAACACCGGTTGAAACTTTCTCGTGCGATCCGGAACGACCATTCCAAGTTCTCGATAAAAACTTCGATAAAACAACATTATTCAAAATGTCTTCTATTATGAAGTTAGCAGTCTTCCAAATCGTGTTTTTCAAAGATCAATAAACAGATGATGAACCACTTTATTATATAATTTTATTATATCTTTTTATCATAGTATAGATATATAGTAAAAGTTTCACTGATAATATATATTTAAGAAAATTGATAATTTTTTAAATAAAAAATGAAAAAAAAAACATCATCAACAAATCTAAAAGAGCAAATTTAACATTATTCTATATATATATTCACAATTTAAGAAAAAACCCTAGTTTGGGCATGTAAAGCTAACATTCATGTTCTCCATCTTGTTCTTCTATGCGACGCACCTATCCATCCCATATTCCTCGCGCATCTTATCACATGCCTCATCTTCATCCATCTTCGCCCAATCTCTTATTCGTTTACTTGCGATATTCTGTCGAGTTTCAGATTTTTTTGTGTACTAAGAAACCCTAGAATTACAATTTGTTATAAGTGTCACGTTTCACAGTTCTCTTAGTATAATATTGTCTGTTTTGAATTGGAAACCTCACGAATTTTGCTCTTGAATTAATAGTACAAAACGCGTTGTGTACTAGGAGTGTAATAAAATCCTAGAATCACAATTTGTTACAAGTGTATCTTCTCACAGTGCTCCTAGTACAATATTGTCAACTTTAGATAAGATACTTTACAGATTTTATTATTGAGTTTATAGACTGAAACGCGTTGTACTTACTAAATTAGAGAACTCTACTTATATACAATATAAAATTTTCTACCCCAAGAGATGTGAGACTATCCACCCCTACAGGTTGGACCCTCAAAATCATTAATATATTGGGTCATCATTGAGTTCATGACGAGTCACCACCATAAATCGATACATAGACTCATTTCATAAGTTCATTTCAATGTGCTTTACAAGTCGGATACGACATGATTCGTATCATTAAACTCAAGAAAAAGAGATTTTGTAGAGCTGCCAATGTTCTTCGTATAAAGGGAGAGGTTTTTTTTTCTCTCATAAAAGCAGGAAATGACCTAGAGTTGGTCAAATAACCCAACAAAACTGGCCTTTGGAATCCCGAATGAGCCGGTTATGGCCATGGATGCTTCATAAATTTGGATCTTGGCTGCAGCCTTTTTGAGATGATAGCTAGTGGTCATGAGAAATTCAAATCAATAAAAAGGAATATTTCTTTTTTCCCATCAGAAATCTTATACAAAATGTACGGTTTCAGCAATTTCATCGATGAAACGTAAAAAGAAAGAAAGAAAACGAGAGAATAGCCCTTCAAATACGATGCAATCGCCTGTTTTCGATCAATCGATTTCGTATAATTGAAACTAACCTAAGAAACTATAAATATAAGATATTAATGGGATGCCTTGAAAGCATATGTGCGACCAAGATATCCAACAACAAGAAAAAAGAAAAGAATTCAATAAAAGAACTTCTAAAGATTTGAGAATCTCAAATGTGTGGATACTGGATATCAATGGGAACTCATTATTTCGATGAATAATTTCTTCATACATAAGAAAATTACATAAACACTTACTTGAAATCTCACTTATTAGATTCCATTGTAGAAGACACCATTTTGTTCTGAAGAATTTGCCATCATGTATTTGATCCATGCATAATATCATGAAAAATGGATACCAATTTTTGGCTGCTACTTAGTATCGGCATATGAGCCTCTTCAAACAGGACTAGTCGCCTAGTTTATCTTCTTAAGCTGGAGCTGACCGACTTCAGAGCTCTTTTGGCTCATATTTACTGTTAATGCACACAACTGGCGCGTTCCAAAGCCATGTGAACAATGAATTGATGCAGAAAGAAGAAGAAATCCAAAGCCTAGAATGCAAAGTCATTCATCTTTTGGATCGTCCTCTTCTTCGAGAAGGTTTTCTCGGTTATCATGTGCCCAAAAATCGTGCACATCTATAAGCAAACTGACCATTGTACCTCCTTGTTTGCAAGAGTAAATCTCCCAACGTTATCGACAATGGGTCACCCGGCTTGACCATATGAAAAATCTTGTCCCGTCTGGTGCACATCCCTGTTTCAATAACACGATTTGTTATTTCAAATTATTACCATCTCTCATCCGACAATTAAGCATGCTAATGCATGAATTTTTGGCAGAATATTAAAACTTCATGTCCCAGTAATTTGAGACCTGCAGAACTTTTCATGACTGCAAGCTGGAAACTACAGAGCTTTTTTGTTGGAAGATTGTATCAGATAACATCTCAAGCTTTTGGATGCTCCCCTTCTTTTCTTCCTTGAATTACAAATGTAATATTTTAATAGAGACTTGGATTGTAAATGGCTGTATTTCGATAGGCATTAACAAAACACAATACAGAAAAAGAAAAAACTTTTCTCCACCCCCTCATTTCTTTAACCCTCTTTTTCTTTTTCCCCCACCCTGCATTCATCAAATAAGCACCTAATACAAATACTAAAGGAGCGACACTTACAACTATCTCATACAAATAAATTCTTAGTAAATCCACCTTATTATTGACTTGTGATATTTGAATAATTCTAGGTTTACCTTTCTTAGGATACTCTCATAACTCGACACGTCAGAAAATATATTTAGAGTGTATGCTAACAAGGTAAATCTAACATTATTTTTAGTTAATATTCTTCCGTAGACTTAGACCAACAAAAAGAAATTAAAAAAGTGAATTCAAAAGCAAGACACATCACTTGAAAAGGGTATGTCAAACCTTCAAGGGCTAGAACAAAGTCTGAAAAGCTTTTGAAGTCCATTGTTGCGAGCCTAATGCTTCCATCTTTGATATGAACGATAAACGGAAAATAAAGGATAAAGAAGACTCCACAGTTGGCAGTTGTCGTATGGAACCACAAGCTAGAGCTCGGAAACACTACACTCTCTAATAGAGGAAGAAACTAGTTTCATATTCAATATTCAAGAGGAGAATTACCAACCTTAATGACCTCTATTTATAAGAAGATAAACCTATTTATAAGAAGATAAACCTAACTAAAATACTCAAAATACCCTCATAATATACTTAATACAAATAATAATAATTCCTAATAATATTAAAGGAAACTCTAATTATATTCGCAACATCCATCTCTCTAGCATTTTCCCCCCACCACTTTTCCCTCGGAGCACATGCTCATCAAATACTATTAACATTATAAATAGCAAAAAATAATAAAAAACCAAAATATTCAGGAAGACGAGAAGACTTAAAATAATTCGGTTAAATTTCCATCAGCATCTTTCCTAAGCTCCTTCTTGCTCAATGTTCCATTCATATCTTTATCAAGTGCTAGGAACATTTCTGCATGAGATATTAAGAAAACTAATTTGAAGTGTAAATCTCAGGTTATCAACCTTTAGTATATCAACATCCATGGAAAACCCATGCACATGTGTGTTTCATCAAGGATTAATGTGCCACGCCTAACATTCAATAAGAATAACTATTATATCCCTTAATCAACTCAGACACAGTTTGACAAGAAAGCAAAACGTCTCCTCCAAACAAGCATTTGAAATTGAAACTATAATTGAGTCCTACCAGAAAAATTAATATGACAAAACAGGGACACGGGACATCTTTCCTTGGTATCTAGCCTCAAAGTTCTACCGCGCTCAAATAAAAAGTTGTACTTCGAGAGCAATAAAACTATCTCAACACATCGCCTACCTTCTCATAGAAACTCGGGATTGTAATTTGTACCCGCTTCAACACTTCTTTGCTGTTTCTCTTTGAAAATTTCAAGCAAAATTCTCGTCTCAAGCTCTAGATAATAGCAAAACTAAAATAGATCAGAGAAAATTTCAAGGCCACCTAACATGATTCAAACGGCAAATCCTACCATAAATTTGTCCATACCTCTAGCTAAAAATTGCAGAACGAAAAAGAGAGAACGTTCAAGTATTAGGAGTTATTAGTAGAAGTAATAAGAAGTTACTTTCGGTTACTTTTACGATTACTTTCGTTTTGTATAAGTACAATGTAAATGAATGAGGAATGGTAGAGTTGATTCATTACATGGTATCAGAACCACTATCCCTCACTTCCGATCTCTTTTTTTGCCCTCTCTGGAAGAATCTCTGCTCCTTAACCTCCCTTCTTTTTTTTTTCTCAACCTCTGCCTTTGATACTGCAAACCTATAATCCATGGATGCCTCCTCCTCTACAAGCAACGAAAACAATTCCAGAATTTCTCTTCCTCCATTCCCGAATCATTCTTAAAATATCACTATCAAATTAAACTCGGAAAACTACCTGATTTGGAAGAATATTCTTCTTAATATCATTATTTCTAATAGCCTTGAATCTTTCATCGATTTTTCGTCCTCATCTTCACCTCAATTTCTGGACGATTCTTCAACGATTCTGAATCCGGATTTCTCAAACTGACAACGGTATAACCGACTCGTGATGAGTTGGTTATATTCTTCTTTGTCCGAGTCTTTGCTGCCTCAAATTGTAAACTACACAACGGCTTCCGAAATTTGTCCGGGTGCAAACCGGTGGATTCCCCTATGTTGCCCAAACCGATATTATCTTCCAATGATGGGTCAGTTTTACAAGATGGTACTATTTAACGACAACTCATTGATGAATTACAATATTGCAACCTCACGAGACCGGATTTTTCTTTTTTCGTAAATAAATTAAGTCAATTCATGCATTCTCCTACGGACGTTCATTGGTTTGCATTGAAAAGACTATTACGGTATTTGAAAAGTACGATTTCTTATTCGCTGAAATTTGTACAAGATTCTTCTTATCCTTATTTACTTGGATATGCCGATGCAGATCTTTTCTTTGGATCGAACTTAATTTCGTGGACTTCTTCTAAACAAAAGCGTGTGTCTCGGTCAAGCACGGAATCCGAATACCGTAGTGTTGCCGATGCGGTTTCAGAGCTTTTATTGGTTGAAAAAATTATGTTCGGATCTTGACATCTCTCTCAACACTACTCCGGAAATTTTATGTTTTTAATATTAGCGTCACGTTCTTAACATCTAATCCGGTCTTACATTCTAAGTCTAAGCATATTGACTTAGATTTTCACTTTATTCGCGAGAAGATAGCTTCAAACGAGCTCAAAGTTTCTTTTACGCCGTCTTCTTCTCAACTTGCGGATGTATTAACGAAACCGCTTTCCGGAGATGTTTTCACGTTCTTACGGGCCAAGCTTAATGTGGTTCCGCTTAAGCTTGAGGGGGTATTAGGAGTTATTAGTAGAAGTTATAAGAAGTTACTTTCAGTTACTTTTACTGTTACTTTCGTTTTGTATAAGTACAATGTAAATGAATGAGGAATGGTAGAGTTGATTCATTACATCAAGAATGCCAGACGTAATTAAAATTAAGATTGTTATGGTAACATAACCATGTATCTCTAAAAACATGCTAAAAAAACCTTTTAACAGACAATTTCGGGAACTATACGAAGCTAAAGGAAATGAAAGAAGAGCGAAACAACGAGGGCTTGATACCCAAATCCGACGTCCGTCCACGGCGTAGAGGAAGCGCGTGGGATCTTCCTCGGTGTGGCTTCGTGGCCGCCTTCGGCGTCGCTAGAGCCACCATACATGGCCAAGAACCAGAACTGAGCGCCTAGCCAAATATCCAGGAACATTAGAAATTAGCCCTAGCTTTACTTTAATATATGCATATTGTCAATTTAATTAATTTTTAATATAAAAAAATATTCATATCTTAAAAACATTAAATCAAATTATAATAATCTCGAAATAAACACTCGTTAAATATTAAAATAATCTAATCAATATTAAATCATATCTTAAACAAATTAAATCATCTATAATTTGTTCATAATTATGTATTATTGCTCGAAAATTAATCTCGAAACAAATTAAATCATATCTTAAACAAACACTCGTTACACATGTCGTAATTCAAAACTGATAATGAAATAATTTATTTTTTTATTATGCATACTAACATATAAAATCATGATTACTGCAGTAATATAATAAATAAATATTTATATTTAAATAAATAAATTATATTTTAATTGAATCAGTTTACATTTGACACATCAGTGTGTATAATAAAAATGATACGATAAAAAAGTAAACTTAACATTACTCTTCGGCTAAAGTTCATAAATCATTCCCACTTTGAGTAACTTCCCCCGAGAAACCATCAAAACTTGGTCGGGTTGCCTTGTGCATCGATCGAGCCAGACAAACCCGTAATCGATGAGCAACTTCTTAAAAGAACAAGACTCTTTTGAAGCCCTCACCTCATTTTCACCCATTAGATAAACAACATCCCTTTTTTCTAGTGCATCATCTAGCAAACCAAGCTCATCAATTTCTTGATCATCACTTGTTCGATTTTCTTCGATAAACTTTCTCAAATTATCCATCATCGTCGTTTCAAATGTGCTGCTCTGCTCGGTTTTCGTATCTGTGTATCCGTATCTCACGACACATCGAAAAATCGAAGGGTTCGATGATGCTACCCTTTGAATGAAGAATCGTTCATCGGCCGGGACTTTGCTGGTGGGTAGAGCTTTTATCGAAATAAATACGAGAATCGAGTGCAGAGCTGGTACATTTGTAAGATACTGTGTAAATATCGGCGGAATTCCATGCACGAGTTCCGTGTGAAATATGGCAAGTCCCGGAATTCGATGAATATCGATATTGTTAGAGATTTCTCGGAGCTTTGATGATGAAACTTTATTCTCGAGCTCGAAGATGTACTTTTTACGATATCCGTAGTTCCATGTGTACATGGTGATGACAAGGATGACGGCTATGATCAAGGGTATATAGCCTCCTTCGACGAATTTGTAGAGGACCGCACTTAAAAATACGACCTCCAATACTCCGATTGTTAGCGCGTAGAGGAATATTAAGATCATGTTTGTCTTCCATATCATAACCATGACGAGAATAAGAAACATCGATGTTATAGTAAACACGATCGCCACGGGGATTCCTGAAAAAGAAACAAATAATGATCGACGATAATGGAAGAAATCGAAAAACCAAAAATTAGTTTTTGGAATTTTACCGAAAGCATTGGCGATTTTCGTTGAGTCTCGGATTCCGAGAGTGATGCCAATAGAAGCTGACATGAGAAAGGTGTTAATCTCGGGCACATAAACTTGTCCACTAAATTCAGTCGATGTATGAACTACTTTAACCCGTGGGAAACACCCGAGCGCGACGGCCTGCTGAACTATGGAAAACGTGGCCGAGATTAAAGATTGGCTTGCGATTATGGATGATAATACTGCTACCAAAAACATTGGCCAATACAATGGTACTGAGAAGAAGAAAACATAGAAAAAACCAATTTAACTTCCATATTTTCTTTTTAAACATCAATAACAGCAGAGACTTTTACTACTCTTACCAGGAACTGATTTGTAGAATGTATCAGCTACGTTTTCCGGGTGCACTCGGAGATACGAAGCTTGACCAAAATATGCAAGAAATATCGACGGGAACATTAATCCGCAGGCACTTATTTGAATCGAGCTAACATTGAAATGGCCCAAGTCAGCAAATAATGCTTCAGAACCTGGTTTAGATTGATCAAAATCAAATCCAAAATCACATAAATGCAATGAAACCTTATCTTCTACCTCCACCGGGGATTGGCTGTTGATACACGATCCAAGCCATTATTCATCTATTTCTATTCGTTATTTTCTTAATTATGATATTATTACCAAATCAAATGACTGCAGATAGGTAACAGGATGAATCTGTTCTAAGAAATTGAAAAATCCTAGAAATGATTATTTTGATATCAATTTAAATTCTTTAAAATGCAAAAATCTAATAATTCTCTGTAATGGGACAAAATATCTTTCATTCCCCCTCGAATAAATTCTTCCTTTGGAAATCTGTCTATGAAGCTAGGACTTGATAAAATTTTTCAAATTACCTGTTAAACATAGAATGACTCCTCCAAGGGATATCCAGCCATTCTTCTTGTTTCTTTTGAAGTATTCAATGATGTAAATTGGGTTAAGTGCCTTGATAACACCAGGATCGTACTTGACAAAGTTGTACAAGCCAATAAACCCAATCATGAGAAACCATAGTGTAAGAACAGGAGAAAAAACGTAAGAAACTTTGTCAGTTCCGAATCGCTGAAACTGAAACAAAACCAGCAAGATCGCCGCCGAAGCCCACACAATTACGTCGTTTGTTAGAGATGTTGCAGCTTCTTTAACTCCGGCGACTGCAGACAAAACTTTAGACAACCGCAAAAAGTACATCAGATCATGACCACTAAGCAATTCATGAACTTCAATCCTTACCTGATATGCATGGAGTTAGGACTCCGTCTCCTATAACCATGGATGTGGCAAGCATTGTGACGAAGAGAATGATATACTTTGCTTTCTTGCTATTTTCGAGCATCGATCTGACTGCAGAAGCTCGTTTCTGGGCGTGATTGAGCGAATTTAGGCGATAACTTGATACCTCATTGTCTTCGGGTTGTAAATTGGGGATCAAATTCACTTTTGAATGGCGGCAAATGAGAGAATACAGAGCAAAAGTCCCTCCTGCGTACAATCCAAATCCGATTTTCAATTTCTACAAACGCATCTAGACTGTACAAGAAAGGAAACTAAAGCCGAAAGAAAGATTACCATCGCCATTGTCGTTCGCTGCTAGAACGATGAAAACGTATTTGATTAAGGAGATGAAAACAAGCGAGTAGAAAATCAACGACATAACTCCAAGAATATCGCTATCATCGCGGATTCACTTGGAAAAATTCCTGGTAAAACATATAATGGAGAAGTTCCTAAATCCCCATACACAACCCCTATACTCTGAAACGCGAGCTTCATAATCGTCTTCCAGCCGATTATCTGAGTTTACAATAAACCAGAATCGCTTCCAATCAAAAACCTAAATCCAAGACAATCGAATCGCGTTCAAAACAAACGATAAACAAAATGAACCTGGTTAGTTACGTGTTCTGCGCTTCCACCAAATCCACCATCGCCTAAGTCGAACGACTCGATTTTCAGCGGTTTTCGGATACCATCAATCGTCCGGTGCTCCTCTGAAAGACGTTCACCTCCTTCGATTCCCACCTCGTGAAGCGTCAGGTCCCCTCCTTCCGCCATTGACACCAAACTTCGGACCTCTGGCTTTCCTCGCTTCCCTCTCGTGAGATTTTACTACAAACGCAAATTCTGGAGCTCACGCGGATGTATTAATTCCAAAAATGAATATCAAAGTCCACCCTGGCCTTGACTGAAATGGGAGGGCCCACCAAATGGACTTTCTTATTATAAATATTAAATAAATTTGATAATTAATATATTAAAAATAAAAAAAGGATTTTATATTTATTACCTAATTAATATATAACACGTCATTATTAAATAAAATTTATTTAAAATTATATATTAAAATATATAAGTTATTTTATGTGTGATGATAAATAAAAGGGCAAAATGCTTTTAATGACCTGTACTATGGGGTAAATTACAGATATTAGAACGAACTAAAAAACGTTCAATCCAATACCTTGAACTATGAGGAAAATACGATTTTTATCTTTCGTCAATTATTTCGGTTAATTTTAACCTGAATCGACCACGTGCAAAGCACGTTTAACGTGAAAATACCTTGAACTATGCAATAACAAACGTGCTTATGCTTTAACAATAACAAATGTGCTTTGCACGTGGTCGATTCAGGTTAAAATTAACCGGAATAATTGACAGAAGATAAAAATCGTATTTTCCTCATAGTTCAAGGTATTGGATTGAACGTTTTTTAGTTCGTTCTAATATCTGTAATTTACCCCAGAGTACAGGCCATTAAAAGCATTTTTCCCTAAATAAAAAATAACTCCATTAGTTTGTAATATAATACATAATTATTTATTTTTTAATATATTATTTATTTTTTTAAGTAATTAATCACAATTTGATAGGTTAATTTATATTATAAAAATGCATAATAATAAAATGATTATTTGATATATTAATTTATATTTTATAAGAGAGTTACTTTTCTTATTCTACTTTTTTCTTTTTTACAATGATATCTGATTGATTCATTGAAATTACTATAAATGAATTAAAATTTAAGTAATTATTTATTATATTTACGATAATTCTAGAGTTACCATTTTATTTTAATTTTTTATTATACACACTGACGTGTCGACTCATAATTAGTGTAATACATGAGCTAAATAGCTTAATTACATTTTTAATACATTGATTACACTTTCAATTAATCAATCAGACAATTCAGCATATACATTTTGATTAGGGATGAACACAGATCGGTCTGATATTGTTTTATTCTAAAATAGAATTAGAACTAGAATTCACGGTTCCGAATTTTTGAAATCGGCACCAGAACCAACGGTTCCGTTCCATTTCATTTCGGTTTTAACTCAGTTTTATTTTATATTTTAAAAAATTAAAATATAACAATAAAATATTTTTTTTATTATATTTGGGTGGTAAATTTATAATTAATTTTAAAATTTATATCGAATTATATTAGGGTTTGAGTCGTGTTTGACTCGATTTTAGACTTTTTTATTCACGGTCTCGGTTCTGATTTCACGATTTTTTACTCCTAAAAATCGATACCGACTCATAAATCACGATTTTTTAAAAATTAAAATCAAAATCAGAAGCTTCGGTTCAATTTACAATTTTGATCTGATTTTAACCTCTAATTTTGATATCCCCCTGCAGGCGTAGCACTTTATCATGTCTCATTATCTAAGCCAGATGTTGGGCTCCGGGCATATGATTAAATGCATATGATTTTAATAAATGCATGTTTGAATAAATGTTTTGTTTGAAAATTATTATTTAATTAAGAGGTGACGAGAATGTTTCATAACCTCCTACGTGGTACTTGGGACGGGTGGGCCCAACTTTAACACGGTGCGTTTCATCTGTCCGATGTGGTTGGTGGAACGACGACGTTTTGTCTCTTGTCTCTTGGCTCTTTATTTGCCAATTTGTCCGAATCTGGCTCGTTTCCAGTTTCCACCCTTCTTCTTTCTTCTCCGTCGCCATCCTGAACGACTTTTTCCCTGCCCCTCCAATCTGTTTGGTTGTTCTTCGATTCTCGGTGCTGAATAATAGAGGTGTTATTTGATCTTGGGTCTGAGTTTTTTTTTTTTGGATTGACTGATTGGATAGCTCATTTTCGCCGGTCAAAAATGCTGAAACGGTGGATTAGCCCTTGCCGTGTTCGCCGGATCCAGAGAGCGTTTCGCGGCAGCGCTGTGACGGTGCTCTGCCTCGTCCTCACCGTCGTCGTTTTGCGTGGAACAATCGGCGCCGGAAAGTTCGGAACGCCGGAGCAGGATTTGAACGATCTCCGAGAGCATTTTTCCGGTGGACGGAAAGAGGCGGCGCGTAGAGTTCTTGAAGAAGTGAAATCAGAGACAGAGACGGATCAGATGAACAACTACGGTACCTTCGACATCTCGAAGATTCTGGTCGATGAAGGCGAAGAGGACAAGCCTGATCCGAACAAACCGTACAGTCTTGGTCCTAAGATTTCGGATTGGGATGAACAACGAGCTAATTGGCTGAAAAAAAATCCTGGGTTTTCTAATTTCATCGGACCAAACAAACCCAAAGTGCTTCTCGTTACTGGTTCTTCGCCTAAACCATGCGAGAATCCAATCGGAGATCATTATCTCTTGAAGTCGATCAAGAACAAGATCGATTACTGCAGGCTACACGGGATTGAGATTTTCTACAACATGGCACTTCTCGACGCGGAAATGGCTGGTTTCTGGGCCAAGCTTCCATTAATCAGAAAATTATTGCTTTCTCATCCTGAAATTGAGTTTCTATGGTGGATGGACAGTGATGCGATGTTCACGGATATGGCGTTTGAGATCCCATGGGAGAGGTATAAAGATCATAATTTTGTAATGCACGGTTGGAATGAGATGATTTATGATCAGAAAAACTGGATTGGATTGAATACTGGTAGCTTCTTGTTGAGAAACTGTCAATGGTCTTTAGATATACTCGATGCTTGGTCTCCAATGGGGCCCAAGGGGAAAATCCGAGACGAGGCCGGGAAATTGCTCTCGAGAGAGCTTAAAGGCCGGCCGGATTTTGAAGCCGATGACCAATCTGCAATGGTGTATTTGTTAATCAAAGAGAAAGATCAATGGGCGGAGAAAGTTTATCTCGAAAACGCCTACTATTTGCACGGATATTGGGGGATTTTGGTCGATCGATACGAGGAGATGATCGAGAATTTTCATCCGGGTCTCGGCGATCATCGGTGGCCGCTCGTTACGCACTTTGTCGGGTGCAAACCGTGCGGGAAATTCGGGGATTACCCGGTAGAGAGGTGCTTAAAGCAAATGGATCGAGCTTATAATTTTGGAGACAATCAAATTCTACAGATCTATGGATTCACTCACAAATCTCTGGCTAGTAGGAAAGTTAAGAGGCTTAGAAACGAGACAAGTAATCCTCTTGAGGTGAAAGACGAACTCGGTTTAATACATCCTTCGTTCAAAGCTGTCAAGATATCTGGATCTCACTGACCAAACTTGCACTTCTCTCTTCTCTTTCTCTCTCTCTCTCTAAAATGGTAACACAGTCTAAGGTTTGATATTTATTTTATTTGATAAGAGTTATAGAAAGCTGCAGTCTTTTTTGTTTATGATCAATAAGCTAGTCCTCTTATGTGATAGATGAACTTGATTATCGTTGGGTCTGTTTTTCAATTTTCAAAATTGAATTTGAACTCGAGTCGTGGTAACCAAAACCGACTAGCATTTCGTACCTATTTTGATTCGGGTGGGTTATCTTAAGGATTTGAGTTCGATTTCGAGACCATCTCGTCCGCCCGATTTGGTCTGTTTACGCCAATCTCTCTCGATCCCACCCTCAATTTCAACTAACTATGATCAATTACATTATTTTATTTTATTTTTTTATTCGTCGAGTTCTGATTAATATAATAAATATTAAAAAATAATTATTTTAATTATAATACATGAAAATTAGAATACTTCTTCTAGATTTTATGACAGACGATTTAAAGCCATGGACTAACACATTTTTAAATTTATCAAACCTCCAATTAATCAGCAATTAAATTCCACATCATAGCTAATCAAAACTAGAATACTTCTTCTATATTGACATGTATTGGGCCGGCCCATATCAATTTTTGGGTTTGGGCCCAAACATGTTGATATTGGGCAAAGCCCAGTAGAGGGGCCGGTACCATTGGCCGGTACTTTTTGTAATTTTAACAAGCCGTTCGGATCGTCAAAACCGTCGCAAGTCAGAGCCGCTGCAGCTTTCTGTTGGCCAGAGCATTTTTGCTGGCGTTCTAGTTCTTTTTTGGAGCGAAAAGGAATAAATTCGGGGATGAAGCTTCACGAGACTTGTCTGAAAGCTCAACAATGGCGGATAATGGGAAGCAAGTGCTGGTTATCGGCGTCGACGAGAGCGAACATAGCTTCTACGCCTTGCAGTGGACGCTTGACCATTTCTTTGCTTCTCATTCCCAATCTTTGTTCAAGCTTGTGATCGTCCATGCTAAAACTTCTCCATCCACTGTCCTCGGAGTTGCTGGGCCTGGTATCAACATTGATGCTATTTTCTACTTCCATACTTTGATCTAGAAGTTTATAGGGTTTCTTATTTGTGCAAATGATGCGTTTCAGCTCTCTAGGTTTGATGAATCGATGAATTTTTACTTCCTCAAATTCAGTTTGATGTTTCTCATTAAATATTACCTAAAATCAGGAATCGCTGAAGTTTTTATTTGGGTTCAGGTTCTGTGGACATTTTACCGATCATTGATGCCGATTTGAAGAAAGCAGCAGCAAGAACCATTAGCAATGCTAAGGAGATGTGCAGCAATAGCTTGGTATTTTTTTTCTGCCGTTTCCATATCCCACAATCACTGACAAGATTTTCTCATTTGATTGTGGATTCTACTCTAGATCATAAACACATGAAGAGGAATCTTTTATCTGTGAAATTCAATGTCCAAATCCAGTGTTTTCCTAACCTACAGTGTCACTCTATGCAATGTTGTTAAATTTAATCTATGCACAGGTTGAAGATGTCCAGTTTGAGATCATGGATGGTGATCCCAGGAATGCACTGTTGGAAGCTGTGGAAAAGTTCCATCCTTCCATCCTGGTTCTTGGAAGTCACGGCTATGGAGCAGTAAAAAGGTATCATTTCTCACCATTTCAAAGATATAGATGAAATCTTCATCTTTCATCCTTAAAGTCTAGTTAAGGATGGGCATAACCAAACTTGCACCTCAGTCAGGATCGAAATGCTGGCTTTAGTTTGCTCTGATCTTAATTTTTTTAAAAAAATTATTCATGGTCCAGTTCAATCTTTAGAGGCTAAAAATGTGAAACTGGATCGAGATGGTAGGTAAAAAATGACTAAAATTGAATAAAATCTCACCCAAAATCAAATAAAACCGACATTATCAATTCAAAACTTTGCTTAATCACTCAAAACCTACTTCAAATTTAATACAATATATATATATATATATATATAT